>JARDYH010000001.1:119548532-119886032 GCA_029215795.1 Anniella stebbinsi
GATACTAAGCGGGAATCTACACATACGCTTGTTACGATTCAAAATGTTGATTGTTACTTTGTGTATTGCAACATATTAAAACGTGACAGGCCACATTAAGTCGTGTATAAGTTATTGTCGATCTTTCTCCAGTCTTCACAGCATTTATTATGGTCTTTTCTTCATCTCTTCCTGTTACGTTTCTTCATCTCCACATACTTTCCACACCCACATCTTCCTTTGCCCCCTTCCTTTCCCTTCCTTTCAATGAAGATTAGACTATAGAAGCTCATGCTTGGCTGTGATAGGCTAACAGAGGTTTGATTTCAGCGACTCTGAACCGGTAAAGAAAGACATATTATCCTTCCTATAACAATTTATATAAAGAAAAGAACGGATTTAATCTTAGAAAATCGGAGTAAACAACAACTGGTATAAAACGTTACAGTAAGTGCATCATGTGGCCCAATGCATCATCGAAACCAATCCTTAACGTAGCAAAGCTACAGTGTAGATTACCCCTTATACACAAAGCCAATAAGATTGTTGTGTTTTCCTATAATCACTGTGAAGCAGTGTCATAATAATGCATTCTGTCTCATTTAAAAGCACAGGCAAGGCTATTGTGTATTGTTCTGGACTATATTTAATCATTCATTCCCCAATCAGAAGCGTAGACTTCAAATTGTTCTTAATGGCTTAAGAGGTTTGATTCACCATACCACACAAGAAAAGCAATACAAAAACAAGAATACACATCATTACATCATAGCAATAAACAGTGTAGGACCTGTTCACTTCAAAACGCAATATTCATTCATTTTAATAATACCATCATTATAAGATTTTACCAAAACAATTCTTATCCAGAGAAACAAGTGATTCCCACAATAACTGGTTCGCAACTGTACTAAGCCAGAGTAGGAGCTCAGAGGTTTCTACAAGTTAAAAGTGCATTTCCCAATCTGGGTTTTAGGACCTGGAATGTAAGCAATCCCCATGATGCCTAAACATGTTAGTCATTCAGAACAAGAAAAAAAAACAGGAAAATTCACTGCAACCAATTTTAAAGTCTTCATACCTTAAATCAGGCCTAGAACCCATGGTGGATAAGGGAAACATAAGGTCTTGCCTTATATAAACTTAGACCATTGGCCCATCTAACTTTACTGTTGCCTACACCAGCATCCCCCACATGGTGTCCTCCAGATGTTTTGAATTACAACTCCCAGAATTGTGCAGACGTTTGGTGTGAATATGCAGATATTGTTAGATGTGAACATGTGGACAATGAATAATATTAGTGGTATAGCATCACTCCCCCATAGCCACACATAGGTTCTAGATGTGATTTAACTCATAATTAGGGTTCAACTGAACACTGGATCCGAAAATGCCCATCTCCTAACACTAATAAATGGGCTTTCTATCCACAAATTGTCTCCCTGTAGGCAACAAAGAGACTTCAAGAAAATAAAAAGAACATATATAAACATGTAAACATAAACTAGCTAAGTTGCAAGTGGTGCTAACACAGAAAAGGGTGATGTTGGGCCTTTTAAAGGTAGAAGATTGCTCTCTCAAGGTGGACAAACTTTAAACTTTAACAATAAGGCCAATATTGGTTGTTTCAGGTTATTTCCCCTCCCCCCGCCGCCTTTATTTTGGGAAGGCAGCATATGTGGCACATACAAGGCTATGTTTACAAGCTGCATAACAATCCTACAACAGACCGTGGGTTATATGAGGGTTGTTCTGCTGCCCAGATTCGAATGATACAATAAACCATGGCTGGGGGTCAAATATCCAAAATGGCCACAGACACACATTGCAACCTACCATGTCTTGAAACTTTTCTGTGACTTAGATAAGCCACGAGGGCTGTGGTGATTGTGTGAACTCAGTATTGTGCTCATGTGTCCATATGTTTCTTCTATGTGATGAAGAGTGACTAAAAAAACATTTCAAAAATATTTCTACTTTGGATATTTTTAATAGATCCATTTTTATTTTTTGTAGCACACCTTGTGACTTTCTTATAGATATATTTACAAGGCCAGGAGGAAGTATGAATGTTTTGTTTATTTTATAAACTTCTTCACTTTACCAATACTTCATTACTTCTTCCTTTTTACTGTTTGATTAAAGGTTTTCACTAACCATAGATCAAAAATTCATGAAAATCAAATGTATGCAGATTTTCTATTCGGTCAAAATAAAGCTTATAATTTTCCCTATAATTATAACATTAGCCTTTGTTTAAAGCTATCCAGCAGAGATAAATGAATGATTACATTTAACAATATAAAATGGAACATTAGTTACTCTTAATTGAAAAAATATGAGCTCATGCTGAAGGGTTGCACACTATGCAAACCATAGTATTGAAAAATTCAACACTAGTTGCAAATTTGAACATTGACTATCACAGGGGAAACATGATATGTATTATACTTCAACATTTTGCCATGCAAAAAGTAAAAAAGATCAGTGTAAAAAAGAACTTGCAAGTATATTACATTTTAAAAAGCAAAAGTATTTTTGTAATTACCTCATATTTAGTGACTTTTGTCTATTTTGTATCCTATTGCAACTGTCATTTGAAAATGCATTTCAGCTATGAACTAGAATAGATTAGCATGCTCCAAAATTCTACAAATGCCATAAATGTTGTATTTCAAAGAAATATGCCTAGTTGTCCACTACTGCTTCAACTATACTATGAGTAGAGATGTGAAGGCCCGGGAAAAAAATGGAAAAATTTGGGGGGGGGGGGGTCTGAAAAATTGGAAAAAATGAAGAAAAAACAGATTATGGAATGTTTTATTTTAGCATGATGCATAAAACATTTAAGACAAGGTGATTATATATTTACTTCTCCAAACGATTTCTAAAACTATGTACAGTATCAAATTATTACAATTTCTGTGCACCGAGGAAAAGCAAGTCCTAGGTTGCAAACTGAGACTACAGCTCTCAAATAGAAGAGCAAGATGCATTTCTACCTCTAGGGGGCACTGCCATTGAAGCAGAGACTAAAAATGATAGTGATAGCTATAGCTCAGAAAATGAGTCTGATTAAATTTCATGCATATTCATTGAATCTTGGTCCCCCTTTTTTCTCAGTTCTCCACACTGTGGAGGACTAGCAGAGACATAAATATTTTTCCTTGTTACTACTAACGTTAATGGTTTCTTCTGTTTGTTTGTTTTTTATTGTTTTTTACCTGCTCATAAACTGGCAAAACCAAAGAGGTTCGTTACAGTTCAGGAGCTTGTAGCTCCATTTATTTATTTATTTTTAAAAAGGTAAAAAAAAATTAAAAATTCAATTTGTAATGATTGCTTGAATGCACTATACTTTTAATATACCAAATGTGGTAATTTTATGCCAAACCAACTTGTACATAACTACATTTTATGTTCCTAAAGTAACAAAGTGACTTTCAATCTGTAAAAAGTTTTAATATTGCATTTTTTTAAAAAAAAAATTCAATTTTTCTGAAAATTTTCAGTTTTTTTCCGAAAAACCCCCCAGAAAAAATCGTTTTGGCTTCAAAATTTCCAGACATTTTACATCTCTAACTATGAAGCAAGAGGGAAGTTTATAATTTCACTTGCTTGTCCTGTTCCAAACATTAAAGTGTGTCTTCCTAATAGGATTCAGTAGTGTTATTAGCTGGTGATGCTATATCAACTAAAGGCTGCAATAGTATTTTCTTCCGGTTTGTTTTCATTAGTACTTATGGGATAGGATTATTTATTTAATAAGAAATCCTAGCTTCTGTGCTTGACTGATATCTGTATTTTAAATAAGAGTGAAGAGTTACAGGAATATGGGTCTGGATAGGACCAGAGGCTATAAAGTTCAATGCTGCGGTCAAGTCAGAGCCATCTAGACTACACCTACTAATGTTTTGGGCCCAATTGGGGGGGGGCTATAATTTCTATTGCAAAACTGTGACCAATAAAGCAAAAGGATCAGTATTTTGCAATATGAATTGTGAGTCCAGGACACCCAATCCAGATTGGGCCCAGAGCAGGGAAAGGGTTTAAAGACTGATCTTTTCTGGCAGG
Organism: Anniella stebbinsi; assembly: GCA_029215795.1. NCBI lineage: Eukaryota > Metazoa > Chordata > Lepidosauria > Squamata > Anniellidae > Anniella > Anniella stebbinsi. The sequence goes on from JARDYH010000001.1 coordinate 119,552,589, forward strand.
CCTACCTAGTTGAATTTTAAGATGTTTTAATAACATATTAGTTTTATTTGTTTTTAATGTTTTATCTATTTTATGGTCTTTGTATTTATATTTATTGTTGTTCCCCGCCTCGATCCAGAGGGAGAGGCGGGAAATAAATAAATATATTATTATTATTATTATTATTATTATTAAGCCTCCCCTACTCCTACTATAGGGTTCTGGTCCATATTAGAGGCCCTACTCTAAAGTAAAAATAAAGTAATATCTGTCTTGGCCCTCAAAGAAGAATAAGGGTTTTGCTCTCTCCAGAAACCTGGATACCAGTTGCCAGGTCCATTTTTTAAGTAGTCAGTGGTGACTGGATGCCTGAATATGATTCATCATGTTACTTATTGAATCAGCTTTAATATCATATTTGGAAGACTTCATTATTATATTATACCTTATAATAATGCAATCTTCCACAAGTCGTCTAATACATTGCAGCCAATCATCTCAAATTCTTGAAATACAGATAAAGAATGTATCTAAAATATGGTGGGCTCATTACTTTAGCAACAGTTCCATACTTTCCAGTAAGTACATTAAAAAGGAAATATTAGAATTAATACTTTATCTGTGTCCCTATTTTCTCACCTCTAGAGCTATTCCATAAGGCTGTGTGTGAGAGAGACATGTGTGTTTGCGTGTGGTTTATAGGGTGCAGGGAAGAGAATGAAAAATGAAAAATGCTATCTATCTATCTATCTATCTATCTTTATAAAAAGACAGCCCTTCAGAGGCTAACCATTTTAGGGTGCCATATCTTGAAATAGTTTCTGGAAAGTGTTGCTACTTCAACCTAACTGAAACGTGCTGCCCATTTCAGTGGCCTAATATAAGCCCAATATACCTGGGCCTTAACTACACCAAGCAGGATATTGCACTATGAAAGCACTATATGGTATGTGTCTTATGGGCCCCAACAGTTGTCAGTGCGCTTCAATACCGCTGTAAAGCAGTAGTGTGGCTCCTGCTTTCATAGTGCAATATCCTGCTTGGTGTAGATTAGGCACTGGAGTATATAGAACCCCCAGCTGTTAGCTTTACAAATGTCTCTACCCCATGCAGAGATTTAAAAATGGATAGAAGGCAGTGGGGGGACATCCATTGACATCAGTGGGAGAGATTTTGAGAAGCAACTGGCTTTGAGGGGAAAGTTTAATCCTCCCATCTTGATTGCCATGGTCCTGATCAGAATTGGGGCCATGTGCACCTACTCTAGAAAAAAAAAAAAAAGATAAGGCCAATCTATATGCTACATAACATAATGTGTCATTTGACCCTCCGTGAATGTAGCTGACAGACAAGCACCAGTTTTACATTTTGCCTGCAAATGTTTTATAACAAATAAATAGTTCCAAGATAAGCACTGAAGTATCTCAAATAGTTTTTGCTGTTCGCACAACACAATGGTGAAGGGCATGGATAGTGGAAGGATAACTGGGAAACTTAGGTAGGGATATGATATTGAGTAAACATAAGAATGGAAGAGGCAGCTAAATACACATATTGAACATCTTTATATACATTTCATAGCTTTTTCATAATAATGAGGGCTAGAAACATTTAAAAAATAAATAAATCTGACATTCTTGTTAAACCAAGTCTAGATACCCAATTTCTCATTTTATTTGCAAATATAATGGGTAAGTGGAGCATTTTTGCCTAGTACTTGAGCTAAAACCACTAATATTTACATGAAAAGGAATGTTTAAACTATCTATCCTAAGTTGCAATCACTGCATGTTTAGACAGGAAAAAAAAGCCCTGCAACTATTTTCCTTGCAGAGAGTTTTGCAGATGAATGAAGACTTTATGTTGCATGTATAGATCAGGACCCTTTAGGGCGCAATCCTCTGTATGTTCAGACTGAATAAAAAATCCTATAACCCACTGTCCAAAGGATAGTAGAGGATTGCCTCCCTAATTGAAAAAAAAAACCAGTGGCGAAATGAGGATACTAGACTTATTGCTTGGTTACGTCATCTGGTTAATTTGACCCTAGACTGTTTCCTGAAACAAATTGCATTTCTAAAAGGTTAGGTTTAAAAGAGGAAAAATTAAAATTAATAATATTCTGCCATTCATGTAAAATGGCACATCAACAACTTCCAACTGTGTTTTATCATATTTTGTTTGTATTGTGTTTTTTTAATACTGTATTTTAGGAATAGATCTTGTCAGTTCTTTGGTTCATAGGGCTAAAAAGACCATTTTACAGTTGCATATTAAACCACAGAGTATTCTAAAGCAAATTACAGCTTATATAGCTAGTACTGGTTAAAATATGGGCTTGTAAAATGTAGGGTGACCATATTTGAGAAACCAAAAAAGAGGACACCCAGTGGTAGGGGCGGGAAAGCAGCTTTCTGGGTCCTCCAGAAAGAGTGTCATTCCTGCACACACACACACACACACACCCAAAATGTTCCAATCAGGGCCTTTTCTATAATGTCCAGGAATGACACACTTTCCTTTTTAAGGACCTGATTGGAGCAGTGAGGGAAAATGACACACCTCCAGAAATCACATCATTCCCCACCACCATGCTAATGGTGGCCTTAAAGGGGAAAGTGTGTCATTCCAGGACATTATAGAAAATTACAGAAAATCTCCTGCACCCAGGATAGAACAAAAACCAGGACAAATCCAGGGAAATCCTGACAGTTGGTCACTAAAATAGACGTGGCATAAAAGCATGGAAGAAATGAGTTCTTATGGGCCTGTCAGAGTTGGGATGTGTTACAGCAGAATGTAAGTAATAAACAGGAATAGAGATATCATAGGGTGAACTGTTGTGTGTTGAATGCATTCAAAGGCAGACTGCCCAGGAGCTGAGTACTATTAACGCAGTTATTGTGAACTCTGGAATTGGACTACCTTATTACTGTACATTTATCAGGAACAGTGGATGATTGTCACGTAAGGCCAGTTGAATGAGATCCTTACTTTTTTGCACCTTATCTTCTTTGTGACTCTGAGGTTTCACAATGGGAGTTGACAGTTATCTGTCCTTTTCTAGCAGTACGGCAGTTGTTCCCTGTGTCGACCCTAGACTCTTTCATCTAAGTGGGTGGGAGCGAGGAATAGAACAAGAAAATGACTCATTCCTAGATTAATAAAACTTGAACAGCCCGTGTAGACCACAAAAGTGATACAATAGATTAGAGGTAAGACGAACACTTCCTAAGATACTCGCAGAAGGATTTAGAGTAGCTTTGGCGCTTGCAGTACTCTTGTTGTTATTGCTAAGTCATGTGTTTGTTTTTCATTTCTTTAGCTATGCTTTGATTCTAATTTAAATTTTCATTACTTCATTTGGAGAAGTATTAAGTGAAATTGAACAGACACGATTAATTTAATATTGTTGAACTTTGCAACCATGCCAATATTAATACACACTACTTGATTTTATGTTCACAAATTTGATTCAATTTATAGACCTTTCCTCATGGTCTTTGAACCTATATGCAGCTACATTCACATTGGAGCCTTATTCTCAGGTAGGTGTTACTATTTTGCCAAGGATTGAGAATAAGGTAGGCACCCAACAGAAAACAGAAGTACTTCCTACTGGAAGAAAACCTTTCTTAACAGAGGGATAGATCATACAATACATGCTTCCCTAATTTAAAAGGGAGGGGAAAGTAAAACAGAAAAAAGCAAACATCCAAATAAAAAGGGAAGAAAAGAACACATGCCCCACCAAGTCAACAGGGTATTTGAAAAGGCAGCTCCTGCACCATGGTTCCTCCCTCCCTCTTCTCTATGGGATTGTTTTTGTTAAACAATATTCCCTAAATAAAAAGGATATGTTTATTTAGGGAACACAGGAAAAATGCACAATTAGCCATAATAAAATGTAAAATCAAAGGGTAGTATCCAATGTTAGTCCTACATAGAGTAGACTCTTTGAAATGAATGAATCTACATAGAACTAACATTGGATACTACCCATTAATCATGTGGTAGCTAATTACCACTAATTATCTATCTTAGATAAATATTAGTAATAACAGAAAGCAGTGAATAGTTTTCATCATTTCCAAGAGTTATTATGACTCCATTCCAGACAGGTGTTACTATATCCTTTCCATGTGACATAGACACAGGAGCATTAATTATCCCAGAGGTGGATTTGTGGTCCAGACATTCTAATTACTTTCAGCATTCACATAGTAATTGCTGCCAGTCATATGTCTGATCACACATTACATTTGTCCTTTCAAGTGTATGATCAAGAAAGTTCAGAACTGCCCAGGGGCAGAAAAGAGAAAACTCATATTGGTCTAAACATTAAAAATTTGGGCTGAAGAATGTCAAATATACAACCAATACAGTTTTCCTGAAAGGACTCTTCAATAATCTGAGAAGCCCGCTGCCTCTTCTTTTAGCCTAAACATGCACTCAGATATTATAAAATAATGTGTGCAATAGTAGTCAGGAAGGTGCTGAGAAGAATGTGTTTTATCATTAAATAATCACACCTTTGGGGGGTTGAAAGTGCCTGACTGTGTTTCTTGCTTTATGCATCAGGAATTTAATTATCTCACAGAAACGCTACCTGTTGTCTCTATGTTTTGCTTAATTAATCATACAATTATTTCCACATGTACTTAACTAGAAATATATACCTATATAAATTAATATAAATAGATGAAATGAGAACATGTTATTTTGTAATTACATCACTATATATGACGTTAGGAAATGCCTGGCATATTTTCCTCTGGTTAGTGTGGAAGTGTATAATATATCTGTGGTACTGTGACAGGGACAATAAGTTGCACATAATACGTTCTCAGTTTTAGTTCAATAATGAAGTTCTGTTTTGTTTTGTTTTGCAACTTGGCAGCCTAATAGCAATTCTTAAAAAATCTTCACAAGTTTTAAACAGTCTTATTGTTATGCCAAAGGGTGGTTTCTTATGCTCACCAGTTAAGCTATTGAAACACAGAACTGAATGTGAACCTAGGAGACTGGAATGTAACTCCCACTTTGGCCATAGGATGGGGTGCAAAGAGCTACCTTAGTCAAGCCTATATGTGCAAAGTAGGATTGCTGACTTTGCCTTTGGGCACTATCCAATGCTGCTCAAGTGGTGGCAGGAGCCAGCGGTTCTTAAAGCAACTGGGAATGAGAGAAAATGCCTGTTTCCAGAATGGGGAACTCACAGAAAGGAGCTCTGCTGAACTGCCCTGTTACATAAATGAGCGTTCCAGCTCATTTCTGGGGTGACTTTAGAAACCGCCAGTTTCCTGTTGTGCCATTGGCCAGTGCTACAGGTGCCACAGAATGCACAGAGGTGCGTGGGCAAGTGTTGGATGCTGGCCTTTCTTTTTTAACAGGGGCTTCTCCTGCCACATCACTTTTGAAACACCCCTCAGTTTCAAGCAACAGTTTACTGTGTGCATGGGGTTTGCTTTCAAGAAAAGAAAAGCTAAAGCACTTCTGGGCTCACGGAATTAACTGTGTAATTCATTGGATTTTGGCTACAGCCTCATTGAGATGCATTTGCCAGGTTCCCATCTCAGCTTCAATTTCGTGTTAATAAAATGGGAATACACTGCTATACTTCAAATGTATTCAGTTTTCCTTTCAGTATTGTTAATGTTTGATTGGTTAATAAACAGAATACAAAGGTTTTGGCTACAGAATGTAAAGTACTTGAAAATGCAGAAAAAGGTTAAGCAACTGGATTTGGCGCAGTATATTTCAGGAAATTCCAGACCTGGAGAGCAAGAATATTTTTCATGAAGTAAACCCACTTGTGAGAACATGTATAGAATTAATGTTTTCGAATATGAAAACCAACCTACTGTTTGACTATTAATACAGACCATCAGAAAAATAATTGGAGGATGTGGTTAGGTGGTTGAGTCAATTAATTTGGCTGGGGATAATTTTATATTTTATACAGAATATGGGCTTGAAGGAGTGTGGGAAAGATGGGCAGGAGAACTCAGTGAGAGTTCGCATAGAAATATTTATCTATTTGTATTCCATTAGTTAAAAGCCTATTTGGGGATAGGTATTGTGAAGAGAGGCAGGTGTTCACCCCTCCTCCCTACCAGGTATCCCAAAGCCAACCTCCCTAGCCCAATGCCAAATGACTCAAGCCGGCCTCTGGAAATAACCACACACATTTAGGGACTGAAGCAATTTATTAAAAACAAGAACTTAAAATCTAATCCACATAGGGCTTGAATCAAACATTTAGCCATAAAAGCACAGATAAGGAATGAGAGGGGAGGAAAGGGGGATGAGAGCAGGACTGGAAGTGAGGTAGATTTAGCAGCAAGCAATAAACCAATTAACCACTCTAAATCACACTCAAAGGTGCCAAGTCTTTCCTTGGAATGACCCGGACATTAAAACAATAAAACCTGACTAGTTCCCAAGCTGTCAACTCACTTGTCAGGGATCTTCTCATTAACCTATCTGGTCCAGAAGAAGATGGAGGCCACCTTGTTGCTATGCTCTTTATTCCTTTTGGGCCGACCAGTACCATGACTCGCCTGGGGGTCAGCTTTCCCTCCAGCCTCCCCCTTCTTAGCTCTCACAGGGCCCCCCTCCCTCGAAGCGGCATTTTCCCACAGCTGAAAACCCTCAGCACCAACTCCCAATTAGTGGCAACCTTGACTTCCTGCCTCCTGAGATAACATCCAGGTGCTGCTGCCGGGAACCAGCAGCACTGTTTTAGAAACTTGTTTTTCAGAACTCTCCTTCTCAGTGAAGAGGCCCCAGTCCTGCCAGGCAAGCCATGCCTCGCTTAGCAAGGCCATAGCCATCTTGGCTTGATCTTCACAGGTATGGCTAGTTAATCTCTATCTGTCCCTGTATCTATGGGGTTTCCATCATATTAGCAATGCTTAAAATTCTATCAGACTGCGTCCCACTGAACCCTGTGCACATTTACAGAACAGTTATTACTGTTGTTTTGATGGGACAATGTCACTGATCCTCTCCCATCACATCGGGTAGGATCCAACTTTGTCATGCACCCACGGAATGGCTACCACTGGTGGAATGGGTCTTCTGCTTCCTTTCCTCCCACCTGCAGCCTCCTGCACACCTTCTAAATCTCCTCCAGTGCATTCCCCCAACTCTCAAGAGCAGATTTGGAGGGCATGCAGGGAACTGTAAGAAGGAGAGGAGGACAGGTGCAACCACAAAGTTGGATTCAGCCCATTATGATCACCCTAACCATGAAACAACCCATGACTAAATGGCAAGATAGCACTGTGGGGGTGGGGAACTTTGGGGTCACACACCAAGGAAGGACCAGAACTAGGCTGACCATATGAAAAGGAGGAAAGGGCTCCTGTAACTTTAACAGTTGTAGAGAAAAGGGAATTTCAGGCAGTGTCATTTGTATGCAATTAGTTCCTGGTGAAATTCCCTCTTCATCACAACTGTTAAAGGTGCAGGCACTATACTAGAGTGACCATATACAAAAGAAGGCAGGGCCCCTGCAACTTTAACTGATGTCTGTGAGGCAATGAATCCACTCTGAGATCCAGTCAGAACTCTAAAGGAGCTATCCAAGGTGCAGAAGTTGGTTCAACGGAGGAAGGTGCAGAAGCACCTTGGCTTCTGACTGAAACCCAGAGTGGAATCACTGCCCCATTGACATCAGAGCCACCAGCCTCCACTGCTTTCATGTCTTTGTGTTTTAACATTTGAACTTAATCAGGCTGGACTGTCCCATCATTCTCCAATAATAATAATAATAATAATAATAATAATAATAATAATAATAATAATATACTGTATTTCTTACCCACCTCTCCTTCTGGATCGAGGCGGGGAACAACATTAAAAACAAATGATATCAAATACATAAAACTGATTAAAAACATATAAAAACTAATACATTGTTAAAGTACCAATAAAACTCTTAAAATTCGACTCTGTAGGCTTGCAGGAAGTAATCAGTCTTTAGCTACTGGATCATGGAAGCATCAGATGGATAAAGTGCTCTTGGCTCTTCCTGGGAAGGTGGTTGTACTGAATGAGTTCTGGTGCATTGTGTGTGGGAGGGGCAGGCTATGACACTTTGAAAACGGTTTGAAAACTGTCTATGGAGTGTGTCCTGGGCCCCAACAGTTGTCACTACTGTTATAAACCATTTTAAAGCAGTAGTGTACATCCCGCCATAGCTTGAGTATGCATAATTAAATGGCAATATCATTTAGGTTTATGTGAGAAATCCACTGCATCAGATATTATTTAATTGATTTGTCCAATCTGCATTACCACAGAACAGTTGTAGACCAGACTCATTTTGCATTTGGAGAAATGCCCCAAACACACACCCAGCACAGCTTAGATGGGGTGGGGGCTGTTGTGGGCAGGAGAGGAGGATGAGGCATGGAGCCTAGCCATTGGCTGGCTCCCGGGTGGCACCACTGCAAGGGGAGGGGGAACGGAGCCTATTAATTGGCCTCTGTCCTCCCTCCCCCCTCTCTTCTTGCAGTGCGGCTTGGAGCTCTGGAGCACAGGGACGTGCTCAGCTAATACCCAAGCCGCAGCAGGGAGCGCGGGGGCGGCGGCCTCCTCTTCGGCGCGACGGCAAGCTCGCTTAGGCAGGGAGAGCGGTGGGTGACAGCCTCCTCTCCGGAGCGGCGGGGAGCTCGTGGTGGTGGGAAGCTCGGAGGCAGCTGCCTCCTAATCGAGCGGCGGCGAGCTCTCTGGAGGGGCGGCAGCGGATAGCTTCTCCCAGTCTGGGGGGGGCCCTCCCCACGGTGCGGCGGCACCAGCGATGCCCCATAGAGGACAGCCGGTCCCAGGACACACCGCTGGTCATGGCGCGGCAACGCCTCCACTGCAAGGCATGTCGGCGCCCCAACGGCCAGAGAGCCCTTGTGGCTTTTCCGGCCCAGGTTTGCGGGCAGGGGGCTTTCCTCCACGGGGAGGGCTTCCACTCGGCCGGGCACTGTGCTTGGGAGGGGGGGATCCCTCAAAGCTGCGGGGGGCGGGGCAGCACCTCCGCCATAGCAGGGCCATTGCCTCCTAATAGACGGGGGGTAGCACCCTAGCAAACACCCGGCTCCATAGCACGATGGATTGAACCTGGCCACATTTCTGAACAGGAGCCTGCTTAGCCTAGTGGTTCCTTCGCGTTAGGCATCAGTACACTGCTCAATGGTGGTAGTTTGAATCCCGCCAGCACTGTTTGGCTTTGGCGGGATTGCTGGTTCACCGGTTCACTCAATTTACCTTGTTTTTTGCCTCCACCTTCAAGGGGGAGGGGAATTGCCCTACCTCGTATTTACCTTGTTTATTGCCAGAGGATTGAATTTTGTAAGTGGGAAGGAGTTCACGGATAGCTAGTTTATAGGCTGGTAGCAAAGGGCCCCCTGGTTTATTCCACCTCTGAGTACACGTGCAGAATAAGCGACCATGCCACCCAAAAAAGGCATGGGAGGGAAGAAAGGTAAGGGGAAGGCACCTCGCCCACCCGCTAAGCATGCCAGGGATAGAAATGGATCTTCCTCTGATGAAACGGAAAGCTCCAACATTGCAGCAATCTTATCTAGACTGCAAGCAGTGGAGCGGGACAAAGGGATTATACCACCACCTACCCCTGCGAGTACTCCAAAAGGAAGCAGGGGGCGCCCCACTACTAGGAAGCAGACTAATGAGGCATTGTGGTCATCTGTTGCAGTGCGTTTAGAAGTTCTAGAAGCCTCTTCCAGTCAGGGTTCGCACCGAACGGAGGAAGTACCAGCGCACTCAAATGCTGGGGGAACACCAGACTGCGAACAGGCGGCTGCCTCTTCTCCAGGACAATCAGTGGCTACTTCTCTTCCAGTCACACCTGGACCTGTCACAGCACATAGCCAAGGTGAGCACACCACACATCTTCCGGCAACTTCATTTCAGCCTTGGGGAGCCCCCAATCCTTGGGGATGGTTCCCATGGCTGTCAGGAATGGGCTGTCCCTCACACATGATGGGTGGAGGATCATTTCAGGGAGGTTCACGTACAATAGCAGCTCAATCACCAGCTTCTAATGCAGGCCACTCTGCCACCAACCTGCCTGTTTTGGGTATTCCACTTAATAACATTGGTACCACAACTGAAAAGGTGCCAATGCCTTCCGGACAGGCGGGATCCATGGATACTACTCTCTCCACAGAGGTAGGGCCGCCCAATTCAGCTGACCCTTCTCAACTACCATCTGGAGTGCCAACGGGGGAGGCACCCCGTTTGGAGGGGACAACAGGGGCAGCCAATTCAGCCGGCAGTCACTACGGCACTGCAGCAGATAATCTCTAGTGCGGAGGCATGTGCTCCTGTTTGGCAAGGCCCGGCGGGGCTGGTTGCTTCGGCTAGCGGGTCGAACATATTGCCCATAAAACATATTGCCTTATGCGGGGGCGGAGCTGGGGGTCATTCCAACAGGGAGTACATCTACCCCTTTGGGATTCCACTTTCTGCCGACCACTAGGGAGAAAATACTGAGGGGAGACTTCGTTGATGTCTTTTCCTTGCTTTTTAGAGAATCAGAAAGCAAGGAAAAGGATAAGGCAACTGATAAGAACTATGGACGCAATAGAAGGAAGAAAGTTCCCAGGACATGGGCCAATTGGCTGCCTGGCTTTCTAATATACGTGGAAATTATACAGCAGCGATTTCCCGAGCGGGGATGTATTTTAACAAAGTACCTGGATATGATCTTCAGAGCATATACAGACTACGAGGGCGGGGCTTGGCTAGCATACGACGAATCATTTTGTATGAGAGCGGCATTTGATCACTCCCTGCGCTGGGACGTAAAAGACCACAACCTCTGTCTTCAATTTATGACACCAGCTAGGCCGGGCATTGGGGATAGAGCAGATAGCGGCCACATTGTGGCCAAACAGCAGCCTGCTTCCACCTCCAAGGGGAACGTGGGGCAGGGGGTTCAATTCCGCTCACCCTGCTGGGAGTATAGTTCCAGGGGTAGTTGCTCATGTCCCCAATGCAAATACAGGCACGAATGCCCAATATGCAATGGTCATCATCCAGCAGCAAATTGTCAGAAGACAAGGGCAGGAAGAGGCAATAATCGTGACAACCAGGGAGGCAAAAACCAGGCGGGCAACAGCAGCCTCCTAAAGGGCCCCAGTCCAATCAAACTTAAGCCACTACAACAGCTGTTGGCGCAATACCCACGGCGCTTAGATGCTGATTATCTATTGACAGGATTTCAGGAGGGCTTCAGAATACCTTATGAAGGCCCGCATATCTCTTCTATATCCAGGAACCAGAAATCAATTGCTCTCATGGAACAATTGGTTCAGCAAAAGATTGATAAGGAGGTCGAATCGGGTAGAGTAGTTGGTCCCTTTGTAGTCCCTCCAATTCCCAATTTAAGGGTTTCACCTTTGGGCATTGTACCAAAGAAGTCGCAGGGGGAATACAGACACATTCATAACTTGTCAGACCCCAGGGACAAGTCTGTGAATGATGCAATACCAGAACACTTATGTTCTGTGCATTATGCATCTTTTGATACCGCAGTAGAAATGGTTAGGAGACATGGCCTGGGGGCTTTGATGGGCGAGTGCGACATAAAATCTGCATTTCGCATCTTGCCCATTAATCCCAATGATTTTGATTTATTGGGCTTTCAATTTCAAAGTAAATTCTATATTGATAGGGCTCTACCGATGGGTTGTTCCATTTCTTGCACTATGTTTGAAAAATTCAGCTCCTTTCTAGAATGGGCGGAACGATATCGCACGGGTTCACCAGATGTTACTCACTATTTGGATGACTTCCTGTTTGTGGGGCCAATGAATTCCCCCCATTGCGGAAATGTGATGTGGGAATTTCATTCCTTGGCAGAGGAGCTGGGTGTTCCACTAGCGCATGAAAAGATGGAAGGACCATTGAGCATTATAAAATACTTAGGCATAGAATTAGTTTCCTTACAGCAATCCTGTCACCTACCCAATGACAAACTTCTTACTTTGAGGGCCAAGATGCATTATTTCCTGGCCAGTAAGAAGGTCACTTTACTTCAACTTCAGGAATTGCTGGGTCACCTAAATTTCGCCTGCAGGGCGGTGGCTCTGGGTCAAGCCTTCCTGCGCCACCTATGCAATGCCATGAAAGGCTTATCCAGCCCACATCATCGAGTCAGGGTTACTCGGGACCTTAGAGAGGATCTCCGCGTGTGGTGCTCATTCCTGGATGAATTTAATGGTGTTTCATTTTGGCGCAGGGAGTTACTTCTTGAGGCAGAGTTGCAAATCCACTCAGATGCTTCTGGGTCGTGTGGTTTTGGAGTGATATGGCGGGACCGTTGGTGCGCTGAGCCCTGGCCATTAGAACGGAAAGCATCTGGTACATGCAGGGACCTCACATTCCTGGAATTTTTCCCAATTTATGTGGCCGTGCATTTATGGGCAGTTGAATTTGCCAACAGGGTGGTATATTTTTGGTGCGACAACTAGTCCACGGTTCACGTGATTAACACTCTGTCAGCACACAACCCGAGGGTAGCAAAATTGCTACGAGCATTCACTCTCCATTGCCTTCGGCATAACATTCTGTTCCGTGCTCGGCATGTCCCGGGTTCGGACAATGCCATTGCTGATGCTTTGTTGTGCCAGGAGGTACAGAGGTTTCAGGAATTGGCTCCTGGGGCCAGGCGGACACCGGAAGTTATGCCAACGAGTCTATGGGAGACTGGAGGGAAGATATAGAACAAGCAGTTTGGCTATCTATAGCTCCCAGTACCAGGGCATCATACAGGAAGGCAGGTAGGGAGTTTCAAGCATTTAGAGTGGATAATCAGTTACCGCTCACATGGCCCATCCCAGTGGAGCATATCCTGCAATTCTGCGTAGCATCTAAGAGGAAGGGCCTGGCAGCCAGGACAATTGGCGGTAAGTTGGCAGCTCTCGCCTTTTACTCCAAGGTGCAAGGGGTGCAGGACAACACAGGAGATTTCAGGATACGTAGGGCACTGCGGGGGTGGGCAAGAATTGCACCGCCATTGCCAGATGCGAGATGTCCTCTTTCCCCAGAGATATTGGTAGGGCTCCAGGCGCTGTGGCCTTCCTTGTGTTCTTCCCATTTTGAAGCAGCTTTGTTTCACGCCGCTGCGCTGATGGCCTTTTTCAGGGCCTTCAGAATTTCTGAGGTGGTAGCTGCATCTAAGCACCTGATTTATCACCAATCAAGTGCTGAGCCTGTTGGAGCTCCTAGTAACCAATGTAATAAAGAGCATATCATCAGGTCACAGCTATGGACCTCTCAGTCCAGTCTCCAAAACACTCTCCCCGCTGTCCCCCATCACCAATTCACTTTCTCCTTCAAGCCTTTCAGGTGGCAACAACATAGTGAAAGGGAAAGAGGGAGGTCCCCTTGGAGTGTGGCCTACTGCATAACAGCACACCAGGACAAATGGCTTGGTGGCCCATGAGAGATGTAGTTTTGTCAAGGCCTCCTGCAATTGATCCTGCTTTAGTATGAGCCAGAGAAGAATTTGTGGACTCATAAAAAATTGAGGTAAGCTTTACTAGGCCTCAAAGCTCACATCCAAGTTGAGCCCAATAAACTAGGGATGTGCACGGATGGAAAAATCAGATCGGAATTGGTATCGAGACTTCCGATTTTGACCTGATTCATATTAGGAAAAATTGGAGATCCTTCGTATCACTTCGGATCTGATTCCGATATGAAAATCAGACCTCTGATTTTAATTGGATGCCATTTTGGGATGATTTTCCCCATAACCTTCTATTGTTGTAAAGAAATGCCTATAACTTTTTCATTTTTAAAGATAGAAGCATGAAACTTGGCTACTTTGCAGACCGGTTTGAGGTAGTTATGTGCGAGAAATTTCAGAAAGATAGGTGCAGGCATTTTGTAGCTATGAATTTGTTACTAAAAATCAGGAATGCCTATAACTTCTTTACTTTTAAAGATCCACACATGAAACTTTGCTACATTGCAGATGGTATGTTGCTACTCATGTGTGTGAAATTTCAGAAGCATAGGTGCTTGCATTTGGTGGCAATTAATTTTTGAAAACTGGGTTGCATTGGGGGTAAGAAATTAATGCCTTTACCCTTTTTTTAATGATAGAAGCATGAAACTTGGCCACATTAGAGATGGCATGCAGGTAGTCATGTGTGAGAAATTTCAGAAACATAGGTTGAAGCATGTAGTGGCAAAGCGATACAGATTGTAGACTTTTTGAACTGCAACACTGCAGGGGTCATTTATATGATTATCTGTCCATGCAATAAGGTCTACGTAGGAAAGACAACAAGACCACTGAAGATCAGGATAGGTGAGCATCTGTATAGTCTAAGACATCAAAAACCAGGGGCACCTCTGGTTAAGCATTTCACAGATAAAAAACATGGGCCAGAATCTTTGGTGTTTTGGGGGATAGAAAAGGTGAGAGGGGGTGAGACAGCACTCAGTAAAAGAGAACTTTTCTGGATTCTATCCTTAAAAAGCCTGGAACCCAGTGGATTAAATGATTCGTTAGATTTATCCTCGTATAAACAATAGTAAAACTTTACAGTAAGGTTCCAGCATAAAAAGTAGCAGATTGGTAAAAACTTTCCCAAACTGCTACCAGAGTGTTGACAGGATCATTGAGTCATAAGGTAACCAAGGCTGCCAGCTGTAGAACGAAATGATTTAAATTGCTTTCAAACTGACCTTGAGCTCAGAATTTCGAGACGACTGAGCCTATCGGAACAATAAGTGAGCAAAAAACTTTGACCTGAATTCTTATGCTGTATTCAGCTTGTCGTGATAACAATCACAAATTGTAAACAAGTGCTCCAGGTCAGTGTATAAAATCTCTCATATGAATGTATAAATGTTGAATAATTTTGGTGTGTTTGATAGCAAAGGAATGTAAACTAGGATGTGTTTCAGTTTGATATGGGTGTTGTTTCGTGCTTGCTTAAGATAATTGTTAATGATTTTACGTTGTATTTTAGAGTTGGCTAAAATGTGGCTATATTTGTTTTGTGTAGCTCCTGACGAAGGTTTTGTAACCGAAACGCGTCGAGCAGACAGAAGATAGACTAAAAGCAATAAAGGAAAATATTTTTACAAAGCACCAGAGCTTTGCTCTCCTTTTTCTCCGGGGTTATATTTAGCCCAAGGATAAACACTTCTTCAAGTATAATCACCAATCCCTGGTTTATGCAAGCAGAAAACCCCACCAGGAGGGATGTTGGAATGGAGCTATACAATGAAAACTAGGGCAGAAGAGATGTAGCTAGGCTGTGCTGATTCAGCATATTTCCTTTGCAGCTAAGATGTC
Organism: Anniella stebbinsi; assembly: GCA_029215795.1. Taxonomy (NCBI): domain Eukaryota; kingdom Metazoa; phylum Chordata; class Lepidosauria; order Squamata; family Anniellidae; genus Anniella; species Anniella stebbinsi. Next base: position 119,567,908 of record JARDYH010000001.1, read on the forward strand.
TTAATGCATTTGTGTATAAAATGTACAGCAAACTTGGAATGAAGTAAATCAGTGGATCTGAGGGCACATCCTTAAAAACATAAAAATGAAGATTTCCTCTGAAAGGAAAAATCACCTATAATATTCTATCTGTAAGGGGACAGACCCAATGGAAAACATGCCATTTGAACTGCTAGTATAGGGCAGAATATGCAGTTGAATCAAAATTCGGCACACTTATTTAGAGAAATAGCTGTGCTGATCACTTACTGTAATGAAAAGAAACTTGAGTAATATATTTACTTTCCCTATCCTTGAAGCATTGTCTCAGTGCAAGCCTCTTTAAACTGACGAAACATCACTTAAGGATCATGATTGTATTAATTCCACTCCAATTTTATTTTGCACTTTTTCATCTTTGTCTTTTAGATACATCTATTTATTCTGGAAGGATGCCTGATCCACCTGAACCACAACCACACAACACAAATATCTACATAGATTGGAGCAATGAATGCTTTTACCACTGCAGAGGTTAACCTGCAGATCAAAGCAGGCAGAGAGGGCAGAGTACAGGAAAAATCAGCGATGTTCTAAAGACTTCAAAAACATGAAACCATTGGATAGTTGAGATTTGCATACTTGCCTAAGAAAGCCAGAGGATCTAGACATGCGCTGACGTCATTTGTTTTGTCATCTGAGATGGCTACATTTTGCGAAGCCTTTCACATATTAGGTTTTACTGGTGTACTCTTCCATGGTGCTTTGTTAATGTGGCTCTGCTAATGTTAGAAGAAATCATGATTAGCCCAACAAAAAGCTCAGGTACAACTGTTGTCCTCACCTTAGTGATGAGAAGCTGTCACTTTTCAATTTTTAGTTTCATTTATGCCAGCAAAAATAGGCGGGTCAGTTGTCAAAATCAGCAAATCTAACAACACTGCTGATTTCAGCAAGAAAACTTTTAGTGCGCCAGCAAAAATGGACACATTTCAAAAAGAATTCTGAGGTACCCCCCCCCCCAGCAACATCCTATTCACGACTCCCTTTCCTGTTCAGAATATGTGAGGGGCGGCTTGTTTTCACCAGAGGCACTAGGAGTGGTGTCTGGCTCTTTTTGTTTTGGTTTATATGTTTTTCCTGTGTTGACAGCAGGAGAGTATGTATTAAGCAGCTCTTCTTGGCATGCACCATTTTGTGTTTGTTGTATCATACTGGGGCATTCCAAAGGGGTGGGGAATGGCAGCCGCAAGTAGGTTCTCAATTTTTTCTGACAGCTATCATTTTGTTTTTTCCATAACATTTTGGGCATTGTAGGAAATCTGCCACAGAAGTCAGGTTCTCTCACCATTGCTGCCTCTATCAACAGCAAAACAGTTCAAGAGGTTTTTTCTAAGCCAAAGATGAACATGAGTTCCAAAATGACATGAATGCCAATGAGAGCATGCCAAAATGAATAGGATTTTATTCAATGAAACATGAGCCGAGCAAAGCTTCCAGCAAGAAAAACAAACATCATTGTTTTCCATACACACTTCAACAAGTTAGGGACCCTTCTAAAAGCTAAGTAAGAAACGTTGCCTTTTTTATGAATGGTTCAACTCTTACAGAACAATGTGCACAAGTTATTTGAATAACATAAATCCATGGACACCCTAAACTCTAATAAGCAGTTTTAGTTGACCTATTTAACAATAACAAAAACAATGTTTTAATGTTTTATCAGGATGGGTTCTTCAAAGTAGTCACAGTTCTTCAAAGTAGTCATGGTTCCTTTTACTCAAATGTAGTTAACTCATAGTTCAAAAGTACTGTAGTTAATAGTTGTAGTTAGGCTCTAAGGAAGGCAAATTGTTAAAAATGCAACAACTTCTCTCTACAGCGGGCAGTAGTGGTTCATAAAGATGAAGAGCCTCTCTACACAGTACCATGGAACGTTTTAAATAGTATTTTAAAATGTTCCAAATAGGTGCATTCCAAAACGTCTTAGGCCACATTAAGGAGTACTCACGTTGCAGGAGAAAATTCTTCAGTCTTCAAAGCAGTGTGTATGGTCTCACACCCTTCTGTCCGTCTCTTTCTGTTTCGTTTTTGCAATGAGTTTAGGGCAAGGCATTGTTGGTGCTGTAGTTCACTCGCCCACTTCCTCCTTAGTTCCTCTTTCATTTCCTAGCTTTCAATGAGTATAGGGCTAAGCATTGTGGGTGTTGTAGTTCACTCGTCCACTTCCTCCTTAGCCCCTCTTTCTTCCCCACCAATCAACGGATAAGCATTTGGGTGCTGGTAAATGAAGCACTGCCCCCAAAACTCACAAACGGTAAGGAAGGACACATTATTTTACTTAAAACGATTTACTAAAAGTAAAAACCATTGTATATACCTGAAGTGAGTTTTTAAAAACCTCAGGTATACAACATTCAAGGGAGTGCGTCATGTGGCCCAAAGAGTTTTCATAACCCTTATAAAATGTTACAAAGCTAGTGTGTAGATTGTCTCGAAGACTATTTAACGGGAAACAAGACTTTCTACCTTCTTCAGCTGTTGCAGAACTGCTGGTCATTGGGATTTGTTGAAGTTTGATAGGTTACATTTTAATAAGACACAGATGAGATGCAGAAAATTATACATCTAAAAATTTTATTTTATAAACAAAAAGTCATTTGTTCTATAGATACCGTTTATGTCATATTTAAAGAGCAACCTGTATCCTATGCTGTGGGCTTGTAACCTCAGAGACTTTTGGAATTAGGTTAAAAACAGCAGAAATCTGGTGTTGAGTTCTATTTACATTTACGATAATGAGTTTGGCATAGGTGTCTCTGGTGTGAAAGCTGTAAAAAATGAAACTTGATGGATATGTGCAGTATTGCTGGCCAAGACTACAATCCTATTGTCACAGGAAAGTTCCACCCACCCACCCTGTGGTCCAAGAGAAAGAGCTCTAAATTTAAGGAGGACACCTGATGTTGGATCCCCCTTCTTTGCCCTTGTGGACAGATCCATGGCCCTCACCCATCCAATGTCAGAGAATGAAAAAAGGTGACATAGCACAGATGGAGCAGGGGAGACTTTGGATCTGAGGGACAGGGATGGAAGGATTTTGCAACACCGAGGTTGCTATCTTTTTTCTCAAACATCTCCAGGCTTGAGATTTCTGCACAACTCACAAGACTGGCTCCTATTCAGTTAGATCTGTTGAATTTCTATGGCAAATGAAAGAAGCTGCAAAAATAGGACAAGTGTACACTGAAGTGTGGGAAACCCCAGAAGTGATTGTACACTTCCACCCACTCTTGATTGTTCAGACACCTTTCATTGCTTCATGGTCAGCAGATGATAGTCTTCAGAAATTGCCTGAGAGCACTCAGATGCTTAGATGACTTTTCTATTGTACAAATGTACCTTAAGAGGCAAATAAATTGTCAGTGAGTTCTATTTTCACAGGATACACTAACTTCATCCATTAACTTATGGTGAAGGAGCATGCTGTGGATCAAGCAGGCAGCACAACACATCCTAGGATCCAAGAGGCATTTATGTTCTATGTTCAAGATATGCTGCTAATCTCCTCTTGCCTGATCTCTTTAAATTGAAGTAGAGCAACCTTATTATTGCAAAGTTCCCAATAGAAAACTTTCTCCCATTTGATTCAATGAAATAAATGTATGAGTGAAAAAGGGGGAAGGGGAAGTTGTTAGAGCATATAAATGAACAGGAAAAAGTCATGAGCATTAGCTAGAGGTGCTTCCAATCAGGTATAATTATACGTATAAAATCTCCGTTCAACAATCAGAAAGGTGAAATTAAGTCATTTTATATTTAGAAAGGCTTACACTGTTGTTTATGTTGGCCTTTGCTTATTACTGATGATGACTTTATTAAACACAGAAACAACCTTTCCTGCATCCATTTCTTTGAAGCTTGTAGAAAGAAAGAAAACCTCCTAACAATATCTGGGGGGTGAGGGAACCTGTACAAAGTCATCCAGATTAACTCAACACTGATTTCGTTTTCAAAGCATGATGGTGTGGTGCTAAAAGTATCTGCAGGGTTTAGATTTTGATTATTATTTTAGTGAGCAGCATTCTTGGAAAATTGGTAGAAGCGTGGTGGCTGTTTTATGAAATGCTCTCTCTCTCTCTCTCTCTCTCTCTCTCAAGATTGACATGGGTGAATGTCTAATCAAAGTGTAGTCTTTTGAAATGATGGAACTTCTCCAAGTAAAGCTACAGCATTTTCTGGTTTCCCCGAGGGATGCATCTGGTGTCTGCTGGACTGCCAGGGCCACACATACAATTAACACACATACAGACATCACACTGTGCTTGTCTTGAATATGTTCTAATATTTTAAAAACCTTCCATTTAAGACAGGAGTGGGCATGTTGTGCTGCATGGGGGGGGGGAAGTAATCTGTTAAGGACCAGGTTCCTCCTGTGCTGCCCTTAGACACACCAGCTACTACCATTCACATACACATACATGTACACTCACTTCTCTTCCCCACTCGTTCACACACATAGTCACTTCACCCCCACCCACTTATTCACACATACATAGACCTACCCATTCACAGCTTTAACCCTTACCTCAAATACCACAAAACAGAAAAGAAAAGAAACTTCTAGGAGTGAGCTCTATGGTTTCTGCCATAGAAGCCTCATTTCTAGATAGTGTCCAGAGCATCCTTGGAAGGATGCAGGAACCTTTGAACACTAGTCCTAGGATGCTTTAGGAATGAGGACAGGAACCGTACAGCCCATTCCTTGAATATTTTCCCTCTTTTCCCCATCTTTTTTCCTTTTTTTTTTCAGTGACTGCAGATTCTGGGATCTCTGATCACAATTATAATTCCAAAAATTGTCAAATACATTCCAATTTTTAAAAAACCACCTTATACCAGTAAGTCTTTTCCTACCTTCTCTAAACTGAACTAAATGTGTATGGTTTTGTATATACAGCATGTTTTATACTCTGTTCAACCAATTGTTGAATTGTGCTTATGCATTTTCCCAATACCTTGCAACCTCTGTTAAAAGTATAATGGTTAAAATTGCCCATCAGTTCTTGGTTTTCAACTGGTATTCCATCCCAGATCTCAACTGAAGTCTTGTGAGCGGTCATGCCAATCCTCAAGTCTCATGAGAGGTGCAACAATACAGCCCCAAAGCTTCACTGTTCAAGTGTAGAAATACGTAGTCCCTCCACCTCACCAAACTTCCCCCAAATTTGGCCAAGTTAGAAAGGTGAAATCATTATTCACCTTTCTAACTTTTGACACTTCCACACAGCCAGGCGCATTCTCATGCACATGACACAATTGTTACTAAAACACAATTAAGCCAAAAAAAAGTAGAATTGAGATGTGCTAGAATCTAGTAACTAGATTCTTTCTAGCAATATTCCATCCTTTTCTACATTTACACCAGAGCACAAGCTCTGTCCAACAGATTTAATTTAGCTGTATTTAGTATTTTTAAATAGGGAGCACAGACCAGCTGCGAAATCAAATGGATTTGTGAAAAATAGAACGAGATGGGCTTGTAGGGAAGCGTCTTTGGCAGAGGCTGCCAAATAGCAGAGCTGCTGCAAGGCGGAGATTCTGGCAAGCCCATATATTTGCAGGCACAACAGCACAGTTCATTTTTAAAGCTTTAAACTAGAGTGGGGGGACAGTTATAATCAATAGGCAACGTGTTTCTCCTTCATACCTCTTCCCAGCTCCTCTGGCTGAGAAACGGTTAGGCTTTAAACTTAAAATTCTCTCAGGTGCCTCTTGTTTCCTCAGAGAAGCAATTTGCTGCAACCCAGTCTGAAAGAAGAGGTTGACTTGAGGTACTGCTATATCGAACTGCCGCACTTTCAGGCAGAGCACTGGTGGAGTTACACTGCCACAGCTGCTCTGGATCCCTCTTGGGCTCCAAAGCCTGTGAGTTCTTTACAGGAAACAAGTCCAGGCAAACTAACTACAAACAAACCCTGTTGAATCCAATGCAACGGGACTTTCTTTGAGTAAACATGCTTAAGGTCAGGCTATAAATGCTTTTGTCTGTAGGAACATTTCGTGGCTAGGTACTCATAAAGGTTTTTATTTTTTTAGTGCTATACTGTTGCACACTCCCCCATTCCCCAAGTGGTGAGAAGATTTGGTTGCCTTTCTATGAAAGACCACAGAGGATCTGTGTCATTGTTCTAACAATAACATTGATTACAAATACAAACTCAAATCCAAAGATGCATTTCCCCATGGCAGCTGATCTGCTGCCCCTTGTTCAAGAAAGATAGAGAGAAACCCTAAGAGCTTCTCTACACAAACAATTTTTTGCTTGCTCATGGAAACTCATGGAAGTTTGCAGGTCTTTTACATAATGTCATCAACCTCTAAGACAACTCACATGCTTTCCCCCCCTTTATTCCACTTTCAAAAAGATCAGAGATAAGCTGTAATAAAAATTAACAGCACCATATCAGTGTGGAATGCTAGTTTAGTTCTATAATACAGCCACTAGATGGTGCTGGTACATTGAACATATAGGCCCCTTCTACACCATAGGGGTGTAGAGAGCAGAGAGCGGGCAATCCCGGAAGTAGCTGCTTCCAGGATCAGCACTCTCAATACACAACAGAAGTGCGACGGCCCGGGCTGCTCCTGGGCCATCACACCATCATGGGTGCAATTTTTTAAAAAAAACTGAGAAGAGCGCTCCTGCGCTCCAACAAAAAAGGTAAGTTGAAAAAAAAACTGCTAATTTTGGGGGGCCACCCACCCACCGCCATCCTAGGGATGGTGGGCTTCATTTTTTCCCCTCCCCTGATGGGCATGGAGCCATGTGGTGTGGCTTTGTGCCCATTTTGCTGCTGTGCTTACTCACGTGTAAGTGAAGCAGCACCAGGGACAGGCAGCCACATCTTCCATGGTCCAGGAAGTTCCCGCGACTGTGGAAAAATTGGGTTTTTCCAGGGTTCCGTTATCCCTGGAAAATCCCATGGCTGACCCCACCCCCACCCCACATCCCCAGGAGTCCCTGTGCATCATTTGGACTCCCTGGGACCAGCCAGGGGCCATCCCCGGCGAAACGCCTGGTGTGGAAAGGGTCATAGAACATTGCAGAGCAAGGAATTTTTCAATTCCAAATCATGTGTTCGCTGTCCACAGGAGACCATTGTAAACCTGGAAAGACTCTGGAAGAAGAAAGCCCAGCAAAAGTGTGGGATTTTTGCTTAATGTAGAGAAACTCTAAGTTACATTCAGCTTTCATCCAAGTCACAGCTCTCGTTTCTCACTCTCTCTACCTCTGTCACTTCAACTGTCTGTTTTCCACACACACCTTATCTCTGCCTTTCCCTTTAGCTATAGAGGGGAGGGTGTCACCTTCTCCAAGCTCCAGATTCCCTACATATTGGAAAAACATCTCCTAATCCAGGCCTGGGTAACCTCTTTCAGAGAAGCTCTCAGAGGGCTGTATAATTGAAAATGTGGGTATTTGTTTGTTTGTTTATTTATTTATTGTACTCTTACATAGAGAATGCATGACAATTACAGTGTTTGTACCATACCACATGGAGACTGAATTACATTGTTTTGCAGATAACTATTACTGGATATACAATAATCACAGAGCAGAATCCATACATATCTGGTACATATTTATCCAGCTGTCATTTTGTGAAGACAATTATTAAAAAGAATAAAGGCTACACTAAATGTCTTGCTGTTATTTGATCCTGTTGTGATACTTCAGGCTTATTTGAAAGTTTGCATCAGAAACTGGGATAGACAACAAATTTTAAGTTTACTGACAGCTGCAGATGTGTTGGTAGCCAAACAGTGAAAACACAAAACTGCAGTCTATTGACTTGTCCTTATAGGAGATACAGCCTACATGTTTTGTTTATTTTTAAGACTACTTGATGCATGTTTAAATGCAATAATACTATGGGGGATATAAAATCCCTCTGAAATGTACCAATGCATCTTCCTGTGTACAAGGAATTCATAAGGGTCTTCTTGTGAATTTTTGGTGTGTCATAAAAGAGAAAATATGAACATGATTTTTTAAACCATCTTATAGTTGTATAGTATTTTAAGTGGCAAATTCCCTTTTATAAGGTCAGTAATGATGCTGGAGCAGGTGATAAAGCTACTAAGCAAACCCCTTTCAATAGTTTCTATCAGCATTTCTTTTTAAATATAACCGAATGTTTTCTAGATGGAAGTGGTCATATTTTATCCAAATTCATTCTTCTACTTGCCATTTTAATAATTTTTCCTTCCTTCCTTCAATCATTTCATGCTGCTTTCAGAGATACCAGTTCTAAATATGCAAATTTTCAGAGATAAGGCATCAAGCAACCATCTGTAAGATTCGCTGTACCCCTATTAGGCTAAGACTATAATTACTAATGCACTGAAAATATGCTATGAGGTACTGTTGCATGTCCATGATGAATGAATCATATTATGTTTCTATAATTTTTGTCACAGAGTTATTACTGTATTTGTTCAAAATGATTTTAATTGCTTTTTTAAGAGTGTTTTGCTACTAATTTTATGAAAAGCGTGAAGAATTTATACGTTTCCAAATGATCTCTTCGCTGTCGCTCTGAAGTGCCACAGATACTCCTATTCAATCAGTCTTTCTTGTGGTGAAAGAGGTGTGTCTGTATTTCTGAGAAGGATGCAGAATGAGCTAATGAGCAAACTCATGCAAATTACAAGCCAATCAATGCAGTTCTAATTCACCATAAATGCCAAGGTAAATTTAAGAGGTTTAGGAAAAGAAGAAAGCCTCTTAGTCATGAACCATGAATTCTTTGTAGCCCTTTTGACACTTGTTGAAATTTATAGTCAACAAGGTGATTCAGGCAGCTGCAAGCTCTCAGGCTAGCTTTTAAATACTGCCATGCTCCAGTAGCTATATTTCCTTTTCCATGATCAGGGACTGGGTTTAAGATGCTAGTATTGAAAAGAGAGGTTTCAGATGCTGTCATCTCAGACAACAGAATAATTGTATCAGTGGAAAAGATAAAGGAACTGAAGAAGTGTCATTGATTGTTGCAGTGCTATCTTGAATATTAGTGTGCACAACTGGCAACACCAGGGATAATCCAATAAGGAATATGTTCAGCGCTGTACATGCTGGAGACTATTTGTCGTCATTGATCTCGAGAAAATTATTCAGCCAGGAAGTTAGCCTTAACTAAGTGTTAGCAGTCAATATATATCATAACTCTATATTTTGATGAATGTTTTGTCCTATGGATTCTTGTCGCTATGGCTGACACATGGTGTGCACTGATTCAATTAAAGTAGCATCCATTCCTAAACAACTAAACAAGCAGTCTTGATGCTATTTGATGCAGCCTCTCTTAACATTTTGGTGCAGTAACATCTTCACATTGTCCAAAGCTGGCTAGCAATGCTGCTTTTATGCCATGAGCTGCAGCTTTATGACAGATACCAGGTTTGGATGACATGCAAGTTGCATATGCAACCCCCGATTGGGGTTGTTCTGTTGTCCAAACTGGCTTGACGGGTTATGCTACTTATGCTTGTCAGGTTCACATGGCAAACTCCAAGCAGGGGTTGGATATTCAAACTGCACACACTGCAGTCTCATTCTGGGTTGTGTCATGTGAAGAACCCCAGTGCAGCAATCCACACATTAGATCCTATCATATTTGCCAGGACAATCTTCATATGATCAGGATTTAAGATTGTAGGTTTATTTAATCTAAATTTACCATAGTTCGGATACTGTTGGGCAAAAGTGGGAAAGAGGAAGGGCTTACAGTACAGCTATAGCTGAGATGAATATTTGCAAAATATAAATGTCACCCATTTTTCCAATTTTGCTCTTCATTTGTTTCAAATGAGGAATTTCAAATTTGAGCTCTGTTGAGCATTTTAATTTGCTCTAGTTAAAGGTATCACATCGTGAAACAGAAGAGAATTTGATTGGCAAATCAAGTTGCCTACAAGTGTTCTGCAGGATGACACTCACATAGTATGGAACATCTAACACCAGGTCAAAAATGTGGGGAGGGTACATTTTACCAGGGACCCCAGGTGCAGTCTGCAACATCATTACTATGAGGCGGCTAATGAAGCTAATTTGTAGACCAGAAGATATTTATGGAAACTTGTTTTCCTGTACCTTTGTACCTATTATCCTGATCTCGTACAATTTGCTGGAGCCAATCAGATACAGGGTAAGCAATATTCTGAAACTGGATTGCTAGCTCAGGCCATGATCTAGAATAGGGTGCCCAGATCGCCCGTGGTTTCCCGGTCCTAACCGGGAAAACTGGGGTGATCTGGGCTGACCAGGGGATGGCGGGGGCAAACCGGACTTCGAGGAGCCTGGATGGTGGGTCCTCCACCACCACCACTGCCAGGTCCGCCGCCGCTGCCGCCACCGCCGGGTCCTCCACCGCCGCCAGTTCCTCCACCGCCACCGGATCCTCTGCTGCTGGGCTCATGAGGCCAGAGGCTGTGTGGAAGAGGAGGGAGAGGGCCGAATCCGGAAGTGATGTAATCGGCCCTCTCTCGCCTCTTCTGTGTGGCCTCTGGCCTCCTTGTCGCGATAGTGACGAGCCCCGAGGAGCCCGGATGCCCATGCAGAAGAGGCGGGGGAGGGCTGATTCCAGAAATGATGTCAGCTTCCCCCACCTTTTCCGCACGGGCATCTGGGCTCCTCGGGGCTCATCACCATCGCAACAAAACCCGAGGAAGCCAGAGGCCACACAGAAGGGGCGGAAGAGGGCCGATTACATCACTTCCGGATTTGGCCCTCTCCCGCCTCTTCTGCGTGGCCTCTGGCCTCACGAGCCCGGCGGCAGACCCAGCGGGGGTGGACCGAGCGGCGGCAGTGGCGGCAGAGGAGAACCTGGTAGGTCCGGGCTGGTTTTGGGGGGGATGGCTTGGTGGTGGAGTTTGTTTCAGGTGGGGGGGGTGGTATCTGCTTGTTGGCCACATGACGGGTGGCCTTTTTAATTTTTTTATTTTATGTTGGGGGGGTCTGCTTTGGTGGGCACGCCCCCTTTGGGCAGCCATTTTGAACTGGGATTTTGTTTTGCAAAATCTGGTCACCCTAATCTAGAACACAGATTGCATGTTAAACTAGTATCATGTGCATGGTCTGGAGGAACAAATAGCTGGTGGGAGGAACAAAGCTTCAGAATAATCAGGGACACCAATCCTGGTGCCAGTGGGAGCCCATACTGGGACCCTGTACAGCTGGTAGGATTTGCAGGCCCAAAATTATGTGATTAAACATTTCTCATTCACAAACACATACCATACTTCCATGTCTGATCTTCCTGTATAGTTGAACAAGAAATGAATTAAATCATGATCTTGCAATTTTAAAGGTCAGAAAAATAAAGCTTTGAAGTGAACTGGTCTGTTTACAAAATGTTTGCTGCCACATTGGTCTATAACAAAACATTGAGAGGATAATGTCTTTATTAGGACCAATAAAAAAGTTACAAAATTCATCAACAAGCTTTGTAGGTCTCTTCTTCAGACTAAATATAATATAATATAAAAATAACAAAATGGGTTAGGCTTGGTAGAAAAGTAATTTCAGAATTAAAATATAAATTTCTCTCTCTCTCGATCTCTCTGGGGCGGGGGGGGATAGGATCATGGTATGTGTATAGAAGGGAGGGCCAAGCAAACCTGAACATGTTTTCTAGCCTATCATGTTCTACAGGTAGAAACTGAAGCTGAATCCAAACAAGATGGAGGTGTTTACTGTCAAAAGTCCCAACCTGGATTTGGAGGTATGTCAACCAGTTCTGGATGGGGTTACACTCCCCCTGAAAGGCTGTGTTCACAGCTGGGGGTGCTCCTGGATTCGTCGCTCCAAATGACAGCCCAAATAGACGTGACGGCCAGGAGTGCCTACTATCCGCTTTGGCTGATATGCCAGCTGCGCCCCTTCCTAGAGTTGGAAGACCTAAAAATGGTGGCGCACGTGCTGGTAACTTCAAGACTTCACTTCTGTAATGCGCTGTACATAGGGCTACCTCTGTGCCTAGTCCAGAAAGTTCAACTAGTGCAAAATATGGCAGCTAGGTTGGTCACCGGTACACCTGGGGTTGACCATATTACATCAGCATTAAGATCACTCCACTGGCTGCCAATTAGTTTCCAGGCGAAGTACAAAGTGTTGGTTATTACCTTTAAAGCCTTACTTGGGTTGGGTCCAGGTTACCTGTGGGATCACCTTCTCCCATACAATCCTCCACTCATGCTTAGGTCCTCTGGGAAGAATTTGCTACAGTCGGTCAAAACCAGGCTGACAACTGTTACCCAGAGGACCTTCTCTTCTGCCACTTCCAGACTCTGGAATGGCCTGCTGGAGGAGATTCGTCAAATTAATAATCTTTTTTACTTTAAGAAAGCCATGAAAACTGATGTCTCCCAGCAGGCCTACCCAGTCGAATTTTAAGAGTTTTATCTGTATTTTAATAATGTATTAATTTTATATGTTTTAATCAGTTTAATGTATTTTATGTCATTTGTATCAATGTTGTTCCTCGCCTCGATCCTGAGGTAGAGGCGGGTAAGAAATAAATAAATTTATTATTATTATTATTATTATTATTATTATTACAGTTGGAATATCACAGAGCATGTGTGCCTAATTTTCCGACTGGTAAGGTATAATCTATATACTAGTTTGATGCATTTTGTTTGTTATAAGCAGGACTGCATATATGACTCACCAAGACAAACAGCACACCATCATCTGCTACTTGTCTGGACCTCAAACAAATGGTGAGATGGAGCCACAAGACAGATGGGTTGAGTTGTACTTAGCATACTGGATCACTAGTTATCCAGACTGGGTACAGTGGTGTTTTTGTTTCACAATTCCTAAGAATAGTCAAAGAGAGATGCCTTTTATTTCACCACCTTCTGTTCAACTATTAAAATTCAAACAGAACAGAACACTGAAGTCATCAAGCCTTTTCTTCAGGAAGAAATGAAAACCAGAAGATTGTTATAGCTGCTTAACTCTGAACTTACATTGCATATTACAATGCAATAGTCCAGGTAAAAATTCTTTAAAGAAAGAATTTGCATATCAAAAGGCATGTTGACCATCCTATGCAAGAATATTGCTATATACACATGCTAACGCTCAAAAAAGCTATTTATTTCCATTCAGCTATCTTCAGATCAAGCAAGGTGAGAATTTAATTCACTGGGTACATCTCTTCAGTATCTACACATTCTCTTTTAAATCCAGGTGAAGTCAGAAAATTTTGCCGGTAGGGGAAAAAAACCTTGCCCACGATTACTTGTTCATTCACAGTAATTTTCCTGCGCTGACCCTAGGAACCATTTTATTTCACCCACATGGCTTGAGTTGACAGATTCTGTATTTTATGTGCACCCTCATTTTGTGTACTCAAGCATTTTAATTGCTTTTCTGCTCAGGGATTAGACCTTACATCACAACCGTTAAGACATTGTGTTAGGAGGCAGTGCCCTCAATTTTGATAGATTCAATGGTGTTTAAGAACTGGGATGGCATTTCATTAACAAATCTTAAACCTTAGGATTTGACAGTAAGGTCAGGAGATAAATGTGGCTAATTTAATTGTGTAAAAATGATTTAGATTCAACTCAGTCATATTATCAAATGAAAGTAGGTGGACTGATCTGCCAGAAGGGTCAGGTGCTATTAAAAAAAGTTTATATTGACTTTAAGCCTGTGGACAATTTCATTATTTGTTTGGTTCGTTTATCAATTATAGAGGTGGTGGTGGTGGTAGAGATTGCTTCCAACCCATTTATATGTCCAATTCAAAGTGCTGGTATTAAACCTCTTGAAAACTCTAACTGGCTTGGGGCCACATTAGCTGAAGGTGTGTCTGCTTCTCTATACACCGATCTGGACCATAAAGTCACCTTCTAAGACACTTCTCTGTGTGCCCTACCAAATGAGGTGTGATGGGTAAGTACCAAGGAGAGGGCATTGTCAGTGGTGGTGACCCAGTTGTGGAATGACCTCCCTAGAGAGACTCAACCAATGCCTTCATTGTGTCTTTCGGGTTCCTAGCAAAGACCTTTTTATTCTCCCAGTTTTACTCTGTATTCATTTATTTATTACATGTTCTAAGTCGCCCAATAGCCGAAGCTCTCTGGGCAGTTCACAAAAATGAAAACCACACAGTGCAGTATAAAACAATATAAAATGTAAACACTTAAAGCTACAATATTAAAGCAGAACCAGAATAAAACCTAGCAGAAAGGCAGAGATTTTGAATATCCCGGCGGTGCTTTTTCAACCTCAATGGTTTTACTTCCATTTCATTCTGTAGCTTTGAAAATTTGCTTTAGATTTCATACTAGGTTTTTACTCTTACATTCTTATATATGATGGGTGGCATCCAGCTGTGCCCCAGCATTAGCGCTAATGATCTTGTGCTAGCATAAGCCAATACTAGTGCAGTGTAACTGACACTTGCTAAAGCAATGTGGAAAAGTGACAATCTGCTGCTGAAATTCAGTGGCTCCACCAAATTTTCCAAGAAAACATGCAAGTGCTAGTTAAGTTGCATAAGCACTGGTTTTACACTACTGCAACATCATTAGCCTTGGGGTTGGGGCACAGCTGGATAGTACCCTATCATTTAACCTTTTCTTTCTAAACCACCCAAAGAACTTAAGTTACCGAACTGTACACAGATGTATTAAATGTAGTACACCATAAATACAAAATCTTATGTTATGGCTATTGTTTTGCATCTGCTGCTGCTATTATTATTAACAGTTCGGCAATTTTTCAAATTGCAGAGTAGAAGCCAACAATGGCAAGGGAGGGCATAACTCCCCCATAATGCATAGCATATGTTTTGCATGTAGACTTCCACAGGCTCTTGCGGGCCATGGATGCCTATATACATGGCTTTGTGGAAAAAATAATCTGAGCTTGCTTGTTTAAGTAGAACACCATATTCTTGGGATAGTATGTCTTTTGTGATTGGTATACGCATAGTAGATGTAGCTTGGTCACCTGTGCTGCCACACTCCAAACAGAAGTACTACCTTGACCTACTGAGCCAGGGCATTTGCAGAAGCTCTCACACAAGGCCTGCTCCATGTTCAAGGCTTCATTCCTATTCCCTTCAATGTCTGTCTGCCCATGCAATATATGAGGTAGTACTTTTTAAACTCCATTCATCTACAAAACTCCCTGCAAGGCAAAAATCAGCACAGCAAGGAAAATGTTTCAACCCCTATTCATTCTGGGCTGTGCTAGGTTTCTACTTATGGGTAGTTTGTTTGGTTGGGTTTTTTTAGTGCAGAGGGGGATATTGTCATTTGATCCATTTTCATCATAAAAAGACTTACTTCTTTCATTATTCACTACAATCACAGTAATTTTCAGTATTTGTTTTGGGAAATTTCTATCCAGCCTTTCAGATACCAAAAGGTGGCTTCCAGATTAATTAGAAATACAATAAAACTGATCAGAAACAATATAGCCAATTGTCTAGGCACAGATTAAATAAGACAAAGACAGAATTGATAGAAATTCACATTGGGGTTAAAGATAAAGGAGAAATGATACATCTATATAAACTTAAGTAGATAAGTAAGCCCATACAATGCTTGGGAATTTTAATAGCAGAATTATTTGACTTAAACTATACAATGTTATAATATAATATTAAAAAGAGATTATGATATGATAAAACTGATATCTGTTCTGGCTTAGAAAAGTGACAATTACAAACAAGATTTTACTCCCTATGTCAAGGGGATATATTTTGTCCAAACATACTAAAATATTAGCAAGCTATGAAGCTGAAAGAGAACTGATACTTTTAATCCTAGGTATATTTTCCTAGGGATATTTTTGAACAAAATAGTTGAAAATTGTCACTTTTAAACTGTTCTGGGTATATCGAGGACTAAAAAAATATACAGTGGGCCTGTTGAGACGACATGCTAACCCTTTGGCAGCAAATGGTTAGTGAGTGTGTTTAAACGATGGTTATGTAGACACCATGGTTAGGAAAGGTTCACATGACATGCCAAGTCATGGATGAGATGACATGCTAAGCCATAATGTTTAGCTCAACATGCTTAACCACTGTAGCTTAGCATGTCATTTGAACAGGGTCAAAGATACACGAGAATTCAGTTATTTCAAAACTGGAACTCCTCAAGAAATTATCTAAGCCCATCCATCTGACATTTAATCTCTTCCATTTATAATGGACACTTTTTCAATTGCCAATTAGAATTATTAGATATTTGGATGTTCTAGAACAAGGCCAATGGTCCGGTTTGCATGGAATGACAATCCAACATTTTTTAAAATCTTAGGTTGCCATGAATGCAAGCAAGAGTGCCTAACAATCCTGGGTTGCAACTCTGGATTTTCTATCCCCTGATAAGCCAGAGTTTGTGTTCACAAGTAACATGCTTGCAATAGGAGCAATCAGGCAGTGTACATCAGCACACTGCTTTTAAAAAAAGCCCTGAGTTGTTGTGAAGTGTGAACCAGGCCGATGTATACAAAAAATATTTCAACCTGATCAAGCTCAGTTGTTTCAGTTTGTGTAGCTAAGAAATTATTTATTGGTATAGCTATTTTATAAGTATCTATAATATTCAAACAAATAATGATAGAATTGTAAAGTTCCAAAAGGTTAATGTCAAAAAATATATTATATACTATTATATGCTATTACATAAAAGGATATTGAAAGGAAAATGTTTTAGGATTCATTGGGAGAAAATGACAGGCAAAATAATTCATGAAACAGAATGAAAATTGATATTTGCTGAAGCACAAGCAATCCAACTTGTGTTAATTTGAGAGAGGATTGTTATGAATGTGTATATTGGCAGTATTTGACACCTAAAACCTGAATAAAATATATAACAGTGACACATCAGCAGATTTTATGCATATATTGTGGTTATGCCCTTTTATTCAAGCATTTTGGAAGCAAGTTAAGGGCACAATCCTATGCATGTTTAAACAGGATAATGTCCTACAACTCCCAGCATGCCCCAGCCAACAGAACCTTTTCTGTCTAAATATGCATAGGATTGTGTCCTAAGAGACATATGAATAGAATAACTCATTACAATTTAGACTTGACTCCAAAAGAATATTATTAAAACTTATTCACCACACTGGCCAATGATTTCTACTTTATTATAAGCAGGAAAAAAATATCCTGGGGGGCGGGGAATGGAGAAGTGCAAAGATATTTATATGTCGAGGTTGGATAAATAGGATATATCAGCTTAGTTGATTCAATAAGTAGAATAGTACAATTAAAAGAAGCTAGAAAGTAGAACCTAAATTTGAAACAGGCTGATGTCCTTTTACTGATTATTGGAAGATTAAGATATTGAACGTAATTTTATACACATTTTATTACCTTATTATTAATAGACAATTTAATGATGGATCTTGTTTCTTTAATTTTGTGAATGAATTGTATACAAATTATAAAAATCATGACATAAAGCTAAATACAAGATATCAATGAAATCATTAAGAGCAGCATCAGCGTGTCAGTTACAACTGTGTCAGTAAAACTACATTGCCATAGCAGAGTGTTAAAGTTTTTGCCAGAGTCAAGAAAGATGGGGGCAACTCCTATTTGTTTTATTTCAAATTGCTTTCAATGGGAGAACCAGCTGTTCTTCTTTTGTCTATCTTCTGTGTTTTCTATCATATTGGCATTAAATTTTAAGGCTTTGTATTAAGGGATCAGACCTGCCAAATTTCAGACAGATGGCTCCCTGTTTCATAGGCAAGTAAAACAGCACACAAGCTAATAATACCATATTATTATTATTATTATTATTATTATTATTATGTTTCTTACCCACCTCTCCCTCTGGATCGAGGCAGGGAACAACATTGAATACAAAATAGTATAAAATACATAAACCTGATTAAAAATATATAAAACTAATACATTATTTAAAAAATAATCAAACATCTTAAAGTTCAGCATGGTAGGCCTGCTGGAAGAGATCCGTCTTTATGGCTTTCTTAAATTCAGAGAGACTGTTAAGTTGACAAATACCTCCTGGCAGGCCATTCCACAATCTGAGAGCCAAAGAAGAAAAGGTCCTCTGGGTAACTGTTAATAATAATAATTATTTATTTATTTATTTATTACCCGCCTCTCCCTCCAGATTGAGGTGGGGAACAACATGAATACAAACAATATAAAATGCATAAAACTGATTAAAAACATATAAAATTAATACATTATTAAAATCAACCAAGTCTTAAAATTCAACTGGGTAGGCCTGCTGAAAGAGATAGGTCTTTATAGCTCTCTTGAATTCTAAAAGACTGGTAAGTTCGCAAATCTCTCCCGGCAGGTCGTTCTATAGTCTGGGAGTGGCAGAAGAGAAGGTCCTCTGGGAAACAGCTGTCAGCCTAGTCTTGGCCGACTGTAGTAGGTTCTTCCCAGAGGACCTGAGTGTGCAGGGTGGATTGTATGGGAGAAGAGCTAACTTGGACCCAAACCATGTAGGGCTTTAAAGGCAATAACCAACACTTTGTACTTTGCCTGAAAACTAATTGGCAGCCAGTGGAGTGATTTTAAAACTGGTGTGATATGGTCACCCCAAGGTGTATCAGTGACCAACCTAGCCGCCATATTTTGCACTAGTTGAAGTTTCCAGACTAGGCACAGAGGTAGCTCTATGAACAGCTCATTGCAGAAGTCGAGCCTCAAAGTTACCAGCACATGCACTACCGGTTTTAGGTCTTCCAACTCTAGGAAGGGGTGCAGCTGGCGTATCAGCTGAAGCTGATAGTAGGCACTCCTGGCCGTCACGTCTATCTGAGCTGTCATTTGAAGCAACGGATCCAGGAGCATCCCCAGCTGTGAACGCAGTCTTTCGGGGGAAGTGTAACTCCATCCAGAACTGGTTGACACACCTCCAAACCCAGGTTGGGGCCTTTGACAGTAAGCACCTCCATCTTGTCTGGATTCAGCTTCAGTTTGTTTTTACTCATCAGGCCCATTACCACCTCCAAGCATTCATTCAGAGGAGACACACTATCCTTAGCTGACGCTGTTGTCAAAGGCATAGAGAAATATATTTGGTTGTCATCAGCATACTGATAGCTCCCCGCCCCATGCCTCCGGATGATCTCTCCCAGCAGTTTCATGTAGATGTTAAATAGCATTGGGGATAAGATGGCGCCTCATGGTATACCATACAACAGCTCCTTCTTTGAGGAGCAACTATCCCCAAGCATCACCATCTATAGCCTGCCCGAGAGGTAGGACCAGAACCACTGAAGCGCAGTGCTCCCAATCTCAATCCCTTCAGGCATTCCAGAAGGATACCATGGTCAATGGTATCGAAAGCCCCTGAGAGATCCAGAAGTACCAGCAGGGACACACTCCCCCTGTCAATACTCAAGCGTAGATCATTCATAGTGGTCTCAACTCCATATACAGCCCTGAAGCTGGTTTGAAATGGGTCTAGAAAATCTGTATCATCCAAAACTGCTTGGAGTTGGAAGACAACTGCCCTCTCAACCACCTTGCCCAGAAACGGAAGATTCAATACTGGTCTGTAGTTATTAAGGTCCAGGGAGGGCTTTTTTAGAAGCGGCCATACCACCGTTCCTTTTAAACATGATGTAAAAGTCCCCTCCCTGAGAGATGCATTAATAATATGTTGTAATTATAGTCTAATTGCATCTCCTCTCTGGGAAACCAGCCAAGAAGGACAGGGATCGAGAAGGCAAGTTATCCTCCTCACTCATCCAGTTTGTCCATGTCCTCAGTACTAACCAACTGAAACTGATCCAGTGTAATTCTACTCTATATTAACTAATATATCTCTCTAAACTATAAATTACAAAAACTAAGCACAAGGAAATGGGTCTAAATCAGGTGGGGAGACTACACACACTTCACTTCAGACCTTCCACCCATCATCCCGCAACATGTTGGCAGGGATGTGATGGAGGAGACAGGACCATTGAGTGTGGCACCACTCTCCAATTCATGTGCTAATTAATAAATGCCTGAAGAGGGCCAAGATAACCCTTTGAGAACAGATTACTGTTGTGCTTGCTGTGTTCTACAATCACAAGATTTCAAAGTTGTTGTGCGTGTGTTTTAAAAGGAAGCAACTTCCTTGATCACCACACTTTTTTCTGCTATCTGATAGGGTTTTTTTTACTTTTTTTGTAATCATTGAAGTTCTATTCTTCACAAAACAGAAACCAAACTTTGTAAAGTCATTTTTATCAGAGGAAAAATAGCTATATGTGCTTTAATCAAGCCCTATCTGCTGTAGAAAATAACCTCCTTGTGACAAATTCTCTACAGATTTTTCAAGCCAGTTTTTTGGTTGGTTTGTTTGCTTGCTTGTTTGCTTTTATGTCAGTTTGATTTATTTCTAATGTGTCCTTGTTTTAGTGAAATTGATTCCAATATATATTCAAAGGGAGTCATAAAGTACATATTTTGGACATAGCAAAACTCCAAAGGAATGTAGTCTTTGTATGGGAGGATGTTTAATGAATGGACAAAGCTTTGATTCCTCACCTTAAACTAATAGATCAAGCCCAAACTGAAATTCAACACCAAATAAATATGAAATATAATAATAAAGCAGGGAGCATTTGAAAGATTAGTATCTTGAGAGGTTGTTGGCAATTCTCTTGAATGCAAATCTTAGCTTTTATTGTAAAAGAACAAAATAGGGGTTGGTGATTATTGTTTTCCACCTGAAAAACAATACATAGGAATGTTAAAAGTTCTGATCTGGAATATTCATGTTATAGTGAACCACAGTCTGAACAACCTGCTTAGAACAAGTCTTCTAACAACAATTGTACTTTAACTTGGTTTTTTAAAGACAGGATATAATCTAGCCACAGTTAGTCATTTTCAATTCACATTGACTTCAATTAGATGGTTAAGCATATGCTTAACTCTTTCCCATTGTAATCAGTGGTAAATTGAGGTGTTAGACTTTGGATCACTTGTGCCAAAAGTATCCATCCATATTCAGTTTATGCACAATGATATCTTGTTCAGTTTTATTTCAACAAATAAGGAAAATGCTCTGTGGCCTGCAGTACACAGGGATATGTGACCAGACCTACATGTGAATGTTTTAGCCAACTTGAGTCTGATATTGGGGGGAAAGGTGTGATATAAATAACAAAAACAACAACAACAACAACAATAATAATAATAAGCAAATTCAACCTTCTCAAACAACCTACACCACACTATACATACTCACCTGAAACAATCTTGGAAAATGCAGATCCTAAAATATACTGGGATAGAACAATTCATACCAACAAGACAATACCCTGCTACCAACCAAACATAACAGTCATAGACATAAAAGAAAAACACACATACCTCATTGACATAGCAATACAGAATGACAAAAATATTGTTGAAAGGGAAGAGGAAAAAAGAAATATACACCACTAGCCATGGAAGTCAAAGAACTATGGCAACAGGAAAAGGTCACAAGTATTCTGTTAGTCTCATCAGTCACTGGCACTGCATCAAAAAATTATACCAAAAACCTCCAGAAACTGGGCCTACCAAAATATATCCACACCAACATCCAGAAAGCAGTCATAATTAAAACATGCTCAATTATCAGGAAATTCCTGAATTTGTAAAAGACAGCATGACTTGGCAAAGCCTGTCATGTCAGTCTAGAAAAAACCACCATGAGCAAGAAAGAGAATAATAATAATAATAATAATAATAATAATAATAATAATAATACCAATTCATATGACAGAATAGGATAGGAATGGGCAGATGTAGAATTTTTGCCCCACAACTGTAGTATGAAACAGAAATTCGCTTCAATAAATCATGCAAAATTCTGTTGTGGCCATTGTTCCAATATGATCACTGGAGACTATGGAATTTCCCTGGCCTTTTGTCCATGAGTTCTAAATCACATGTTACGTTGCTTCCTTAAAACTAGACACAGAAGTTACTCATATGCCTTCAAATATCAGTGTAACACATGAGCTTGTCTTTGGTCTTCCATTTAGGCACCCAGCAGTAACTGGACACAGACATGAAGCAACTCAAGTCCCAAATTTGAGAATATAGTCACATACCTTAACTGCTGCATATAACTTAAATTAAATACTATGACTGGTTCACACAAAGTGATAACACTCAAGGATTGAGTATGGGTTGAGTGTGGATTGCCATTGAAATGTGGGTTGTTGTTGAACCATGGGTTGTCTGAACCCAGCCACAATAGCAGACCATGAGTTGTCGTCATGGGTTGTGTGTGGCTATCAAACCATGGTTTGTTAGCAAAGATGGGTTCAGACAACACAATAACCCATGGCTCAACAACAAGCAACAGTTCAATGACAACCCACACTCAAGGTTCAGTGTTGGTTATTGTGTTGTCTGAACACAGTGCATGTATGTTTTTAGAAATTAAGAATGTAATGGTATGGGTGCAGATGCTTGTCTAAAGTATTACAAGTTCATTTTGTCACACTCACCACATACTCTCTATCCAATTCCATGCTGTGCAGTGACTCAGTATGATAGTACAAAATCACCTCATGTTTGCAGTAGTACTGTTCCATCCTGCTGCACTGCAACATCCCATGCATGCACATTGGCACACAAAATCCCAATGCAACTTCACAAATTCTGATGTGTGCTGAAGAAGTGCCATAGCTCAAAGACAAATAGATCCTTTGCATGCAGAAGGTGATAGAGGAAAAAGTCTGCAGGATCAAGTGTGAGTATCATTCATTATTGTTGCAAGACATACTTCGAAACCATAATTAGATGCTCTCAGGGAAAACTGAACAGAAAAATCTCAGAAGACAAGTAATTAAAAGATAACGATAGAAGAACCAGGCTTGCTTTACTGGTTGTAAAGTAAATTGTAAATTGAAAGTATATTCAGATCTGTAGAGGGCTCATAGAGTTCTTACACTTGTTTCTGTTTTGTTGCTAGAAAGAACCAAAGTCTCAGTATATTAATGCCCATCCTCTTAGAAGCAGTGGCTGGTTTCAATTCCTGTTACTTTGCATGACTGTTCATTGGTTTATTGTAAGGAATTAGCATTTAATAATTGATGAACAACTTTGGTCATTCATTTATGGGAAATAGCACAGACTGTCTTATTACTGAACAGTTCTTATTACTGAACTGTCCTGGTGACGACCATGTGATTTCAAGTACACAGTTATATATAAATAAAACTCCCCCTGGTGGGTTTGTTTATGATATTAATAGATGTCATTGTGCTATCTAAATATTGGTTTTATTGGGATAATGATCATGTTATTCAAAACCTCAACTGAGTGCTGATAATGCTCCAGTCACTGAAAGTATTCTTTCTATATTGTGCTCAAAAAAGCTATAGCTAAAAAGACCATTCAAATTACACAGTGGCCTGACTGATGCTGACCAAAATCCAGAGTGGATTCACCACCCCACCGACATCAAAGCCACCAGCCTCCACTGTTTTCCACTGAACATAACACAAATAGCAACAACTCAGAGTAAGGGATGATTACAAGTCCCCAGCCTGCATCCTTCTTGCTTTACATAACAAAAATCACACAGAGCATATGGTGGACTAAGCCATCTCTAAGTAGTCTAGGACTAGGGCTGTGCATGGATCTGGATCCGGATCCCGAACCCGGAGTGGATCGGGCTGATCCAGGCCTCCTGGATCTGGATCCAAACTGGATCGGATCGGGCTGGATTGGATCCATGATCCGGATCTGATTTGGTTCCGGTCACAGCACTCCCTCCCGCTCTCCCCCTCCCTCCCCCCACCCTCCCTGCTTACCTGCTGCCTCCGCCGTGTCGTCCCCCATCGTCCTCTCTCCTCGCTGTGTGCCACCGCATTTCCCACTCACATCGGGTGATGACGTCACCTGATGCAAATGAGAAATGCAGCGGCACACAGCGAGGAGAGAGGACGATGGCAGGATGACATGGAGAAAGCAACAGGTAACCAGGGAGAGTGGGAGGACGGAGGGAGGGAGGGAGGGAGGGAGGGGGAGAGCGGAAGGGAGTGTTGTGCATGGATACGGATCAGATACAGATCCAAGTCGGATTGAGCCCGATCCAGACCTGACGGATTCGGATCCGGATCAGAGGTTCCATGCACAGGCCTATCTAGGACCATATGTACACATGCCTTACATCAGTATGTACTATAGTTGTCCATTCTTCTGATAATGTTCAGTGGAAAGCATTGGAGGCTGGTGGTTCCCATATCAGTAGGGAACTGAATTACTCCAGGTTTCAGTGAGAAGGGGGGGGCAGATATGGATCAGGAACCTAGGAATGGGGGAGGGGGGTAAATGGGGCTTAGAGCGATACAGCAATTGATCACTACTTGGCACTATAAGTTGCAGGAGTAGGGGGAGGGTTAAAAGTCCCAGACCCCACTTGCATGGTGGGGGCTGCACTTAGGCTACAGTTAAAAAGAACAAAAGACTTAGCTGACGGCTACATTTTTAAAGTAATTGCCTTGGCCTCTGTTTGCATCCAACAGTCCAGTTCAGACACAGTGATCTCAATCCAATAAAACATTATTATATTTATTGGACTGAAGATTAGAAATGTGTATTCACACTTCCCTCTTCCTTCCCTCCTCTTGCATACCACAGTGAAAAACATTTGGGCAGGGGAGGCTGGTGGGGCCATTTTGGGTTTTAGTTACTGTGAAGGACATGGGTTTCTGAGGGCCTTGGCGCTTCCAGAGGAGGGAGGAGGATGCGCTCATTTGTTGACATATTTCTGAGCTACTTATCTCTTTAGTACCAGCCGAGAAAGACAGGTGCTCGGCTAACGAGCAAGAGCTTAACGACTTTCAGCTGAAAACCGTTAGGGAGGGTTTAGTTCCCAGGCTGTGTAAGGGCGGGGGGCTAAGGAGTGAGTGGCTGATAAACGAAAGCCTGAGACGGGTGGTTCATCTCTCTTCGGACCTGGGCACGGTGAAGAGGTGATCTCCGTCTGGCTGGATCGAGCCGGGTGTTAGATAGAGTTTTTATTGTTTTACAAGCCTACTCGGTTTAAGGTTGCTTGACACTGTTAAGAGTGTGCCTAATTGGTGGGGAATGCCAATTGTTTTATTGCTTGTGCTTTTTTGTGCTGCTAACCTCACCTACCTCAATTCCCCTCACCCCCCCCTTGCTCCCTTCTCCTACCAACCCTTTCCTGCTTTGACCAAGGCCTTAACTTAGGATAGTGTGTAAATAAACTTGCTTTGGTCCTTAACTTGCTGTGTGGTTATTTCAGGCGTTGGCTCAAGCCAGCTTTGGCTGGGGAACCGGGTGGCGGGACGGGGTTTGTCCGCCACGACAGGGGAACATGGTTTATGTTTCCTTGACAGTTACAACCAGCTAGAGGTCTAAAGGAGCTATCCAAGGTTCTGAAACCTATCCTCAAAGTTCACCACCATGCATAATTCCTTTAGACTTCTGGCTGGTTGTAACTAAAACACATAATAGAATCTCCACCCCACCAAAATTGGAGCCACCACATTTTCTCAGTTCCTCCAACCCAGGAGACTGTGCTTTAATGTCTGACTACAAACCAGGATGAGATAATCATGCCAAGTATCACTGCCCAAGCCCCCCCCCACACACACACACACTATGACACATTGCTGACGCTTATGCTCATCTTCTGTGTGCTATATTCATTTACTCTGCAATTCCTGGTTCACCATAAATTTAAAAGGTTCTGATTATAGCTATATTAGGAACTCAATTGTCCTGGAGCAGTTTATGAGCAGTTCAAACTATACCTCAGCTGTGGCGGTGTAAAATAGTGGTTATCTTACTGTTCATGTGCATTTTCATGTTGACACTGCTCCTGCTCCAAATTTTTACTTCAGGATCCCTAAATGAAGCTTAAATGTTCTAGCAGCTGACACTAAACAATTTAAACAAGGCATTCCCCCAAAGCTGGGTCATCAAATGGGGACTGTCTTTGGTAACTAAATTGGGATAATTGGAGCAAGTGAAACTTATTAAGTTTCTGACACTAGCTTAAATTTATGTTTTCCCAAACTGTGGGAGCCTGGCAATGAAGATTTCAAATACATAGGGCAGTAACCTGTTCAGCAGTAGCACTAACACAAATTGCATTGCTCTAGTGTAAGCTCTGTTTAGCACAATGCCAGTAACAGGTTTTCTGGAGAAACCTGCTGCGCCAACCAATGCTATTGGATTCCCCCACCCCATAGGGATAATGGATATCTTGACCCTGTAGGGAAGAAGAAGTGAGGGAGGCAGGAGCAGGCAGAGAGACCACTAGGCCCTGCTCCAGTTGAATCCCACCTCAACAGGGCTAACAGACATCTTGACCCTGTGGGGAAGAAGAAGGAGCTGTTGGTGTGCCCCTCCTTTGGGAAATGAGAGGAGGGAGCAGGGCCTTCCCACCAGCCCTGCTGAACAGTGTCCTAAATTTATTTTTCTTTCTTTCCCTCTTTCCTCCCCATCCCCTTTTCCTCAAGTGTTGTTGTTTTTTTTAGACTATAAGCCTGAGGGTGTCTCAGTGGAGGTAGCTTAAGCTAGCACAATGTAAATCACATTAGTGCTAGCGTCAAATAGCATCTTGCCCACAGTTTTGTTATGATCTCCAGGCATTAGTGGCATTTTTTATTTTATGCAAACTTGCTGTGTTATTGTTTGAGTTAGATTTGTTTTGTTTTTTATATTGTATAATTTTTAAAAAATTATCATCATTTTATGTTGTAAGCCACTTTAAAGACTCTCACTTGGTTGAAGGACAGGCTGCAACATCTCAATAAAGAAAAGAAATAATAAAATGCATATTTATGCCTATAAAAATAGGTCTGGGGCAATGCTTCCAAATCATCTATATTTTCCTTTACAGCTGTTCTCTTTTTTGTCAGTTTACCCATTTTAAAAAATGAGATACAAATTTAGCTCAACGGTGTGTGTACATTTCCATATTCATTTGCCATGTTTGGAAGGAAATATAGTCAAAAGATTTATTTTCTCACTTTTATGCTGCAGTTTCGTTGAAAACAGGATTTTATACATTTCTTTGGAACTTTAATTGCTGCTATTGTAGGAGTGGGTTTTTTGTTTTGTTTTTAATGGCTCATTCCTGATCAGTGTTTATTAAAATTAGAAAAGTTGTTATTTTTAGAAGGGTAGAAACAGCTGGTATGTATAGAAAGGAACCATTGTTTTCTTTCTCATCCATACACTCTCTCTCTCTCTCTCTCTCTCTCTCTCTCCTCTGTTACTCCAGCAAAATGACAGCTGTGAAAATGTAACAGGGCCAACCCTATTTTGAGGATATGCTGAACTCATAAATTCAGTCCTAATGAATCTGTCACTGAAATCCGGGAAGGCTGTTTGGGTGACTAGTTCTGCTGTTATAAAAGGGATGAATACCCCCAAGTAATAATGCTTTAGTTTAAAAAGAAAGAACCACAGATAAAAGTCAGGTAACATAGGCTGGAATTCTGTGAAATGCCCAAGCATGACAATACATGCCTCAAAATACATGCTTTGCAACCTAGGTATCAACCCGTCTCCCTTTCAAGAGATAGTTCATTTTATCTTAGGCCATGTCTACACCATGGATTTTTCCAAGGGTCGTCCCTGGGTCATCCCTGTGCATCCAAATCATGCACAGGGGATCCCAGGGGCAGGCAGGTACAACCCCTTCATTTTCCCAGGATAACTGGTTGCCGGTTATCCTGATTTTTCCCACAGTCCCAAGACCATCCTGAAGACTGTAGGTGGTGTTGGCACCATTCCTGGCTTGTCCTGCCTCCCCACGAGTTGTGGGGCTCTGGAAACAGGCACGGAGCTGCGCAGGGGAAGTCTGTGCCCATCAGGGGTGGCGGGGGAGTGCGTTCAGGGTGTTTCCTTATTTTATTAACTCACTTTTGTTGGTGGAGCACAATTGTGCTCCATTGCCGACGATTTTTAAAAAATGGTGCCCTCGACGTCCCTCTTGCTTTCCGGGATGTCGCGGTGGCGTATGTACACTGGGGGATGATCTCAGAAGCAGGAAATCCCGGGATCCTCCCCCCTGCATCTGGAAAGCCCTGTGGTGTAGAAAGAGCCTTAGATGAAACAGGAAAGTAACGGTTTGGATCCGTATTTCATCTGAATAAATTGTGCTGGTGGGAATGGCTGTCCATGCCCTGTTCTTCCTATGACAGCCCTTTCAGCCCTGAAAATGCTACACAGAAAGCCAGAAGTAACTGCTGAATGGGGTGACTTTCTGTGTGGAGATCCCTTCCTCTTGCAGAAGGCAGGTCCTGGATCCAACCCAACATTTTACAGGAACAATTGCAATAAAAGGGCAAACACTATGCTATTAAAGGCAGTATTCTGAAACAGACCCCAAATTGGCAGCAGCAACAACACTATAGTGCTTTGAATCAGATTGAAGGAAAGCAAAAGCCTACATTTTCATATAGGATTTGCCTGTCTAAAATCTATATTTACCTCATAGAAATGCCACAGTGTAACAGCTTGGCCTCATTGCTGCCTATAACATGCAACATCATACTTCCTCAACACAGAGGGTATTTGCATATTACAGCTATACATTCCCTGGAGGAGAGTACACATCTAGCATGGTGATACCCCTTGTGAATAGGGGGAAGATATGTTTACAGCAGCAGTGGGCATGATTCCTTCCTCCTACAGGACAGCTATGAAGCCACAGACTGAATACATATCTCCTCACCTCCCACCCTGCACATGTATGATGGCCAGACCCCACACATCACACCCACTCCAAAGGCCAGAGATAATCAGAGGGAAAGCCATCTTCTTCCACAGTCTTCCCCAATCTGGCACCCTCCAGATGTCTTGGGAGTTGCAATCCAGCACATCTGGAGCTAGTGTGGTGCAGTGGCTAAAGTGCTGGACTGGGAGTTGGGAAATCCAGTTTCTAGTCCCCACTCGGCCATGGAAGCTCACTGGGTGACTCTGGGCCAGTCACAGACTCTCAGCCTGACCTACCTCACAGGGTTGTGATGATAAAATGGAGGGGAGGAGGATTATGTATGCCGCCTTGGGTTCCTTGGAGGAAAAACGGTGGAATATAAATGCAATACATGATCATAATCATAATCTGGAAGGCACTAGGTTGGGAAGACTGTCCTATCAGAAAGGGAATAGAGAAGGCTACCAAGATGTGGGGAGAGTTCGACAGCTAGGGAGATGGAAGGGGGGTGAAGGGAAGTTTAAGGATCTACATTCGCAAATGGGGAGACATGGCCTCGTGCTTTGGAAATGAGACAGGGATCCATCCAAGCATAATGTCAGTCCAAGCCTCTGAGATAAGGCAGCCCCTATTCAAGGCAGGGAGGTGGGCTCCAAGGCAATTTTTTTTCTGCACACTGCCCTACAAAATATGCAATTTCTTGAACAATGCATCAACTCACAATCTCAGGAAAGTTACTAATTCATGGCCTACAGATGACTTTGATTGGTCATTTCTGGCTGTTAAATCCTCAGGTCCACTGGAGGTTCAGGTGTACTATCAGAACTCATGTTGCTTAGTAAGTTTATCCCAGTCTTTTTCAGTTGTTTGCTGAATATGACCCATGGTTTCTATGAATCCAAAAGACTGACACCTTTACAGAGACAAGGTTCCTGAAGAAAAATTAGAATGTCACTCAAGAAGATCAATATTTCTGAATTGCTTGGTTATTTCTGTCATGAAGGAGCAGGGGGAGAAATCATGGTAAGAATACTTCAGTATCGCCTTCAGTTATATTATAACATATTGTATAGCATTCACTGTTATTTCTGTCATGAAGGAGCAGGGGGGAAATCATGGTAAGAATACTTCAATATCGCCTTCAATTATATTATAACACATTGTATAGCATTCCTAGCATTCACTGTTTGAGTCTTTCTTTCCTTAAGTGGAGTAATTTGTTCAGGTTCCAGAAAGCAAGAATGGAAGGCAGTTGGACTGAACAATGCATAAAGGAGTTGTTCAGGAGGGACCACCATCTCCATTGACAAGAAAGTAGGCAGCCCTTGTAGGTGAGGAGATATGTGTATATCCTAGACATTTTTTGTGCATCTAAGAAATCATTAGGCTTATGTGGATTTATTTGACACATACATTATAATGTTTTAAAATCTTGCCAAGAACCAATAGGCCCCAAACCAAAACTGCCTCCCTCCGATACACCACCCATCGTTCATATGTGTAGAATTTGAGAAGCATTATTATTATTATTATTATTATTATTATTATTATTATTATTATTATTTCTCCTTTTTCCCAATACTGGGACTCAAGGCAGATTTACAAAATGAAAACATATGAAATTCAAACTTGTAAATAGAGATATACAAAAGTTAAAAATATAATTAAACCTGCTGCAATAGCAAAACATTTAAAACACAAATAACAATTTAAAAAATCATGACAGCAATGTCCAGAGATCTGCCTTACTGTCTGAGCCAAAATTAGCAGCAGAGTTGGCAGTTTTTAAAGTGTTAAAGAATAAGCGGGGGTGAATTAAATGCAGTCACTGCCATAGTGAACACGCCTTCCCCCTGTGAAATGGCATGCCACCCCAACATGCATCCTCTATTTTGGAGTTCATTCAAAATGCCCCCCCAATCAGAAAAAAAAACACATGTTGCTAGAATAGGCTGACCAGATAAAATCCAGGTCAGGGCTCATGTAACTTTAACAGTTGTAGAGAAAAGGGAATTTCAGCCAGTGTCATTTGTATGCAATTAGTTCCTGGTGATATTCCCTCTTCATCACAACAGTTAAAGGTGCAGGCACTATACTAGAGTGACCATATACAAAAGAAGGCAGGGGCCCTGCAACTTTAACTGTTGTGATGAAGAGGGAATTTCACCAGGAACTAATTGCATACAAATGACACTGGCTGAAATTCCCTTTTCTCTACAACTGTTAAAGTTACCTGAGCCTTGACCTGGATTTTATCTGGTCACCCTATGCTAGAAGGAATGTGAAATCGTTGCTTGAGGGAGCAGTTTCCAGAGGAAGAATGGTTTTCTGTACCTCTAGCCCATTTCATTCACACAAGTTTATTATTTGAGGCCTGCAGTATCAATTGCAACGGTCTGAATGAGCCATTGCATTATAGATAGACCCTTCATGATGCACCTAATATGGAGTCACATTGGAATCACTTCACACATTCAGTCTGAGTCATAATTTTGGATAATCAAATAAAGTACAAAGTATGAACCAGTCCACTGTGTGTCATTAAAAAAAACTAATTCCAGTCCAGAACAGGGAAGCATAAGTTTCACTTGAGCAAAAATAACTACGATGGACCCAATTTAAATCAATTTATCTAGTGATTAATCTAACAGGTTGGTATATGGGTCAAATGATACTTTAAATGACTAGATATCGCTCTCAATTATATAAATCCATAGACAAATGTGTGGCCTTTGGCTTTATTTTAGGGAAACAAAATGGCTGAGGTAATTTATAGTCATTTTGTCATTCCATCTGAAACCAGGCTGTAACGGAAAGGCTAGGAAAAATATCATCCATTGGTTTAAGCCTGTGCCGCAGTTAATAATAATTTTTAAAGATGGGTTTTAACAGTAATAAAAATGGAAACATGGGATTGGTACCATAAAACCTGTCAAATAAATGCAAAAA
This sequence comes from Anniella stebbinsi, assembly GCA_029215795.1. NCBI lineage: Eukaryota > Metazoa > Chordata > Lepidosauria > Squamata > Anniellidae > Anniella > Anniella stebbinsi. The sequence goes on from JARDYH010000001.1 coordinate 119,599,576, forward strand.
GGACATAAACCTGAAAAAATAGCTTTCATATAAAACCTTCCCACAAGATAAAATGCAGCTTTTGGGTAAAAAAAAAAGGGGGGGAGTCATATCTCCTGCAACTTCCATAAATAATTCACTGCTAGCTTGTAAACAATAGAGAAGCACAGTATGAATGCCAAAGAGGGTCTTTATATGTCATAAAGCCACTCCAAAGTGCACTTGCTGCAGCAAGCCTGGCTGTGAGCTTTGATGTGCAGGAAAAGAAACTGCTAAGCTGAGGTCATCACTTAGTGGAAAACAATTTCCCTCATACGGAGAAGCAGACTTACTGCTGTGCCTGTGACACAGACAGATTGGATTTAAGAAACAAGACTGCATAATATGGGCTTTCAGGGGGGAAGAAATCTTGCCCACACCTTGTGAATGACCTGAAGTAGGCACAAAATAAATGATTCTGCTTGGAATAGCTGCAGGAAATTGGCATGACATTGGGGCACGGTTCACACTGTGGCCTATTTACACTTTTCATACGCAATTGGCATGATTTACGTCCTCTTCCTTTAACTAAACTGCTTCCCACCACAGTGGTCTTGCCGCTCCATTGGTATCATGCTACAGAAATGAAATGGATCTGGATTTCTTGTTTCAAATCATGATCATATTTAAACGAATCAAACCAATTTGCACTTTGAAGGAGGCAAAAGACCCTAAAGACCAAGTCGGTTCCATGGCCAGGACTTGCTAAAGCCTTGCATAAGTTCTAGGTGGGTTCTGTAGAAGCACCTCTGGCTTAAATAGCCCCAAGATGTGGCAACTTAGGGGGATTTAAAAGTAGGGGTGTGCACGGACCCCCCGGATCGGATCGGGACCCGGATCGGGACCTCCAATTTTGTCCCGGACCGGTTCGGACAAAATCGGAGGCCCCCCGGACCGGATCGAGTCCGATCCCGACCCAAAAATCGTACATTTTTGGATCGGCCGCCATTTTTTTCCCCATAGACTTGCATTGCAATGCAAGTCTATGAGGAAAAAATGGCGGCGGGTGGGTAAGGGGGGGCCTAACTCCCTCCCCCCCCCCCCGGGGCCGTCCGCTGTGGACGGCCCCGGCAGGTAAACCCCCTCCCCCGCGCTCCCTACCCCCCCTGGGGCCGCCCGCTTCCATCCGCTGGCGCCCGCGGGCGCCAGCGGATAGAAGCGGACGGCTCCGGGGGGGGGGTAAGCCCCCTTCCCCGCCACTTACCTTCTCGGCCCGTCCGGCGCCGGCGGCTACTACCAGCGGGCTCCGCGGCCTACTCTCGAGTAGCGCGCCGGGTGATGACATCACCCGGCGCGCCACCCTGGAGCAGGCCGCGGAGCCTGCTGGTAGTAGTAGGCGCCGGCGCCGGACGGGAGCCGCCGGGCCGGGCAGGTAAGGGCCCCCCTCCCCCCTCCCCCCTCCGCGCGCCCCCTCCTCCCCTCCACGCACCCCTTCCTTACCTTTCCGGCCCGGCGGCTCCCGTCCGGCGCCGGCGCCTACTACTTCCAGCAGGCTCCGCGGCCTACTCTAGAGTAGCGCGCCGGGTGATGACATCACCCGGCGCGCCATCCTAGAGCAGGCCGCGGAGCCTGCTGGGAGTAGTAGGCGCCGGCGCCGGACGGGAGCCGCCGGGCCGGAAAGGTAAGGGCCCCCCTCCCCCCTCCGCGCGCCCCCTCCTCCCCTCCACGCACCCCCTCCTTACCTTTCCGGCCCGGCGGCTCCCGTCCGGCGCCGGCGCCTACTACTTCCAGCAGGCTCCGCGGCCTGCTCTAGAGTAGCGCGCCGGGTGATGACATCACCCGGCGCGCCATCCTAGAGCAGGCCGCGGAGCCTGCTGGGAGTAGTAGGCGCCGGCGCCGGACGGGAGCCGCCGGGCCGGAAAGGTAAGGGCCCCCCTCCGCGCGCCCCCTCCTCCCCTCCACGCACCCCCTCCTTACCTTCCCGGCCCGGTGGCTCCCGTCCGGCGCCGGCGCCTACTACTACCAGCAGGCTCCGCGGCCTGCTCTAGAGTAGCGCGCCGGGTGATGACATCACCCGGCGCGCCACCCTAGAGCAGGCCGCGGAGCCTGCTAGTAGTAGTAGGCGCCGGCGCCGGACGGGAGCCACCGGGCCGAGAAGGTAAGTGCCCCCCTCCTCCCCCCCCCGCTGTCCACTTTCATCGGCGGGCGCCCGCTGGCGCCCGCCAATGGAAGCGGCGGTGGGCGCCAGTGGGCGCCCGCCGATCCGCCGATCCGCCGAACCGGTTCGGAGCTTTTTCGGACCGGTTCGGATTGGATCGGCCGATCCAGCTGCGGGATCGGAAATCGGATAATTTATCCGATTTCCCACTGGACCGGACTCGGATCGTGGATCGGGTCCGATCCAGTGCACATCCCTATTTAAAAGCATACTAGATAAATTCATGGGAAATCAGTGTATCTCTGGCTACTAGTCCTGGTGGCTATACATAACCTTCACGTTCAGAGGCAGTACTGAGTACCATTGCTAGGAAGCAACAATGGGCGTGATCTATTGTCTTCTTGTCTAGTTTGTGGGCTTCCCAGAAGCATCTGATGATCAACCCCTGTGGAAAACAGAAAGAGTTTGAACTAGATGACTCCCCAGTTTCATCCAATAGTGTTCTCCTTATGTTGTCAAACAATTTAAATGTTTTTCTTACCTTGCCCCACCCTAGACAAGAGGTATATAGGGTCAGGTAGTGAACTTTAACAGATGATTCTCAGCTTCTTCGCCAAACTACACTTGTCAGGATAAGTGCCTTACTTCCATGCCTGGCACAGCCTGGGCATGGAGAGGCTTTTCCAGGTGTGGGTGGGAGATGTGGCGGGAGACGAGGCATGCCATTGGCGGCCTCCCCATGGTGCAACCAGAGAGGGGAGGGGGAATCGGAGCCCATTTATTGGCTCTCGCCTCTCCCCTCCTCCTCTTCGGAGAGCAGCTCCCAGCTTCCCTGTAGGCAGTGTGGGTTTGCTGGTCGTCCTTTCAGGGGCCGAGTAGGATTTCTTTGCTCATAAACTTTCATTGGTAATGAGTTTTTTTCACCTACTCCACACTGTAAGACAGTCAGGGAGGAATAATTAGGTTGATTGGCATTGTTAACAATTTGGTCACATTTGCTGATAGGCAGGTATGTGCGGGCATCTTGAGCAGGTTAGGGTCGGTGAGCATTCGGAGGCACCATTGTGGTGATGGGTAATGCCTGAGGCTCCCCAGCTGCGAGTCTTGCAGCCCATAAGGGTTACCTTTGAGGCTAACCTTCCTCTCACCCACTTGGAGCCCCGCAGCATGAGGGGGGTGACACAGAAGGCCTCCCTCCCCAAAAAGCGGAAGCCTGGGAGATGGAGAATGCTGAGGTGCTACTCTCAGGCCATGAATGTCTCACCCGAAAAAACAACGGCATGAGGCCAGATTAGAGAAGATGCCTGTTTAAATCCCAATTTTGTGGCCCTTTCCTAGGATGACCAGATAAAATCCAGGTCAGGGCTCATATAACTTTAACAGTTGTAGAGCAAAGGGAATTTCAGCCAGTGTCATTTGTATGCAATTAGTTCCTGGTGAAATTCCCTCTTCAGCACAACAGTTAAAGTTGCAGGGGCCCTGCCTTCTTTTGTATATGGTCACTCTAGTATAGTGCATGCACCTTTAACTGTTGTGATGAAGAGGGAATTTCACCAGGAACTAATTGCATACAAATGACTCTGGCTGAAATTTCCTCTTCTCTACAACTGTTAAAGTTACATGAGCCCTGACCTGGATTTTATCTGGTCAGCCTACCCTTTCCACACCAGGCTTTTTGCCTAGGTTGGCCCCCGGCTGGTACATGTGAGTCCAAATGATGCACAGGGACTCCCAGGGGTGGGGGGGCAGGCATGGGATTTTTCTGGGAAAACACAAACCAGAAAAATCCCGATCCTTCCATGGTTCCAGGAAGTTCCCAGGGCCGCAGAAGATGTGCCCGCCCATCCCGGGCGCAGCTGTGCTTACTCGTAAGTAAGCATGGGTGCAAACTGGGCATGGAGCCACACTTCACGGCTCCATGCCCAGCAGGGAAGGGCAGGGAGGGGTGCCATGAGCGCGACTTTTTTTAAAAAAAAAACTTAATTTTCTGGTGGAGCGCTCATGCTCTCTCCGTGGATTTAAAAAATGGTGACCTCAACTTGCGATGGCCTGAGAGCAGCCTGGGCCATCGCACTTCGATGATGTGGCTTCTGTGTGCCAATCCCAGAAGTGGCTACTTCCAGGATTGCCCACATTGCACCTGCTACACCACTATGGTGTAGAAAGGGCCTGTGTCTGCTTCGTTATTTCCCACACTCCACATTCCCACAAAGAAGCCATGACAATTAAACTGGTATAACACACAAATAAGTTTATAGCACAGATCTTCTGGAAGTAAAAGAGGACCAAATAAAAGGAGAGAACAACCCTATCTCTATCCCTACGGAATTGTATATAGAGGAGATATTTTGGTAATACATCCCATATGTCACCAGGTTTGAAACAATAAGCTTTTCAGTGAACATTGTATAACATAACAGGGAGCTTTAAGATTTAACAGAACCTATGAGATTAGAGAGTGCTGATTTATGTAAGTTTTGGATAAACAGTAAAAGGTAGAAGATTAGGTCAGTGTGACTTCTTCAGAGCATTTTTCATGGCTTTGAATTTGCATTTATTATTACATTTTTAATCGCAAGCCTCTCCTGGGTTTGTGATTAATATTTTTACGATGTCAAAAGAGCTTCCAAAGTAATTCTTGTCAAAGCCAGCTTTAAGTGCAATTTGGAGGTCTGCATCAGTCTTCTACAAGTTCAAGGCTAAGAAGCCGTAAACTGTCAGTCACAGAAAGTACCTTTTCAGGAAGAAAGAAATACAACTACTGACATTAAACTTGTATTAAAGTGGAGATTAAAACAAAAACAGGAACCAAGACTAACTGAAATTTTGTGAACACTGAAAATCTGCCCAATTATTTAATCTATCCTCTGTATAATGTAAACCCAATAAAAAGCTCAATTTTGGTCATTCTTTTTAATCCCATTGAAATTATTTTTCTTCTTGAGAGTGCATGAAGGATAACAGCACAATCTTCTGCATTCTTACTTAGAAGTAAATCGCACTGAGTTCAATAGAGCTTCCTCCCAAGTAGGTCATAGAATAATAGAATAGTTGAGTTGGAAGGGGTCTTATAAGGCCATCAAGTCGAACTCCCTAATCAATGCAGGAACCACCTTAAAGCATACCCGACACATGGCTGTCCAGCTGCTAGTGTGAGAGAACCCACAACCTCCCTAGGTAATTGGTTCTATTGCTGTACTGCTGTAACAGTCAAGACGTTTTTCCTGATGTTCAGCCAGAATCTAGCTTATGGTAACTTGAGAATAATAATAATAATAATAATAATAATAATAATAATAACAATAATTTATTTCTTACCCGCCAACTTTAGTACAACAACACAATATAAATCAAATGCATAGAACTGATTATAAGAGTATATAAAATCAATAAAATATTAAAATAATTGGGACATCTTAAGATTCTTAGGTTTAAAATTCATCTGGGTTGGCCAGCCGGAAGAGACTAGCTTTATAGCTGTCTTAAACTCGGAAAGAGTGTTAAGTTGACGAATCTCTCCCGACAGGCCATTCCACAGTCCGGGAGCAGAAGAAGAAAAGGTCCTTGGGGTAACAGTTGTCAGCCTAGTTTGGCTGACTGAAGTAAGTTCTCCCCCGAGGACCTAAGTGTGCAAGGCAGATTGTATGGTGGAAGGCGATCCTGCAGGTAATCTGGACCCAAACCATGTAGGGTTTTAAGGGTAATAGCCAACACTTTGTACTTTGCACGGAAACTGTTTGGCAGCCAGTGAAGTGATTTTAAAGCTGGTATAATATGGTCACCTCTAGGTGTACTGGTGACCAACCTGGGTACAAATTTTGAACTAGTTGAAGTTTCCAGACTAGGTACAGTGGTAGCCCTATGTGCAGTGCATTGCAGGTTACCAGCGTGTACACTACCATCTTTAGGTTTTCCAACTCTAGGAAAGGGTGCATTAATCCAAGTCTTGTGTGTGTAGCTGCAGCCTAAAAGTAAATTTTAATTCATTGTCTACAAGGGTAAGAGAGCAATCCTACTTGTCCGAGGGCTGAAGGAAAGAAGCCTCTGATCTTGGAGGCTTCTGAGTATACTGTGCCCCACCAGGCTGCTGATGGGAAGAACGATGGAAGCATTTTATTTGCCTCCCATTCCTGTTCTACAGCATTTTCAGTTAGATGGAACTCTGAGCCTGCTTAGCTGTCATACAGTGATGGAGGCCAACACATTTGTGGATCTGGGGGACCCATGTCCTGTCTCCTCCCTGCCCACAGTCCACCCAGACAAAACACCAATTTCCTTCCTTTCTAAGGTGTTGAGACTGAATTCAAGAAATGGAGCCACTGTGGAGTTTTCTGCAGTGACTGAATCCCCCACAGGCCATAGCTCTGTCTAGAGCCTTGGAAGGAATCCCCAGTATCCTATAGGATCGCTCACTAAAACACAAATACTTTACTATGCTCTTACAGTCCTACACAAAATACCTGAAAGTACATCTCACTTAGGACACTGAGTGATGCAGAAAGGCAGTTCATACAACACAGTAGCCCACACTCAGGGTTTGAGTGTGGGTTGTTTTGAAACATTAGTTGATTGAACCGTGAGCTGGTGTGTTGTCTAAATGCAACAAGGGTGACTTGTTAACCATGCAGTATGGCTTATTTTCTTGAACAAACCACCTTAAGAATGCATGATTTGTTGTTGGGCTGTTCAGGTTGGTCAACAAGCCACACTACATGGTTAACAAGCCAGCCTGGCTGCATTCAGATAACACAATAACCCACCCCGCGGAAAACGTACTGTGTTTAAAAAATGGTAACCTACAGTTTGACAAACAACTCAGAGCTCAAAACAACTCACACTCAGCCACTAAGTGTGGGTTAGTGTGTTGTGAGAACAGTCCCAATGAGGGCATTTGAAGAATCTCAGGGGGGAAAGAAGCCATTGTGTCTTCTCCCCCCATAATCATTGTTTATCTAATTAACCATGGGATGTCATGTCATGTGAACCCACTGAGTGGCACGGCTGAGTAGCTTCATACCCAACCTACAAACCCTTTTGCATACCATGGATTGTAGGGTGGGTGCGAAGCAACCCCCACCATGACTGGGTTCACATGACACTAGGTTGACCATATGAAAAGGAGGACAGGGCTCATGTAACTTTAACAGTTGTAGAGAAAAGGGAATTTCCACCAGTGTCATTTATATGCAATTAGTTCCTGGTGAAATTCCCTCTTCATCACAACAGTTAAAGTTGCCGGGGCCCTGCCTTCTTTTGTATATGGTAACTCTAGTATAGTGCCTGCAACTTTAACTGTTGTGATGAAGCGGGAATTTCACCAGGGACTAATTGCATACAAATGACACTGGCGGAAATTCCCTTTTCTCTACAACTGTTAAAGTTACATGAGCCCTGTCCTCCTTTTCATATGGTCAGCCTACATTACTTCTCCCCCAGACTGCCTCAGAATGATGCTAAGTCGGGGCATTGTGGAGAATTCAAAATGGTGACCAGGCTGCCAACACAGTAGCTGCTCTGGTCAATTGCCACTGTGGTCAATTGCCATGCAACAGCTACAAGGAAGAAGTCAAAGGAAGGAAGGAAGGAAGGAAGGAAGGGCATGTGCTCCACCCCTGTGAAACTGTTGGAAAATTTATCCTTGCCCTGAAGAAATTTGGTGAAATGGTTAGCACATGCTCACACATACACACACCAGATATGTCTGTCATGACTAAATCTGGCCCAGCTTGTCTTTATGATCCAAGAACCAGGTTCCCCCTTTTGCAGAAATAACTTTTTCCACAAAATATGGCCATAATTTGTGCAAATTACAGCTATGCACAACGCACTCATGCTCTCCTTGTCGATGCAAGGAGAGTATGAGGGGTTTGAGCATGGTGGCAGTGGCAGGCAGCAATGGGAGGGAGGGAAGGAGTATTCTCTGCCCACTGCCATCCCCACTGCTGCCATTCACAAACCTCTCACGCTTTCCTTGCTGGTGTCAGCATCAGCAAAGAGAGCACAGCAGAGGTGGAGGCAGCAGCAGCAGCAGAACTCCATGAGCTGGCATGACTTGCACAGTTCAAGCTGGGTCAGCTTGCAGACAAGGAGCCTATCTACACTACTTTTTTTAAATGGTTTAAAGTAGTTTAAAATGGTGTATAACAGTAGTGACAACTTTTGGGGCCCAGGACATACCCCATATACAGTTCTCAAAACGTTTTCAAAGTGTTTTATCCTGCGTGTGTAGATAAGCTCAAGCAAGGCAGAGTCCAGGGGCCAAGCCAACAAAAGCTCAGTGGACATGACTCCTTCACCCCCACTAGAACAGATTCCTTCAACTACCCTAACACACACACACACACACAATGGCTGCATTCAAACAACACAATAGTCAATGGTGGGGTAATAATCAACTTTACAGTTGTTCATCTAGGGGGTACTCCCCACACAACATGGTAATAAATAATCAACCGTGGTGTGGATTAGGATCAGCGCTGAGTTGACTATGGCAGCATTCAGATGACATGATAGTCAATACAACTGATGATTGTTCCCCCACAGTTGATTATTGTGTTGTCTGAATACAGCCAATGTCTCTGTCCTCAAATAGGGTGGAGAATTTCAAGCAGCCATTTGCACACAATTCTAGTATTCCCCTGGTGTCAAACAGAGCCTAGTTGTCTTTCCCACACCAGACGTACACAAATGGCAAACCAGAAACTCTAGATGAGAAAACATTTCAACCCTACAACTTATTTTTCATGAATCTAAATTGAGTCTGGCCTTATAGCTCAGCCTTGATAGAAGAGGTGCATCAGAGGTAGAAGAGGTGGTAGAAGATGTGAAGGTGTAAGATCTGGTGATGCAAAGAACATTCCATCAGAATCTATATATATATGACCTCCCGTTAGCAAACTGAACCATGAGTACATGTTGGAACCCTGAAATGTCTCACTGCTTGGAACTGGGGATTTTGTACATAACAATGGGACTGTCAAGAAGGAAAGTCAATGACACAGCCCTTCTAAGCCAAGAGGTCTTAATTAGATTTTTAATGAAAATAGCACTACTGTCTTGGAGAATTCTTGGGAATAATTTATGGTATTGGGTAGAACAATGTGTGGCTCTGACCTTGGTCAGAGTGGACCATTGTGATGCACTGGTTAGCTTTGAAAGATATAATCCAGACTTTTCCTATTAAAAGCTGGATGCCTTTCTTTATATACGAATTCAAATGTGCAATAAGAAACGCCTCATAAGATTTTTCAGTACTTATTTGGATTTAATTTAGTTTAAAAGGAAGATATAATGGTTTAATATCTAGGGTGGCCTCATACTAGCTAGCTTCATAACAAAGATTTACTTTTGCATTTATTCATCAGACAAATAATAAGTGCATCCTTTTTCTCTTGTCAAGAGCATTCAGCACAGGAAAGGACATGGCATTATGGTAGATTATTTTACATTCATTTTAATAATGCAGTTTAAATAAAGATGTAAAACTCTTTCTATAACACTCTGCATCCAGCCATCCCTGAAGGTTATCAAGCCAACAGCTATAGTTTCAAGGACATTCAACTCTGTATCTTGAGAATTTTCATTGTTGCCCTCCCCTTTGATACCTCTGCATGCTCCCGTTCACATGTTTATCTTTTTTTGGATTCCCTCCAAGGCTCTTTGGAACGAATGTTGTTCAATGACTGCATCCTGGATTTAGTTCTTGGAGACCTGAGTTGAAGTCCAAGCTTAGTCATGGACTTGTTCTTTGGTCTTGCAAAAGTCACATTCTCTCAGCTTCAAACCCCTAACTATAAAATGACAACCATGGGTGACAGACCTCACCCAAATCTATTTGTGCTAGCTTCCCCAGCTCAAGATTCTCTAGGGGACCTCTTTGGGCTGGATGTTAAACAAAACAGGAGAGGGTTCAGAATTTTAACATCTGGACCTACTTTTTCTCCCCTCTCCCATTTATATAGCATCCAGCCTGAATTTCTGAAGAACTCAAATGCTTGCTCACAATTTTATGTCATTTTTGGTGGTCCTGATAAAAGTATTACCTGACTGTGGCTTTTGCATTGCCCCCAGAATATGAATTGAAGTATCTTTTGGTTGCTGAAGTCCAAGAAGAGAACTGGTGCTCAGGCACCTTCTGCAAGAATACTTTGCTGGAGACTTCATGGCAGGAATTTTAAGATTATAAAAATCCTTTTAAAAGTAAATGACAAATGTGACAAGCTCTCTACTTATGTGCTGTGCTAGCTTAGAGAATTTTGATAGCGGGATGGAGGTGGGGGGAATACTGTGGCATATTAAATTGAAAGTATCTCTTATTCTGTCACTCCAGCCTGGGTGAATTGCTCTATTTATTTACTATTATGAATGAAGTTGTGCCTTAGTTCTCTGGGGTTCACCATATTTCACATGTTCAATACACAGCTGCCCATTGAATAGAGATATTCAGTTATTATTTAGTCAGGTAAAAAGAATGCAAATGTATCATCAGTGGTGGCTGGTGGCTCCGATGTCAGTGGGGTGGTGAATCTACCCAGGGTTTCAGTCGGAACTAGTCAGAACTCTAAAGGGCCGATCCAGGTGCAGAAGCTCCTTAGAGTTCTGAGCGGTTCCAACTGAAACCCAGAGTGAAATTAATGCCCCACTGTCATTGGAGCCACCAGGCTCCACTGCTTCTCATATTATTTCAACCTCTGTCATTTCTAATCCTGTATATCAGGTGACTCATGTTTCATGATAGGAACATGGCAGGATATCTGCAAACAGTGTTTTATTTCCCAAACTGAAGTGTCAGTGCATGTAAACTGCCTGAAAATAGCATCTTTTCTTCTGAAAGCTCTCTTCTTCATACCCAATAATTATGGGCACAGAAGTGTCCCAGTTCGCCATGCCTTAGTCATGTTCAGGTCATTAAGACCTGTTCCAGACACCCTGCTTTGGGTTCTCTCACTACTTGAGATAAAGCTGGAGTTATCTAGAACAGTGCCTTTTCCACAGTGTTGCCAAAGACTTTCAAACTCACTTCCAGGGAAGTTCAATTTGCTCTCCAGCTACTAGCCCTCCAGTGACAAGTCAAGACAATTTTGAGCCTCATCAGATGAGCGTTTTATCGCACGCTCACTACTGCCCACTTATGGATGTGCATGCGTCCTTGAGACGACAATGGTGTCCACCTCCCATGCGCCTCCTGCTCCTTCCACTCATTTTTCCATCTCAAAACAAACTCCAAAATATCTGTCTTTTTTTAAAAAAAAAACAGAATATGCCTCAATCTCCTGCTGCATGCAGGAAAAGCAGTGAGATAAAAAAAAAACAGCCCCTGGATGGGCCATGTGGTCTTTGTTTTCTTCCTCTTTCCCAGCCAGGAAGAATGAGGAAGTAATGTGGGACAGAAGCGGGGTCAGAGAAGCAACGGTAAGGAAACGCAAGAGGCAGACAACGTCATCTAAAGGATGCGTGCACATCCATAAGTGGGCACTAGTGAGCGTGCGATAAAATGCTCGCCTGATGAACCTCAGAGTCTGGGGGCCACAGAATACTGTGAATGCCTGGATCCAAGGTCAGAGACACCACAAAGTCTCAGCCCCACTCCCTTCACCTCCCCGCCAGCATGGAGAAAACTGTGCTGGAAGGGAAAGGGGGCAGATCTGTGGGCAGGGAAGGGAAGGGAGAAATGTTGATACAAACTATCCCCAGCCTTCCCAGCCTCTGTCCACCCCCCTCTGCAGAGCCCTAGTTAGATGGGTGAAAATGCCCATCTAGCTAAAATGCAGGGCATAGGCAAAGATTGCCTCTGCACTCCTCCTGCTTTGCATAAGATTCCCAGAGGCTGATGGGAATCCTGATAGGATTGAGGCCTTAATTGAGAAATAAATACATTCCAGGTTCAAATGAAAGCAGACCTTCAAGGAGTCCTCTTTCAGTGGTTTGTCGCCTGAAATAAGATTCAACATAGTGGTCTTTCACTATGAAATTGCTGAATGCTCCCTGCTTCTCCCAAACAGTCGGATGTCTGAGGGCGGTGCTACAGGGGCTTAGGTACTGGAAGCAAACAGACAACAAAAAACACACACCATAACTGCTAGTCCTGCTTGTTTCCTGAATGGCCCAAAAGGAGGAAATGCATCACCCAAATAGAGAGCAAAATAGGACAGTGATTTGCATATGCCCATTTACATGTATAGCAGTGAATTTAGAAATAACTATGACAAGGGTATATCTCACCTTAGTGTGGCAGAATGAGACTGAGTGACCTACGTGCCTATCTGCTCATTATGCTGTTCATGTGCTAGTTGTTGATGATCAACAGTTCTTTATCTTTCAACCAGAATTGGACCCACAGCCCTTCAAATAGCAGACTATCCTCTGAAAAAGAGGACAAATGGCCACCCTAGGATGTCTCCAGATAGCCAACTCCAGATAAAAACTGGAGTTTTGTGGGTCCAGGTTCAAACTGACTACAAACTATTGGTCTGCCCGTCTTACTAACTGAAGAGGAGAGAGGTTTCCATCTTTCAAAGAACATTGTTATTCTTTTTAAGTGCCTGAATTGCATGATGAGAGTGGTTCACAAAAATCAATACTACCAAACTCAGAGAATATTATATGGGGCTTTGGGGGTGCCCTGTGTGTGGATAGTGTCATTATATCATTTAGTTACTAGGGGGATGTCTATATGATGATGCCTTGGAAGGGCGTCAGATCAAAAGCCCGCAGCATCACTGCTGCGAGGCTAACCCAATAAAGCTAGACGGGGGCAAGAAGAAGAGGGGCTATCCAGCCAGAAAAGCCCGCCCCTTGCTCTGCGTTCCTGTGCTTTCCCATCCCAACAAAAGACAACTTCTCTCTCCATTGGAGATTTTTCGCAATGCCCATGGATAACCCAGAGTAAATGAAAAAGTCACGTTAAGTCAGTGACTTTTTAAGTGCACAGTTTTGGGCGAAAACTCCATGGTGGGTGCAAGTTGGCAGCTGCATCATATAAACTATGCAGCACCATTGCACAGACATCACAGGGTATGCAGGACATATAGATAGCCCTAGAGTTGGACTTAGTTGTATTTTGTTGCTATCCTACCTTATTTAAGAGATCCAATAAAATTCCCATCCAGTTTCCTGACTGGTGTGTCCTCTGTGCCTCCCATGATGCCCAGTAAGTTGTTCATTGTATCTTGTTATTTACAAATCTATTCCTGTAAGTCAGGAAATTCCAGATCCATCTTCACTGTACAGCTAGGATCTTGATTAGAGCTGTTTTTGCCCATACGCTCCAGCGGCTGTTAGTATATTTTTAATGTCAAAATTTATACACACACAAAATATCTGAGGCCACTTCCCCTGAAAGAGGTTTATATGTGCTTTGCTGCGAGTGGGCTCATTTTGCAAAGTCATGGTAATATGTAATGAAAAGAAAGTGCAGAAGACTACAAAACAACCTAATCAAGTGCAATAATGAATATTTCAACAGGCCGTCATTTCAAAGTTTTAATTAAAATTACTAGTGCTATTGATATTGTAATGTCTTCGGGTAACAGAGAGGTAAGTCATCACAGGCCTCCCAAATGGACTTCATTACACATGCAATTAATTATAGATATTGCTGCTGAAACTACCCTGGGATCTCTCTGAGATTTAAGGCAAGTGCTCAAGCATTTAACTACTGACGTAGCTCCACTAGCAGATTAATTGTTGTTATACTTAACCCAGATACCGTATCACCAGGCTGGCTCTCAAATCCTTTCTGCCAGCTCCAGTCTTCACCCATCTACTTCTTCAGTAACGCCATCGCTTCTCCTGCAGCCTCAAATGAAAGTTTTTTTAAAAAAAAACTAAAGCAAAACTTGCAGTGGAGATATATATATATATATATATATATCCCGTCTAGCGATCAGCCCTTTTTAGCAGCTGTCTGAGCTGGAAGGCAAAGGGAAGTTTTAATCAAAATACATTGCTGTATTTTCCTTTGCACTTACTTTGACACTGCCTCCTTCCACTGCTCCCAGCCCATTCTGATGATCCCTTAGGACACACGTGGCACTGCTCTGAGGCACATTTTCTAAGGTGATTATTTTCACATGCCTAAACTTAGGTGAGCAAAAGAATCAAGCGCTTCTTTGGAAAACCAAAGTGCACTTCAGAACTTGTCACGTTCAAATAGCCCCTTCCTGCTCATTGGCGCTGCTGCTATCAGTAAACCTCAAGCCGTATGTTAAAGCAAGAGTTGATATGGCCCAAAAAGAAATGAAATGGTTATTTGAAGGCTCTTTTAATACATCCCCCCCTACACCCGCTCCCACAGCTTGCCATTAAAGCTATAGTCAAACCCTTCTTGCTTATATACATTGTGAGCTGCAGCCACTCTGCAATCAAACTAATTTTAGGAAAGATAAAAAGAGCAAAACTGCAGTTTTCATCTATACTTTGCTCCCTTTACCCAGGTCAATGTACATTTCCTGCACTTTGATAGCACCCTTCTCCCTTTCTAATGGACCCCCAAACTCTTTGCAAACTTTGGTTGCTGAATCTAAAACTGTGGGTTCAGGCTTGCTGCCAAATAAAACTAATGGTATTCCCCCTGCATTTCAATTAGGAAGAGTTAGATCCTTAGAAATTTTCATGACACCCTTTTCATGATGCCATCAACCTCCAGTCACTCTCCTATCATTTTAAAGCTTTATTCCACCTTTGTTTAAATCCCCAAAAGTGGAGTAATAAATATAAACCACCATCAAAGAGGTGGTGTATTTCTGCAATCGCACAACGTTGCAACGCCATCTGCTGGCTGTATAAATGAAACATATGGAACTTGCCCACAAAGCAAACAGCCAAAAAAAGTGGGGGAGAACATGTATTGTGCCAATCATACTCCCATAGAGACTTCTGAAGAAGAAGCCCTTGTAAGGGTGCAGGATTTTTGCTTCATGTAGAGATGCACTATGTATCAGTCCCACTGTATCATCGGTGTTGACATGACAACCACTCCCTCCAACACTGAGTGGAAAATAGTAGTACCTTTCAAATACCTTAGTGGATGGTGCCAGAGTTCTTTTGCATTTGGAAAAAATACCGCATTTTCCATGCTAAAATAAACCCCAGGCCAAGTGATTTAAAAATAGCTACATCCCAATGTTCTGCCAGATAAAAAGCTTTCAAAAAGTCCAACAATAGGCAAAATTTAATATGTGCAACATCTGAATGGTCTGCACCTCTTGCCTTTACTGGGGGTGGGGCTGTTGTCTAATAAATTCTCTGGCAGGACAATGCTAGAAAGGCCATAGATGTTGCAGCTACTAAGAACATTGGGTGCTACCTAATACCAAATCAGACTTTGGGTCCATCTAGTTCAGTATTGACTACACTGACTGGCAACAGCTCTTCAGAGTTTCATCCAGGGACCTTTCCCAGCCCTGCCTGGAGATGAAGCTGAGATCATTTGCATGCAAAATGTGTGCTATGGCCCTTCCCACCATGGCTGCTCCAACATCCACTGTTTAAAGGTTCTGCAACTAATTGAGAATATACTGACATAGGGTGCAATTCAATGGGGCACTTATACCTCCGCCGATTCCCTTACATCCTGCCAATTCCTGTTCACAAGTGGAACCCACCACTTATAGAATGAAGCTTTAGCACTTCTGGGGCAAACGGAAAGAAGCCCATTCTTTTTGGTTTTGGAACATAGCAAATCGGGAGAGCTCACATGAAGAAGTTCTGCTGACCTGATACTGTAATGGGCTTCCTCTGGGAAGCACTAAATCTCTGTTGCACAAGTTGTGGATACTGCTCACACAGTGGAATTGGCAGGACCCACCACTTGCACAACAGAATCAGTGGGGTGCAAGAGAATTGGCAGAGGCTTAATTCCCCCTTTGGATTCTGCCCATTAGGAGGATCTACCCTGGAGCTCCCTTTGTTTGTGAGGCTCCACTGTGCTGGTATTTTTTCCCTGAACACAACTGCTGTTCTGTAGGCACATGTTTATGAATACAGTGCAGTATCTTCTGTATTTATAATGCAATCAGGTGCCACACACCAATGCATAGTGCTGTAGCTGTGGGAGAAGTAGGAGGAGTTTCAAAGATCACATATGTTGTATCACTTGTGTTTCTAGCATAATCACGAGCACATGCCACAGACCCCAGCAAAGTACTGCAATTGAGAGAGAAGTGGGAGGTCATGTTTCCATTTCAGATGGCTTTGTTTTTAAGTGCAGTCACTATATGCACAGCTTCACAGATGTGCAGGAATGCAGGTTAAAAAAATGTGTGATGATTCACAGGTGTGCAGTTGTGTAAATGTGTGGTGAAAAACAGTCTCAAACAAAAAAACGTAGCATTGATTTCCTACCCATGCACATCTGATCAAAATTCATGTAAGAAAAGGGTAAGCAAGGTGGGAAGGAGAAAGATGTTGTGGAGGGAGAAGCTGGACAGGAATGTTGCAAAACAGGTTCTACAGCTTCAAAGTCACTCCCACTGGTAACATAGATGACTCGGTAGTGCATGGAAATGGCAGTCACTGAAAAAAATCATCAGGAAAAAACTGTTTAGGGGAAAAACAAAATATTTAGGCAGAAACAGCATCAGAACAATGGAGGGTGTGTCATGTGCTAAGCAAGTGAGGCAGATCTTGCAGTTCTGGAATAAAACACTAAATTGGTTTAAGACACATATGCGCACACACCTAAATTTTACAAATACAAATCAATATATTATTGGTGTTAATAAAGCCACATACTCCTTCTTACTGAAAAAGTCCTTCTCTACCACTCCCCATCTTAACTTTTATTACACTCCTTACATCCCTTAAAGCTTAGGCAGTTCATCCAAAGGGATGCCGACCCGATTAAAGATCATATGCACTGTTATTCGTGAACAACTTGGCTATAATTCATCCCCCAATGACTTATCACATCACTAAAGGAAAAGGTAAAGAGGACAGTAAAGGCATTAGGAAAGTTGAATCTGTGAGCCCTCCAATTTAACGCTAAAATGAACTTGCTTATTCAGTAAAGATGAAAAAGCGGCGTGTTTTCTGTGCCGAGGAAATAGCTTTCAAGAAATTTATATGAAATCGCTTAGGATGAATGTTGTCAACGCCTTCTTGAAAGTTCCTCTGACAGATAGCACTACACAGGTAGTGAAGTCATTGCTCAATCACATTAACTTCCATAAACCCAGGGGAGCTGTTGAGCAGAGAATGTAGAAGGAGTTAGTTACTTACCAAGCACATATAAAGGGATATTGTTTATGCTATACAAGTATCTGAAGTTTAGCTAGACAGATGAAACAGAACTCAAATGGAACCTGGAAAAGAAACCCAAGTGATACACTACAGAGTGCTTACCGTGAGCTTTTTTTATGTATAAAACCTGTGGGATTTAATGACACTCACCTCAGAATATTGCTGCCAAAATGAGATTGTGCTACACTCATTTAAATCCCAATTAAGGCATTTTCAGCTACTGCTATGTTGCGGAGGAGCCATGGGGATTCACTTGAATAAAAGGCTACATTATGAAAGGTCAATCTCTCTGTTATCAAAAATGTTGAAAATGGCACTTGCAAAACACT
Organism: Anniella stebbinsi; assembly: GCA_029215795.1. Classification (NCBI taxonomy): domain Eukaryota; kingdom Metazoa; phylum Chordata; class Lepidosauria; order Squamata; family Anniellidae; genus Anniella; species Anniella stebbinsi. The sequence goes on from JARDYH010000001.1 coordinate 119,617,261, forward strand.
TGAAATGTTTCCATTCCCATTCATGAATTATTTTCTTGTGCCACAAAAAAAAATCCTAGCCCAATTACAATTGCTCTATCTAGTCACAAAAGTGACCCAAACTACTCCTGCACTTCCTTTGAAATCATCTTTGCTTCCTTCATCACAGATCCCTTATGATCTTCTAAACATGTTCATAGATGGTGGATGAGATAATTGAGATATTTATAGTCCGACTGATTTGACAGACACAGCTCCTTTCATTTAAATAAGCATTATGCACAGACTTAAGGGTTCACAAAGACTTTATGTATTTATTTATGTATTTATTTATTTATGGCACAGTATGGGATCGCAGCCCGTTAAAAGGAAGCATCTGATCTCAAAGTCTTCTGAGTGTCCTATCTCCTGCCAGGTTGCTGTTGGCAGGGCAGGAGGAGCAACCAGGGTAATACTTTCTCTTCACTTATATTGTTTAATATGATCTTAGGGGAAAGCATAGTGCATTGTTTTACCGTAACTGCGCAGTTTCAGGCTGCCTGCCATACTATTGTATCTGTGCAGAAATAATAAAAAATAAAAAATATTTAAAATTAATTGCAGGGGGCAGGAGAACATGGGAGGAGGGGCCGGAGATTTCACCAGCATAGTAGTGATACAGGTGAAAAGACACATGAGCTGAAATAGCACAGCAATGCACAGATGTGAAAGTGCCCTGTGCTCGACTAGCTAAGGAAAAAGAGGGGGAAACCACAGACACAAACTTGGGGGGGGGGGAGTAGGTTTATGGAGCCCTTGGTGTGAACTAGACCCAAATTAATCTATTTGTTGGCAAATATCCCTGCTGTCAGAGTGCTTAAATATGCCAAATTGTTAGGTTGTGTCACAAAACGTGCTGGCCTGCCAAATATTTTACCTTCTGCCAACATCCATTGCTGCAACCCGCTGCTGCTGAGCTAAAAATTCTGGAGAGTTTCAAAAAGATGAATTTCCCAAACAGAATCTCGCAAATAGAGCACTGACTCAACCCATTTCTGCCAGGACTAGCTGACAGTCTAATCCCATTACTTTCAAGGGAGCTGAATTTGTGACAGTCGCTCAATAATAGTAAAAAATAGAATCAGGGAGCAGAAAACAAGTAATAAAATGCAAAGCTTTTTTTCCAGCAGAGTATGGAGTGTGCTAAAGCATAAGTGAATTTACACTGCCGTTTGTAGTCTCAGAATAATCCAGACAACATAAAGGATTGGATGAGATAAAATGATAGGGTAATGGACTGAGCTTGCCACTATTATGCCCTATCTCATTTAACACTAGTGAGAGAGCTGTATTGATCAGTGTCTGGATTTACATTGTGCTAGTCAGGGGGATGTGGTGTAAAATGGCATTTCCATTTTCTCCTGTATTCTCTGTGCACTAACACTGAGAATGGCTTGCTGCACAGGGAGCTGCCATCATGTGGAGACTCATATAACCATCCATGCCAACAGCGATTCTAAATTTGGAGAATTCACCATAGGTGATGCCGTTTTCAGCTGCATCCCTGTGGCCAGTGCTCCTGCTATAAGAAGCATATATATATATATATATATATATATATATATATATACTGATTTTACTTTGTCAAGAACTAGGAAAAGGCTGGAATAGATATCATGGGATGCTGAAGAGAAGTGTGGGATATTTTTTGTCATAGAACCATAAGAGCTAAATGCTTCCTTTTTTTCCTCTAGACTTTATGGGAACGGCAAAAGGCTGGGTTCCAAACCATACCACACAATGTTATAATTCAGTCGCTAAGGTTAAATCACTGGAACAAATCAGATCCATGTCGATGGAACTGCTAATTGTTTTAAAAACTTTCTAAGGACTTTCAACCAAAGATGGGGATAGGTAGGTTAAGCCATATCTATTGGGGAGCAAGTCATGCCTGTCAGAAATATGGCACTTTTGCCTGTATCTGTTGGGAAGGTCCTAAAATTAAGCCATATGAGAAACATTTTCTTACTCATTCTGTTTATTGATACTAGTAGAGTGCACTTTTCCAAAGTGTGTTTGGCACTGTTGAGATGATAATGCATACATTTCTATATAGTCATATATAGAGAATATTAGGATTTTAGAATTGGAAAGGGTCTTGGAAGTCATCTAATCCAACCCTCTGCTTAATGCTGGATCAACAATATGTGGGGCACTACAATATCCCTGACAGAGGGCCATTCAGCTTCCACTAAGAAAGCTCTAGTGAAGGAGAATCCATCACCTCCCAAGTCTGTCTCTTGCATTGTCAAAAAGGTCTTACTTTCAGGAAGTTTTTCATAAGGTTTTTGTTGAAATCTGCTTCCCTGCAATTTCTATCCATTGGTTCTAAGCCTGCCTTCCAGAGCAACAGAGAACAAGTCTCCTTATCTCCTTCATGGCCGCCCTTCAAGTCTTTGAAGACAGCTATTGACCTGGTTCACATGACATGACAGCCCACCATGCTGAGTTTACTGGCAGGGGTTGTTGGTCATGTTGGACACCCATGGTTGTCATTTTTTTAACGGCATCCATAGGCGCCCAGCTTGCCATGGCCTGTCATGTCATGTGAACCCAGGCAATAAGGGTTGTTTGAGGGTTAGATAACTCTCAAATAACCCTAAAACAAGCCAACTCTCAAATAACTATAAAGCAAGCCATGGGTGACCCTCAGACTGTTGGGAATATTGCAACCTCATCTGCAAGTTACTGGAAGGGGGTAACATTGCAGTTAATTCCTGGGAAGTTTGACCACAGCTAGCCATAGGACTGCTATAACCTACAGTGTGGCTTCCTGCTTCTCCCCTTCCTTCCCCATATCACTCTATGACTTCCTCCATTCCTGGGAGCACTCATGTGTTTGCTTTTTTGCTCCTGCTGGTGTAATGTACCATAAAATGGACTGAATAAACTTCTTTTGAAACTCTACGCTGTACCTGCATTTATATGCAAGAATATTGTGAGTCAAATCATTTAATTTGCTTCACTACAGAAGGGTGTCATCTTTTTTATTATTTTATATTCTTATAATATAATAAATGTGTGCATGTGGAACTAGTAAAGGCTCATTCTATTCTTCCTTTTTATTTTTCTCTGCTAACTGCTTTTTTAACAGGAAGCATCTTTACTAAATAATCTCATCACAACCAAGCCAAGACAATAAGCCATGGCAAGCCAGGCACCATGCAAAAATGGTGTCCGCAGGCATCCAGAATGATGCAACAACCCCCACAGGTAAATTAAGCCACAGTGGGCTGTTGTGTCGTGCGAACCAGGTCTTTATGTCTTCTCTGAATCTTCTCTTCTCCAAGCTAAATGTGCCCAGGTTTTGTATATATACATTCACATACATTATGTTAGCATTTAAATATATTTTGAGATTGCTGGATAAGCTTTCAACAGTGCCTTGGGAAAGGTACTACTACTAATAAACCGAACTGATCAGGTCATAAATAAAATGTGTGTGCATGTGTATGGTATATGCTTCTCTCTGCCTCGTGAGTGTCATCATTTCTACCCGAATAGAAAATCATTGTTTTCACTTCACATGTTTACTTTGGCAGTATCTGGAACAGTGTCAATGTCACTGCTTCTTTACTTCAAAATTGTTATAATCTTGCAATAAACAGAGCTTAAAAGACACTTTCCCTTCAAAGGCAAGAATATTGTACCTTACAATTTGTGACCTAGCCTGTATCCCCAGTTTTCTTAGTTCTTAAGTTTTCTAAGACCAAACGTCTTTCTCATAATTGTATTTCAAGGACTTCATTCTGCCAGAGTTGTCAATAACTGCATCTGTCACTGTCAAGCATGCTAATTTCTGAACAGGTCCAGCCATTGTTCTCTCCCCTGCCTCCAGGGACGTTGACTTGGCTCATACAAAACACATGCAGAGGCTCCACACGTCAGGGCATCCCCCTACTGACTCATTACTTCGCATCCCCTGCTGCTTCTGCCATCCAGCAGAGAGAATGATTTGCTCCTTGCAAATAAATTTGTCAGGGGTGGAACAGTTCAAATATTATTCTGTTTGGAAGAAAGACATCTGTGTAATGATGCGGATATCTAGACCACTGATACAGAGAAAGCTGATCCAGCAAAAAGTAAAATAAAGTAAATACACCCTAGCATAAACTAGGCCAGGGACCTTTTAAAATATGGGCTAATATGGACTATTATATGACCTGACGACAGCATGACATTAGGCTTACAAGGCTAGTCCCACACCTTAGAATGTGAGTTGAGATTTTAGCAGTCCTTCTGTCCCTGGTCTCTCACAGGTGGACTCAATCTTGTCTTTGGAACAACTTTATTCAGTCTTCCCATACATTCTTCCCAACAATGTGTAGTCAACTCTATCATCCCCTCTGGTAGACTGAGAGAATCCATTCCTGGCTTGGTCTATATATATTGCATCCCCCTCTCTTTAAACAGCCTTTAGGGTGGCCATATGAAAAGGAGGACAGGGCTCCTGTATCTTCAACAGTTGTATTGAAAAGGGAATTTCAGTAGGTGTTATTTGTATGCATGCAGCACCTGGTGAAATTCCCTCTTCATCGCAATAGTTAAAGCTGCAGGAGCTATGCTGGAGTGACCAGATACAAAAGAGGGCAGGGCTCCTGCAGGTTTAACTGTTGTGATGAAGAGGGAATTTCACCAGGTGCTGCATGCATACAAATGACACCTGCTGAAATTCCCTTTTCCACACAACTGTTAAAAATACAGGAGCCCTGTCCTCCTTTCCATATGGTCACCCTAAGTACTGCTCATTTCTATCTGAAAATAAATAATACAACTGCTCTGACCCACTCATCTACTGCTTCTGTTACCCCATACTGCCTTTCATAAAACAGGCTGCATGGTACAGGGACATTTTTTCTGGGTGGGCAGAAGATTTCAAACAATGCAAATGGTCATGCCATTTTCTTAATAGCCCCTCAGATAGTTAGCCACTAGCACCCCAAGCTCTGCAGATATATCTACCTTTCTGCCCAGTGGGGATTCGTAACAGTGCAGTCTTTGTTCTTCAGAACACTTATCTGCTTCAAGACATGCAAAAATTATGAGCTCCCTCCACTGGGTCCAATTTTCAGCCATATTCCCATTATCAAAGTCTTGAGGAAGTACTTGTCTGATGCTGGATGCCATCTCTGTTTTCTGCTGTGGTATTTTCATCATTTACTAGCACTTTCTCTTTTTTCTTCCAACACCATATTGTATCTCTGGCGTCTCACAAACAGGATGATTCCAACTTGTCTTTGCAACAACAAAAGCTTTTATTCAGCCTTCCAGTACTTCCTTTACAATTGTGTGGCATGAACTCAATCACCCTCTCTGGGAGCCTGCGATCTCCTTGCTTGTTATATATATTACAGTGTTACCAGTTGCAGGAACTTCAGCTCTGGAATTTTTAGTATTTTATGTGAATCCTGTTCAGGTCACTCAAAAACGGTTAATTGAACAAAGTTCCAGAATGCTTGTGAAAAACAATCTGCATAAAATTTCCCCCAGGGTGCCTCTACAAGAGCGATTTAAAGCTCTTTCAAGGCGCATTACCAAATTTACCTCTACAAGAGTGGAGCGCAAATCACGGGTCCAGGCTAGTTTTTTCTCCGATTATTCGCATTTTCGAATGCACGTTAAATAGCAACTTTTAATTTACCACGGGAGTAAGAGCGCCTTATGTCCGTGTAAACTATTTTGTGAGGAGGCGCATTAACGATCAGATGGTTTTGATGTCATGCATAGAACTGCCCCTTCCCTGGGAAAACCTCCCACTTTTTCATTTAATTTTATTTCCTGTCTCCTCCTGGCAACTTCCTCCTTGTTCTCCATCTCTCTGGATGGAAGCTCCAGGAAGATGAGACCCAATGTGAACTGAAAATAAAGTTTATTTTAACTCCCCTGATGGAATGTTCATTCATGGAGACACGGGGCCAGATGGAGGTGGTTTCACGAGAAGTAAAGGGGGTAGGAAGGATGTGCAGATGTGTGCATAATTAGCGATCAGCTTAGACATATCGTCCCCTCGCTTCTTGCTGGGTTCCTGACATGAGCTGTGTATGTGTATGTGTGATCGCTGGGAAGAGGAGGGGGAAGGAACGAAGCAGCATCCCCCTGTCTGTTTTGGTGTGTGTGTGTGCGAGGCACATTCCCATTTACTCAATTAGGCAAAGGGAGGTAAGAGAGTAGCCGAACAGGTTAACCACATCATTCCCAGCAGGTAACCTAGGTAACCAAAGGTGGGAGATTCTGGTAGGCGAGGAGAATAAAGGGTGCAAAACCTTTTGGGGCAGTTTCCTGGGACAAAGCGCATTACTTTCAGCAACATTTGCATGCATGTCAACAACTTTAAAGTGAGTTTCATACAGCCAGTAATGCGAATCAACGCCTCTTGTATATAGGTATTAGGTGTAAAAGCGATTGTCAGGAGATGCGCATAATTGGGGAACTGGGCATCAAAGCAAAATCTTGTAGAGAGGGTTCAACACAGATGAACACTTCTTTGCAACCAGGCTCCAGAATAAAGAAATGAGACAACCTCATGGATAGGGTGACCATATTTGGGAGACAAAAAAAGAGGACAAGCTGGGAGGGTGGGCGGGAAAGCAACTTTCTTGGGCCTCTGGAAAGTGCGTCATTCCCCCTGCCTCCTTAAAGGCCCCAATTGGAGCAGAGGACGGGAAAGTGTGGCAATCCTGCCTCCACTGCTCCAATCGGGGCTTTTTCTATAATGTCTGGGAATGATACACTTTCCCCTTTAAGGCTGTGATTGGAGCAATGGGAGGGAAATGACCCGCCTCCAGAAAGCACATCATTCCCTCCCACCATGCTAACGGCAGCCTTAAAGGGGAAAGCGTGTCTTTCCAGGACATTGTAGAAAATTACCGAAAATCCCCCCTGACACCCAGGATAGAACAAAAACCAGGACAAATCCAGGGAAATCCTGACAGTTGATCACCCTACTCATGGACAACAACTTTATTAACTGTTATTAAAAGATAAACTCTACACTGGGATTGGTTAATTATCCTATTGAACTAGCACATATTCCAAGTGTAGGTGTTAGCTTAGGATGAGATGGTGGAGCTCTTCTCTCCCACCCCTACCCCATCAGCATCCATTTAGACAGGTTTTCCTGACTTGGCCTTGGCCTTGTCCCCACATGACCCACATATCCAAATGATGAGGTCCAGCCACATCACCACACCACAGACTAATTAACTTTTAGTGGGCATATTGGTCAAGTATCAAGGAAACTCCCTATTTTTTCTGTTCCCAAGACTTGGGGAGCATGAGAAAGGCCTCCTTCACTCTCACATGCTCACCAGCCTACATTCCTTTTATTTCCTATCAGTATCTTATTTACAACTAAACAATGCTTCTATTAACAGCTGACAGCTCATAATGGAATTCTTCCCTGGCAGCATGGTACAGGTGGGAAAAAATGTGCCCAATCTGGGACCAAAGGGGGGATTTCTTACTCAGACACTGAATGTGACCAGCTAGGCTCACACTGATTTAACAGTCATAGATTCCCCCTATGATTGATACTAATATTCCATAAGAGGACCAAAAGACATGCATGTCTGAGTGGGGATTTTAACCCCAAGCCAAACACTCTGACCATTGGCTTTTGCTTGTGTACCCTGTGACTGGACTTTCTTTGACAAGTAGTAAAAGTGAAAGAAGTCTTTCAATCAATGTAGTCCTTCTCAAGACCATTTAACTGTTGTATGTCCATTGCCTGACTTGGTAACACACAGATTACTATGGAAGTGAGTATTTGATTCAAGTACTAGGTATGAATTCTAGCTGAAGAAAACCTCTATTTAAAAAATAATAATCCAGAGTTGGGGTCCCATGATTATGCTATAAATTTTACTAAATTATATTTTAAACATTGTAAAAATGCTTTTTTTCCAACTGGAGAAGCATGGACTTCAGTGTGTGTTTCCAGATGAGGCCTTTGTTGTGCAATTGCCCTGTATCATTCATGGAATTTTAAAGGGGTTCCAGATGATGTTGTCTTCAATTTGTAAAATCAAAAGGAGGAGAGAGCATCCAAGCCAGGTCAGAAAAAGGAGAAATGGGTTCTTGGGATGCAAAGATAATTGTCTCCTGTGATAATCTGTGGCAATAAAGACAATTATCTTGCTAGATGAAATTCTGCAGACAGTATCTTGTAACAACCCCTGAGGAAGGCCTTTGAATAAAATACAGGCCAAAACGCGTTGGGCTTCATAAAAATAAATTATTTGCATCCTGAGAACCCATATCTCCTGTCTTCAATTTGTAACCATCCCATGTTTTCCAATTGCTTCCTCCATTTTTTTCTTAGCACAGAAAATTTGTTGAGAAGGGAAAGACAGAATAGCTGATTGGGAGCATTAGGAGCCATTCATCTGGAAGCTCCCCAAGTCGAAGTGCCTATCCACATTGCCCTAAAAACGACCTATATTCTGTTTAAAAACATGGTTTTTAAGTCATTTCATTACATGATAGGACACACTGAGCAGTACTTACGTTTCATAGTGACTGCTTCCTCCATGTTCACTGGTGTATTACAGGGTTAATTCTGGGTCTCTTCTACTTTGGTTTTTGTTTTGCAGGCTGCTTGACCCACCCACTTCTGTCTCCATAACTCAAGCAGCCTGCAAAACACAGAAATAACCCTGTGTGACACCTGTGAACGCTTTGAGAATGGAGGAAGCAGTCGCTATGAAACGTAAGTACTGCTCAGTGTCCTACCAAATAATGAAACGACTTTAAAAAACACGTTTTTAAACAGAATATAAGTCGTTTTAAGGGCGATGTGGATAGGCTCTAACTCTTCAAAGACACAGGTCTCATTTTGCAGCAGTGCCATGCATTTCAGTCATTTTTGTTGCACTCTTTTTGCACATTTTCTATTTCTTTCTCAAACTACGGCCACTCAAAAGTTACAGTTGAGAAAAGATGCCCTTTTGTGATCCACTCAACATTTAATAAGTGAAATAACTTTGATATAAAGCGAGCCATGCAGTGTCCATTCAAGAGAACTCTCCAGCCACCTTCCTTTATTTTACAAGTATTTCTTTGGACCAGGCAGCTGTTAGTGGTGGTGATAGGAAGGGCCAAGAGAGTATGAAAACAAGACAGCTAAATTGCTGCTACTCACAATTCAGTTCATCCTTCTGGAAAGTTGTAGAAGTCTCATAGTAGTTGGTCTGAAATTGGGATCTATATTTGTACATGGTGTGAGACCAATCTTTTAGGAAAGTACATACAGGCAGACACATTATCCTATTTCAGAGATATTGGTAGATGTCATAAAATGTGAGGTGAAAAACCTGACTGAGACCATAATTTAAGAGCACATTTCAAAGGCAGCCATTATTTAAAGGCATATGATTTTACACTCCGGACATACTTGCAGATATTTTCATAACTATAACATTTTTAAAAGGCCAAAATGTGTGTGTGTGTGTGTGTGTGTGTGTGTTTGTAACCCTGGGTCTTAGTTATGCACTTCAAGATTTATCATTTTATATTTTATGAATGAATCCTAGAGATTTGGGTAAGAGGAACCTTATCAACAATGTAATACTGTAGAATCCAAGTTTTAAAAGCCTCACACTGAGCAGGCTGAGAATTGGGAAGAGGTTCCAGCCCTGAGGCTGAAGTATGTGCAGAGCAGGCAATGGGCAAAGAAAGATGAACCTGAAAGAAGGGTAGCAACTTAAGGGAAAAGGCAAGGAGCAACAGAAGATGAAAGGAAGGTTATAGCACCTGCCCAGATAAGTAGTTTTCCTTTCCCCCCCTTCTCTCTCTCTCTCTCTCTCTCTCTCACACACACACACACACACACACACACACATTTACACACTCCCCATTGTTGGATCCCTGTGATCACTCAATGGGAAGACACTTTTTACATAACATGCTTTTCTTTTTATCATCAGTCGAGAGAGAGAGAGAGAGAGTGAGAGCATTCCCCACGTGTTTACGTCCACGAGAGGATGACAGAACTGAGGTGGAAAACAGAGCACTGGAAGATAGCCAATAGGCCTTTAGATCTCCTCCACAGGCTAGTGAAAATAAGAGCTGATCTACACTCGAGCTTTGTAACGTTTTATAAGGGTTACGAAAACTCTTTGGGCTACATGACGCACTCCCTTGAACGTTGTATACCCAAGGTTTTTAAAAACTCACTTCAGCTATCTACAACGATTTTTACTTTTAATAAATCATTTTAAGTAAAATAATGTGTCCTTCCTTACCATTTATGATTTGTGGGGGCAGTGCTTTGTTTACCAGTGCCCAAATGCTTAGCCGTTGATTGGTGGGGGAAGAAACAGGGGCCAAGGAGGAAGTGGGCGAGTGAACTACAACACCCACAATGCTTAGCACTATACTCATTGAAAGCTAGGGAATGAAAGGAGAACTAAGGAGGAAGTGGGTGAGTGAACTACAGCGCCCACAATGCCTTGCCCTAAACTCATTGTAAAAACGAAACAGAAAGAAACGGATAGAAGGGTGTGAGACCGCACACACCGCTTTGAAGACTGAAGAATTTTTCTCTTGTAACGTGAGTACTCCTTAATGTGGCCTAAGACGTTTTAGAATGCACTTATTATTTGGAACATTTTAAAATACTATTTAAAACGTTTCAACGTACTGTGTAGATAGGCTCTCTGACTGCAATCCCAGGAAAGCTGCTTACTTGAAAGTTAAAACCATCAAAATCAGTACAACTTACTTCACAGAAAATATGTCTATGATAGGTGTGTTCATGTGAAGTATACCAGAAATCTAAGACGTGGGACAAAGCTCACTCCTCCTCCATTTCTTTTCCTGGTGCTGCAACTACAAGGAAGACAGGGTATTGGCTGACATAAGGGTTGTTGTGCTTCAAGCACTTAAGATCAGAGGGGCCTAAACGTTAGGGACTTAAAAGTGGTTCACAGACTGGTCAAGGTGGTTAAAGGTAATGAGAAAGTAAGCAGTGGCATGATTAAAGAAAAGAGGAACTGAGAAAACAATGAATGGCAGAGTCATGGAGTTTGGGGGCTGTGAGGGATGAAGAGGAGCCAGAGAGAAAGCAGATCTAGCAACAATAGGTGGAGCTGAGCGTTATAAGCAGAATGTTGGGCAGCATATAATGGGGTGGGATAAAGACTGTGGAATTGTGGCCTAGGGTCCAGAGGATATAGACCAGATCTACACTGGTGTCAAATCATTATGAATGTAGAATAAAAAGCAGGATATAACACTATGATAGCAGTATGTGGAATGCAGATTGTGCCCCAACAGTAGATTTAGCCAAAGGGTATTTTCACTTCAGCATTGTTACCTGGAAATGCCAAGGGAACCATAAGGGGGGGGGGGGGGACGACCAATATCAGTTCAAGCAAAACAGCCAGTACTTGGGGACCAGAAATCTGTTGGTTTTGTGTTCTGAAGTCATGTTATTTTGAACAAGAATCAAAATAAAAAGAAGCAAAGTATTGATACATAATTAGTTGTCATTTAATTAGAAAGACAGGGGAGATTTTGAGTGGAGGGAATTTCCCCCTCTCACTAGCAATATAGGATAAAACAGATGCAATTTGATTGTATGAGGGGTGACAACCCAACCACTAATACACACACACACACACACACACCACAGTATTTACAGTCATGACCAAATCCAATTTAATTCTATTTGTATATTGTAGCGCAATACACTCTGTGCCAGCTGCCACACTTCCCCTCTTTTCTTTCTCTTTTTTTGCCTTTTGAGTATTTTTTTAAAAAATTGGATCCATCTCAAAAATGTTTATTATTACTCCATATCCCACACACTCAGCTTTGCAGGCATGCTCTCTTAGTGTTCCCTTTAGCAATGGGTTGCTCCTAGGTTCCAATGACTACTGCTAATCTGTGTTGCTTTCAAGATACCAGTAGTAGTAGAAGAAGCAGTAGTAGTAAAAGAAGAAGTAGTACTACATAAAAAGGAGTAATTGTTATGCCCTTAGGCATTGCTGCCCATGCTTACTCCTGACTAATCCAGCCATTCTTTCTTCTGAGTAAACATGCAAAACCTAGATTTTTGCACTGTTCTGCTTCTCGCTCTTATTTCTGAATAGACATGCAAAGGAGTGGTTTTGGGGATTCTCTGTAGACATTCAAAGTGATGTTGGATTCCAAAGACCGCTTTTCTGTGGGGCTCTGAGGGTAGCATCATCGTCAACATCATTGTCATTCTTATTACGATGATGATGATGATGATGATGATGATGATGATGATGACGACATGTGGCCTGGGGGGATTCTCCCCCGCTCACACACACACGATTTGCATTCATATTCTTCTTAACATCATTTGAGTTTCTATGCAATGGAAGTTGTTGCTGAAACAGGAAAATGTGGGTCCTAAGGGGTTTTTTGTGTGGCTATGTAGATCTCCACACATGTACTTACAAATATTCACTCATGATCTTAAAGTCCATGTGCGTCAGTTTCCCATTTCTGTGGTATGAGTTGATGTCTGCTGGGATTCAAAAGACTGCTCTGCCTCTGGTGACCCTTTCTCTACCTCACCAGCCTCAATGGGCACCAACTGCCACTAGAATAAAATAAAACAATACATTGAATTATGAATATTCACCATTACCCTTCAGTTTGAGGGGAAATTTTACTTAAAAGGAATATATGAGAAGATAAATAGTTCATTAACAATATTTTTGAATGTTTACTTGGGGAGAAATTATATTCATATCTAAAATAAACTTGAACATGCTAGATTTATTGGATAGAAATAATATGAAGATCTAATACAAAACAAGACAAAAATGATACAACATCATTGGTAAGCAATAGTTTTGATTCTAAGACTTATTGTGCCACTAAATAAGATAGACTGACCAGATAAAATCCAGGTCAGGGCTCATGTAACTTTGAGCCGATCTACACAGTCCTTAGGAACGTTTTAAAAAGTATTTTAAAACGTTCCAAATAGGTGCGTTCTAAAACGTCTTAGGCCACATTACTGAGTACTCATGTTACAGGAGAACAGTCTTCAGTCTTTAAAGCGGTGTATGCGGTCACACACTGTTCTGCCCTGACTCTTTCTCTTTCATTTTTACAATGAGTTTAGGGCAAGGCATTGTGGGGGTTGTAGTTCAGTCACCCCCTTCCTTCTTAGTTCCTCTGTCATTCTCTAACGAGTATAGGGCTAAGAATTGTGGGTGTTGTAGTTCACTGGTCCACTTCCTCTTTCTTCCCCACCAATCAACTGCTAAGCATTTGGGCACCAGTAAACGAAGCACTGCCCCCATGAATCACAAATGGTAAGGAAGGACACATTATTTTACTTAAAACGATTTATTAAAAGTGAAACCGTTGTATATAACTGAAGTGAGTTTTAAAAAACCTCAGATATACAACGTTATAGGGAGTGTTTCATGTGGTCCAAAGAGTTTTCATAATCCTTATAAAACGTCAAAAACCTCTTATGTAGATCGGCCCTTTAACAGTTGTAAAGAAAAGGGTATTTCAGCCAGTGTCATTTGTATGCCATTAGTTCCTGGTGATATTCCCTCTTCATCACAACAGTTAAAGGTGCAGGGGCCCTGCCTTCTTTTGTATATGGTCACTCTAGTATAGTGCCTGCACCTTTAACTGATGTGATGTAGAGGGAATTTCACCAGGAACTAATGGCATACAAATGACACTGGTGGAAATTCCCTTTGCTCTACAACTGTTAAAGTTACAGGAGCCCTGACCTGGATTTTATCTGGTCACCCTAAAATAAGAATTCAGTATTGGGCAAGCTGCTCAACACATTACAAAACATGATGGGGAACTAGGCAAATGTGCAATGCAAATATTGCGTGGAGGCACAGATAGCAAGTTTCAACATAGTTTCTTATATGCAATATTATAAATTATAGAATATATGCTCCATTGCTAGGCCCAAGACAGTCCTCCTTCTTTCCTTTTGTGTTTTGCTTCTTGCCTTCTAAGGGTCACTTTATATTAGGTGTGTGTGTTTTTGCTAAGTACAAACTAAGGTATTTTACAAAGCTTGATTTCTACGCTATATCACTGGAGCTCTTAAAGAACTGAGACATCACTATTGCACAATGGAGTATTGACTGAATGGTGTGCGAGGAAAAAGTGCCACTTACTGGTTCATCAATAATGTCCCTTTGATTCAGTAGGAAGAAATCTAAATCAACAGCAGTGGCCATCCCTTCTAAACCTACCATTTATTGAACAACTAATTACAGCAACTGTCCCCAAAATGCTTCAAGTACACTTTAAGTAGCTCCTGAAGTTGCTGATCTGTAATATGGGCCCTTATCACACAATGGGATCCATACAGCCAATGATGAGCCAATAGAATGGCAGATTAAGAGCACAATCCGTTAAGCATTACTCCATTCTTTACAAAGCAGGTGTATGGCATGGAAGGAGAGCTTATTCAATTTCCTCCAATGTTTTACCAAGTATGACTTTGCATATTACCAATAGTAGTTATGAAAACTATCACAGATAGTATACAACATACTGCAGCATACTTTAAATGCCCATATATAATGGTGCAGTGTTTGGTGGATCATACTCTTAAGCTACTGATTCATTTCATGAGTTGTACTAAGAACCTAAGAAGAGTCATGTTGGATCAGACCAAGGGTCCATCTAATCCAGCACTCTGTTCATACAGTGGCCAACTAGCTGTCAACCAGGAACCCACAAGCAGGACACAGGTGCAACAGCACCTTCTCACCCATGTTGCCTATCAACTGATATATATATATATATATATATATATATATATATATATATATAGGCATACTGCCTCTGATACTGGAGGTAGCATATAGCCATCAGGACTAGTAGATATTGATACCCCAATAGATATTGATAGCCCATGAATTTGCCCAATCTCCCTTTAATGCTATTGAAGTGGTGGCCATCACTACATCTTGTGGTAGTGAATTCCATAGTTTAACTATGCACTGTGTCAAGAAGTACTTCCTTTTATCTGTCTTGAATTTCTCACCAATCAGCTTCATGGGATGACTCCTGGTTATAGTATTATGAAAGAGGGAGAAAAATGTCTCCCTATCCACTTTCTCTGCACCGTGCATAATTTTGTACACCGCTATAACATCTTCTCTTATTCACCATTTTTCTAAGCTACACTACGGAAACACCTGATTAGTACAATCAATTAAAGGAAAAATCCACACAAAAGATAATCACATGAAGGGTCTAACTTTTGTTCGACTCCATTAGTATTTGCCCAATCAACAAAAGCTGCTGGCAACCTAGGTTCAACCTGAAACCATCTGGAAGAGCCTCATTTAAATGTCTGCAGCCTTATCAGGGTTCCGGATTGTGAGAGCTTTGGACTCGTGTTTAGCCAAATGCTGAACTTTGAGCTTTACAGCACAAAGATCTCTGAGATAGCTGAGGGCACGAGGCCACTTGGGGATGGGACATACATTCTTACACACACACCATCCCTGTTTTAGCCCTACGTATATGGCAAGCGAACACCTGCATAGAGTTACTGCATCTAAATGCAGACTCCGTGGCATGAATATCAGCTACTTTTCCCCTCCTCTCCCACTTTTGCTTTGTTTACCATCTTGCCCAATGAAGTGTTCTGGAGAACTCAAAAGCTTGCACACTATTGTGTGGTCCTGAATCATTCTAATAAAGATATTGCTCTAATATGGTCGTTGACAATGGTGCATGCAAGGGTCTCAAACCCAAAAGGAGAAAGTATGGCATTGGGGGGGGAGGGGGGCTAATGATTAGCACTGCCTTGTTTGTTTGTTTTTAAAAAATGTTTCTAGTGATCAATTGCAGACCTTACAATTAAAATTATGAGGAAAACATATTGCACAGGACCATGTTGTAAATAATTAGATTTACCTTTCATAGCTTATAGCATGCTGGTTCACCTAAAAATATGTTGAGTAGCTTTTCATTTGGAAAGATGGTTCAGTAAATTCAAAGCCAGAAATAACCATCATTATTCAAATCTAATTGTTGTTTAAGGACTAATAAAATAATTGTGTGAAATACGTTGAACACTCAAAAGTGCTGTTTAATGCTAAATATGATCTAATGTGGGACAAAGCAGGTTTTTATTTTAAATAATTAGCTATACTCCAGGTAAATATATGTTTAAAAAAACCACTATAATTTTCAAAAGAACTATGTTCATTTTTTCAAATATGTTGCAATTATGGATTGTTTACAGGAGTTTGCAGGAGGCATTTCATTAGGGAATTAAGGCAAGTGTTATAATTGTTAGCAAATATTTGTCATATCAAAGGATAAGGGTAAAAATCAATGTGGAGGGAAAATATTAAAGAGTCCACACACAGAGTCAAAATGTGCTTTTGAAAACGCTGAAGGGCACAATTGCATACAGATGACCTCTGTGTGGGCTCAGCAAATATTTGTAATATCACGAAAGCATGAAACATTGTTTTCTTTATTGAACAGAAAACACGATTTATTGAGCCACCTCCACCATAGGTGACGCTTGCATGAAAAATTTAAATATTTATCTTTGTATCGACATTATGCCTTTCTGTGACACTAAAAGAAAGCAGCTGTTTGAAATATAATAATCCTTTTTTTCTTCTTCTTCTTTTTTGCCTTTTTTTTTATATTGTGCCTAATAAGCTATAGCAATGTAGCCATACTTGCAAAGATAAAACTTATGCATAGTAATAGTGACCTCCAGTGGCAATAGCTAGGAAATGAAATCTCTTTTCCTGGAATATTGTCATGGAGTTAGGAAAATAAGTCGCCTGTACAAATATTTTCTTATTTCAGTATAGTAATAGTTTTAAAAATAAAAAAGAAATTTCTCACTGTGTTTAATCTGGCTTTGGTGGCTATGATAGGTAAGATTTTGCCCACTGATGTTACTGGTTTCAATTAAAAAGAAAAACTCTGAGAAGAAAGGGAGTGTAGACAGCCTTATTAAATTGGCATGGAGTTTGCATAGCCAAGGTTTAATCCTGCTGTTACACACAGAAAGTGTCACTCCATTTCCCTGGCCAGACGCTCCTAAGAAGTATGTGCATATCTAGTAGAGCCATTCTCCCCTTAGGATTCTCGATTTAAATCATAAATCTATCTGGCCTTGTAATATGGTGAAATGGAAAACAGGGTGCCTTGCTAGCTTTAGTGTCCAGGGCCCTGAAGGCATAGAGATCTGATATAGTTACCAAGGGGGGTTGTTTTCAGTTTTTAAACGTGAAAAAAGATTAGGCCTCTCTTCTTGGGATCTCATCTGATACCTATGGCGAAGATGCATGAGCCAGCTAGAGTTGCTCCAGGACACAGAGGACCAACACTTCTGGTACTGTTCAGCTAAAAAAAAATGCCAGTACGGGGAGACATAATGGAGGTGTACAAAATACAGAATTTTTCTCCCTCTCTCATAATACTAGAATGCATTGTCATTTTTAACTCAGCACATGATTAAATTATGGAATTTGCCACCATAAAACATATTGATGGCCACCAACTTGGATGGCTTTTAAAGGGAACAAATTCATGAAGGATAAAGATGTCAATGGCTACTAGTTCAGGATGGCTTTATGGTGACCAGTTGTATAGAAAAGTGAATTTCAGCAGGTGTCATTCGTATGCATGCAGCACCTAGTGAAATTCCCTCTTCATCACAACAGTTAAAGCTGCAGGAGCCCTGCCCTCTTTTGTATCTGGTCACTCCAGCATAGCTGTTGATGATACAGGCCATGCAAACAGATCCTGGAGTTTAAAGGCAATTAAAAACAAAGTGAGAAAATAATTAAACTTTTCAATCAATTTACAACTGAAAGGTTGGATAGGGGCAACAGCATGAGAGGTCCCATTGTCTGTCCCCTCCAGCCCCCTCCAACCTGGTGCCCTTGTCATATGTTGGACTATGACCCCCATCATTCCCAGCCAGCCACTGTGGTCCACCACATCTGGAAGGATGCCAAGTTGGGGGAGGCTTCTCTAGTCCTATGAGCCAATGTCCCAAAACAAAGGATTATCAATATAGTATAGGAGTGGCCAACTTTTTTGTCTCTAAAGGCTACATTAAGTGCTGGGTGGTGAATCAGGGGCTACAGACATGGGCCCTTTCTATGGGTGTAGATGGAGGGAGGGAAGACGATCCCAGAGTTGCCAGCTTCCAGGATCGTCACTCTTGTGCAAACAAGCGCGATGTCCTGGAAGGAAATGGACGTCATGCCCACCATTTATTTTTTAAACCACGGAGGAAGGAGCGCAATTGCACTCCAGCATAAAAAGTTAGTTCTTAAAAAAACAAACCGAAATCGGCCCCCCAACCCCCTCCCTGCCATCCCATGGATGGCAAAATTGCTGCCACCCCTTCCCTGAAAGGCACGGAACCGTGCCCTGCAGCTCCATGCCCATTTCTGGTGTCTGCTTACTCACAAGTAAGCAGGCATCAGGTAGGACAGCCGCCCACACCTCCCATGGTCTCGTGATGTTCCCTGGAAAAAACTGTGCCCATCCCTCCCGCCTCCGGGAGTCCCTGTGCGTCATTTGGATGCACAGGGACCACCCAAGAGCAATCCCACCAAAAAAGGACAGTGTAGAAACAGCCAAGGACACACACAGTCCACTGAGATGGGATCATTGGGGTTGGGAGCTTAAAGCCTCTTCCATGTAGCCCAGTGATCTTGGCAGCTTCAGGATTGCTGTGAGGTAGAAGAGACTTTAACCTCCCACCCCCCTGTGCTCCTGACTAAGATTGCTGTTTCCCCTCTGCTAATACTTTCTCAGCAGTGCTGGGATTGCTTGAGGGAACACAACTGAGGGCTTTATCACACCTACCTGTTTTGCTTATGCGGGTTCTCCCTCCGTTTCCTATGCGAGTGTAGCCTTTTGATCACACGTGGTCAGTTTTGCTCCGATTCCTCAGCTAAGCTTGAGGAGAAGGGGAGCAAACGGACAATCCCCGTTCAGGGATACTTCAAAAGGGAAACAGGAAACAGAGCACTCGGGGCACTAGAGCAGCGTGAGGGGGACGACGTCATGTGAAAGAATTGGATCAAAGTCGCAGTGGGTGTGGATCAAACCACCCGTGTGATAATGGCCTGAGATTCCTTACTGGAGCTGCTTATAGCAACACCAGTACAGCTGCCTTTTCCCCACAGCATGGCTGATCAGGTGGGTTGCAGGGAAAATGGGTGGAATTCTCTGGTATTCATGGGTTACACAGAGAGCAGTGGCAGGCCACATGTTGCTCATGAGCCATGGGTTACTCACCCTTGATTTAGTAGAGTTATATCCTGCTTTCATTTTATCACAGCTCTCAAAACAACTCACAACATTTATATGATTAAATGGGCACATTAAAAACCATACACTTAAGACAGAATGAAACAAAAGCCACCAAGCTGAAGCAGGAGCAGGCATCTGATTTTCTCTCTGCCTGCCTTTTCCCCTCTCCTGGTTTCTCCCTGGGGTTGTCTTCTGGAAATATGTCTTTCTTACCTGTTTGAGCCAGTAGAAAAGTAGCATGAGACAACAGTAGGAGCCAGAGTTTTTACATATCTGTTATTTACATTTCAAATAATTATCTTCAAATGCAGTACTATGTCTACAGGTGTTGGCACATACTTCTCACTGAATCACCTTGAAATTAATACAACTTTTCACAGATGGTACTTATCATGAGTAACTGCTACAAATGTTCATGCAAATGCAACTGTGTAGGTGAACAAGAAAAGCTTCCCACATTCTTTTAAACACTTAACATTAAAAAAGAGAAAGAGAGAGAGAGAGAGAGACATCATTTTATGAAATGGCTATCAAAAGCAGTTGGAAAGATGTCACTACCAAATATAAATAGAAAGCTTTGGTGATTGAATGGCATAGAAATGTCATGAATAAATAAATAAAATAAACTCTTTAATTGCTGTCATACTGACTATTTATTCAAAGGAAGTTAGATGTGTAGTATTATTCACATATACACGGAAACAAACAATCCATTGCCTCTACTATAATAAAATAACTAGACTGAACCACACATTAATCTATATGTTCCATTTATTCAAACATGAATCTTCAGTGGGGTTACCTTCTGTGCAAAACAGAAAATTTATTTTTGCCCACCTCTAACATGGGTGTGGGTTTGTTTTTTTTAAAAAAATAAAATATCTAAATAGATATGACATGCTATTAGAATGACACAGTTGCATACAAAATCAAAACAAAACAAACATACCCCACTTTTTCCAAACAAAATGCTTGTAGTCTGCACCTGCTCATATTTGTTCCATAGATACAGCAAAAACAGACATGTGAGTGTTGCATAGAATTACCTCCCCACAGGTTACATGTTATTTCCTACACAATGTTCTTTGTGATCAGGTTTGCATGGTCACTACAGCCTACCATGACTGATTTAAGCCACAGTGGGTTGCAACATGTGCTGGCTGCCATTTTCAATATACCAGCAATAGCAAGCAAAAACTGTAGCTTGTTGTGTTGTGTGAACCCAGGCAACATATATTATGTGGGGTTAAATAACCTTGGGATAAACAATGGGTTGTTCTAGGATTATCCCAGGGTTGCATAATACAACAAGGCATGGTGTGCACCCACCGTGGCATGCATATTAAATATGGCAGTCAGCACATGCCACAACCCACCATGATTAAAATAAGCCATGGTGGGCTACAGTGATTGTGTGAAGTGGGTGAATGTTTAGCAATTCTCTCATATCTGAAGCAGCACTAAGTGTGTTTAGGATCACAAGCAAAACATCATTTCTGAAAATAAATGATTTCTGTCTCAATTTGAGCCATGGGAGGGAACTATTCTTATTCAATATGTTCAAAATATCTCCTGCATTGAGATGCTATAAAAGTTAATCGGTTTATAGATTGATCTGTGTATTTTTTTTTTTAAAGATGGTTTTCAAACATCCTTAATCAGTCACCTGTAATAAAAATAGGCAGGACTTTGCACCTACCAGATGCACAAGAAAAATAAGTTAATGTTCTTACATGTGTGTAAATCTCAATAAAAGTGCCCACACTGTTTTGTTTTGTTTTTCTGAAATTTTCAACGAGCATATGGCGGTCTCTGCAAAACCTGCTGCAGCTGCTGCTCAGATATGGGATAGAACACACGTAAGGGGAAAAGGTCCAATTACACCTCTAATAACAAATACAGCATCCCTTGGGTAGGTCCTGCACTCACACAGAGTGATGTTCCTGGCCACCTGGACATTCCAGCTTGGCTGCACTCCCAAGCAGGATATGGTTAAACACTGGAAAGACCCAAGGGCCTTGCAGTTAGCTTTAGAAACAACGACATCGATTTGGAAACCATGCTATTCACGTAGACCCTGAATCATAGTTCAAGTGATTTCGAAATTAACCATTCAGCTAGGCTTGTTCAATTGTTTCTTAAAGAAAGTTGGCATGCACCTTTTTTTTTTCTCTTAAAGCATACCAATAGAAACTTTTTAGGTCAGAGAGTTGAAAAGGAAGAAAAGCTGTGGCAAGTGTATGGAAAGTACATGAGGAACGCTGGTGTGCTAGTTTCATCACTTAGAGCTCATTCCCTCGCAAGCTAGGCAAGTAGTGAATGGGATGGCCAAGACTCATCACTTGAAATCATGAGCATCTTCAACTTTTTGAGCTCGAGTATTTGTGGGTTGCATAAATCCATAATCTAGGACTCTCTTAAGTAAAAGAGGACACCTAGTCTATTGAATTGCTAGCCTCTTGCAATTCAGCGCCAGGATCTAGATGTCAAGCGGGAACAGCAACATCCTCGTCGCCTGAGAGGCCCACACTTCAACTGTGAAGTGTGTGCATATGGAAAATTCAATACATTCCCTTTTAAAATATTTGGAAACAGCAACTCAAAAAGGGTCCATGCTTCCAATTAAGCAATTAATTGTGTGCTCAAGACCTACTGATTTCAAGGGGGCTTGAGTGCACTTGGGAACAACAGTGGCCCCATCACCATGGCAACTGGAAAACTGCTGACTTCCCCAGTGCCACCACAATGCCCAGCTGCTGGCACCTCTGTTGCCTTGGCAACCATTAAGGCCTTGCTGGAATTGCAACCCTGTTCTCAGATGCTGTAGCAAGGAGACAATGCGGGGAACCAGGGGGGGGGGGGCGAATGGCTGGTGCAATGTTCCCATCTAAGGCAAGATTTGTCTAATGTCAGGCTAGGAATAGGTTAGAATTTCATTTGGTTTCTTATTTTTTTATTTATTCTGATAAGCAGACATTTTGCAGATTTCTCCAAAATGAGACAGAAAGAACTTGAGATTTTTTTAAAAAAACAGAAGTCAAATGTGGGAGAAACTAAAATTGACAGATTCGTCCATTCAGGCAAAGGGCTTTGAGTGCTCAGCTCTTAAAAGTCTGTGTTTAAATCCGTGTGGATTCATCCATGTTTATAGAGCTGAATTAGGGTTACCACTAGGGATGTGCACAGCCGAAATTGTTGTATCGGTATTGGAAATTCCGACATAAAAAATTTTTGGGTCCAATCATATCGGGGATACCCAGATTTGATCGGATCCAAAATCCAATAAATATCGGTTCCAATACAATAACAGTGTTTTACCCATAGGTTTGCATTGGGGGAAAGAAAGCTTTCCCCCAATGCAAGTCTATAGGGAAAAACACTGGGCCAGCACTCCCCCCTCCCCCCACTCGTGCTCCCTCCCCCCATTCGCACTCCTTACCCTTCGCCATCGCTGCCACCGCCGCCGCATACTACTGCTAAACAGGCTTTCTGGCCTGTTCGTCAGTACAGAGAAGCGGCAAGTGATGTCATCATCACTCAGCGTGGCTCTGTACTGACGAACAGGCTGGAAAGCCTGTTTAGCAATAGTACAGGGTGGCAGCAGCTGGGAAGGAGCGCAAGGGGGGAGAGAGGGAGCAGTCCCCATTACCTGGGCCTTGTCTGCTGCCATCTGCTGCCATCTGCTACTCCGAACTACTGAGAACTAGGCTTTGTGGCCTAGTTCTCAGTAGAGCTACGACGCTCCTGGTGACATCATCACCTGGCGCGTCGTCGCTCTACTGAGAACTAGGCTGCAAAGCCTAGTTCTCAGTAGTTTGGAGCAGCGGACAGCAGCGGGGAAGGCCCAGGTAAGGAGTGTGATGGGAGAGGGAGGGAGGGCCAACTCTAAACCGGAGGTCCGATAATCCGATATGTCCAATAGTTATCAGACATATGGATTTCGGATCCGATCAGATAGGGCCTCCAGGAATGTTTATCGTTATCGTTAATCGGATGTCCGATAACGACCTTATCAGATCGTTATCGGACATCGGAACAATACGATACACTTCCCTAGTTACCACCACTTTTATCTCATAGACGCCTCATCTTTAACAGCTACATGGCAGCCAGGCACCACACACTGCTCTCCGTGCTGTGGAGAACTATACCTATTGGATTTGGCTGATGCATACAGGTGAAAATTCCATTCGATTCATTATTTGAATTTACCAAAATTTGCAAATTCTTTCATAAACAGGATGGAAAGAACTTGAGATATTTTTTTTTTTAAAAAAAGTAATGTGGGAGGAAGCAGGCCTGGCATTTGACAAAATGTCTATAATTAGACTGATCAAGTTTAGACCTACCTGTTTGCTCTGCATCCTGCAAAGACTCCTTATGCTGTGATTGAAAATCTTATTATAAGAGAAGGAGGCCAGTGGTACCTTTTACCTGGAAAAAAATACATGAAACTGTCAGCTCTTTAAGCTCCATCTTAATTATTTTTCTCTCCTTTAAATTGCAAGCTTGCAGTCAGGGCCTTTTATCTCTTAAATTATACAACACCAAAACCAAGGTATTACATGAATATTAATATCATTATCACTATTCTTTGGGTTTCAATAAGATTAAAAATGATTATCAGTTGTCTAGAAGATAGGCTAGTCTTCCCCAACCTGATGACCAATGGACATTTTGGACTATAACTCCCATCAGCCCCAGCCAGCATAGCCAGTGATCAGAAATGCTGAGAGTTGTGGTCAAAACATCTGGAGGGCACCAGATTGGGGAAGGCTGGAATAAGGTTAGGCATGGCTCCTGGATGAAGCTTAGATTGAAATAGATTGTGCTCAGTGCATTTTAAGAATTGATACAGAATAAATAAGCATTGGTATTTGTATTTGGAAGATCGATTCATCATGTAGCACAGCTTGTACAGACTAACAACTCAATCACAGTGATGGAACTTTTTCTGTTTATCCTAACAAAGATAAGGTTAATACTTAGATGATTACATTCAAAATTTGTTTCCATATTGATCCCCAAAACCGAGACCTTAATTGGACTTACTGTCCTTGGTGAAAGAGGAGGCATGTTTCTCTAACTCGCAGACTGTTTGGAGAGTAATACAAGAATTATTCCCATAATGAATTGGGTTTTTTCCATTCCCACTTCACTTTTTTGCATTTGAGGAATTTAATAATGTATCAATATATGTTTGACATAAAAGATTAATATGAATCCAAACATTTACAACCCTTTTGCAACAGTAGTGAAATGGCAAGAGGAGAGTAAATGTTGTGGCTGCAATCCTATGCCTCCTTACCAAGATTATGTTTTGAGTAGACATATATAGGATTGCACTGTCGATGACATTTTTCCTCGATTATTATCTTTCTGCACATAGGATAGTATCCTATTGCATAACAGGATGTTAGCGGATCTAAAAATAACCCAAGATGAGTGGAAACCTCATTTCTGGAATGGGGCAGGTCAGCAGAGCTTGCAGAAAAGTCTCCACTGACCTGTCCTGATCCGGAAATGAGCATTTCTGCGCATTTCTGGGGTTATCCCATGGATGTAGGCAGAGTAGCCCCATTGGGTACTGCCCATAGTCTGACAGCTGAAGCATAATTTTTAATTCCAGTTACTGCACTACAGACAGTTAGGCATCATTGTGACCCTAGTTTTATATTCATATTAAGATTTCTACCATTTCTCCTCTTTTTTTGGTACCATCAGGGTTACTTAATAATTAAAGCATTTAAGAAATAACAATGTGGATGGCTTCATAGGGTATTGCTGCCTTTTGATAGAAAGGCAGTTAGCAGAATGAAAAAATGAAAAGGCAGAATGGAATGAGCAGTTACCACTCTCACATGCACACATAAGACTAAAAAAAGAGACAAAACTTTTCGTTTAGAGAAGAAAGAAAACAGTTTTTTTCCTTAGAGGCTGCTGGAATAGAGAGCCTCTAACTGCAAGATACAGAGCTGAGTTGTAAGAAAACAGCACTTGGTCTATTAACAGTAATGCAGTGATCTCTTGAATCGAGCCTGGATTTGTCAAGAACAAGTCCTTCTAGACTAATTTTATTTCCTTTTTTGATTGGGTAACTTCCTTTGTAGATTTTGCAAATGCTGTGGACATAATAGATCTTTATTTCAGCAAGACATTTGACAAAATACTGATATGATATACTAATTAGCAAGCTACTTAAGTGTGGGTTGGATGGCACGTGCTAAACCAGTGCCTGGCTGCCATCTCTCACTTGAGGGTCATTTGGGCTCATGGCACAGGGTGCATTCTACCAGCTTCTCCTGGTGGCCCAGCTATGCTCCTACCTTGATAGGGATTACCTGGTTTCAGTAATCTATGCTCTGGTAATGTCCAGGTTAGATTACTGTAATGCACTTTATGTGGGGTTGCCCTTGAAGACTGTTCAGAAGCTTCAGTTTGTGCAAAATATGGCAAACAGATTAATAATTGGGACCAGAAGGTCTTATCATATAAAACTAATTCTGGCCCACCCCAATTCAAGGTGTTGGTTTTAACCTATTAAGCCTTACATGGCTTGGGACCACAATACCTGATAGAACTTCTCTCCTAACACTACAATCAATATCTGGGGCCTTCCTCTGAGGGAGGCTCAGAAGGTGGCAACAAGGAAGAGGGCCTTCTCATTGGTGCCCCCTTGACTATAGAATGCATTCCCCATTGAGGCCCACCTAGTGCCAACACTGGCATCTTTTCAGTACCAAGTTAAGACTATCCTCTATTCCCAGACAATTAATGACAAATGATGGGGCATCTTTGCCTGCTGTCTGGACATATCTAGTATTCTGCTGTAATTGTTTTTTAGCTGTTTAAATGTTTTAAAACGTGTATATTTTATTGTTTTATGCTGTTTTTTTATCTGTGTGTTGTTGTAAACTGCCCAGAGAGTTTGGCTATTGATGGAGAATAGAAATGAAGTAAATAAATAAATATTATAACTACTAGGTGTGATCCAGAGCTGGCTGGAGAGCCATTCTCAAAGAGTGCTCATCAGTGGTTCCTCATCAAACTGGAGGGAGGTATTGAGTGGGGTGCCATAGGGCTTGGTCCTTGGCTCTGTACTCTTCAACATTTTTATTAAAGACTTTGAAGAAGAAGTTTGGTAAACGCTTATCAAATTTGCAGATGCACAAAATTAGGTGGAATAGCTAATACCTAAGAAGATAGAAATAACATTCAAAATGATCTTGATAGGTTAGAAGACTGGGCAGAAAATAATAGAATGAAATTTAACAGAGACAAGGGCAGCATTCTTCTTTTAGGAAAAAGAAAACAAAAGCACAGGTATAAGATGGGGGATACCTGCCTTGGCAATAGTATGTGTGAAAAGGATCTTGGAGTTGTAGTCGATCACAAGCTGAACATCAGTCAGCAGTGTAATGTGGCTACAAAAACAGGCAAATACAAGTTGCATCAATAGAAGTATAGTTTCAAAATCATGGGAAAGACTAGTTCCACTCTACTCTGCGCTGGTCAGACTTTACCTTGAATACTGTGTGCAGTTCTGGGTGCCATACTTTAAGTATTCTGATGAATTGGAATGAGTTCTTTGAACTCAAAGAAAGGCAACAAAGATGATCAGAGGATAGGGCTTCTCTACATTAAAAGAAAAAAACTTCACCCTTACAGGACTTGTTTCTTGCAGAGTCTTTATGGGATTACAATGTGTGCAATAAACATGCCTCCAGCTTTCCTCCCTATTTTTATTTTTATTTTATTTTGGCAGTTTCCTTTGTGGGGAAGTTCCTTATGTTCAAGTTATACAGCCAGTAGATGGCACTGCAACAATACAAGAATATCATGTTATCCCTTAAATACACCAGCTCTTTGATGGTGTATAATTGTTACTGCATTTTTGGCAAGTTAAAGCATGGCAGAATAAACCTCAAAGATGGCAGGTGAGGTACTGGAGAATGACAATGCTATGAAAAGGACCCGCAAACTTCACTGAGTAATCAATTTGGATCGCATTACATAGCTCCATGTGAAGGAGCATTAAGTCCTATGAGGAAAGACTGAAGGAACTGGGTATGTTTAGCCTTGAGAAGAGAAGAATGAGAGGGTATATGATAGCAGTTTACAAATACCTAAAGGGATGTCACACAGATGAGGGAAGCTACTGTTCTCTATCATCCAAGCATGTAAGAGAACAAATAAGAGGCTTAGGTTACAAGAAGGCAGATTTCGGTTGAACATCAGGAAAAACCTCCTAACAGTCAGACAATGGAACCAACTGCCTAAGGAGGTGGCGGGCTCTCCATCGCTGCAGGTATTCAAGCAGACTAGACAGCCATCTGTCAGGGATGCTTTAGACTGAATTCCTGCACTTGATGACCATCAAGTGCACTCTATGCTTCTATGATTCTCCAAAATAGAATTCAACCCTCAGGCAGAAAGTGGTTCTGCACTGCTAGCATAAGGGGTCACCTCTTCTTGGGGACCAGCCCCACATATATGACATTCCCAACAGTTGGAAATATTAGGAATTTTACATTCCTTAAAATCACATAAATCCCAGGCCAAATTTTCCTGCTGCTTTAACTTCCAGTTTTTCTCAGTTGCACCTGTTCCCAAATCTTTGTTCAGGGTCCAGCCCATAGTTTTGCAGTCTTGCTTTCTCAGCCCCAGTCCTTTAATGCCATCTGTACTTGGTTAGCAAGTTAATGTTTCATAAGTATTAAAGTATTTTGGGGCAGAGTCTGGACAAATTTAAGCATGTTTTAGTTCAATTCATTTCACTAGCCAAAGAAACTCTCAAAGCTCTCCCAATGAGTTGCAGGAAATGTAAGGTGTGAATAATGAGACAAGACAAGAAAATGGATTTTAAAACAGGGCCACTTTTATTACAGATCTGTAGTATGGGAAACCTATGCGGACATCCTACTCAACAATGGGCGAGCCATTCACCACCTGAGAGGTGGCATGATTCCAAACGCCACTCCCCAGGCTTGCCCCTTTTGGGGTAAAGAGACCTTCCGGTGTCGACCCCTCCTCGTGCCATTTAGCTCCGAGTGGGTGAGAAACGTTAGCCTCAAAGGTAACCTTTATCCCTCCAGCTGCCGCCATAAAGCTCACAGCTGAGGGGCCTCAGGCATTACCCATCACCACAACAGTGCCTGTGAATGCTCACCGATCCTAACAAACGCTCCGGATGTCTGCAAAACCTGCCACAGGGAGCGACAATGCACTTGGATTAGTCGCTCCCCACCACCACCTAGATCTAATTGTAAAGGAGGCCAGATAGACTGGGTAGGACTGGGGGGAAAATAGCCTAGGGAGCAAACAGGAGCCTAGTAGAGGTTTCTCTTAGCTAGCAGTAGAGAATTTAGCAAGACAAAAGGCCCTGGCTTTACCACCTGTGGGGAGATAAAGGCGTCAAGGACGGCTCTGGTCAGGAAGGCCTGGGCTATCTCAAACTGTAAAACTTCAAGGCTGGCGTAGGAGGTGTGAAGAGGAGAAGAGCTCTGGCGCTGAGAAGGGAGGGGGAACATTCCAAGGAGAGAAATAAAACCCAGTGTGGGAGAAAGCTAGGGGTTCTTGGTGTTCTGGGGAGAAGCCAATGAGTCAGCCCGACTGGAAGCGACTGGCTATCTGTCTCTGTATGGCATACTGGGGGGCCTTGCTGTAGATGAAAAGTTTTTAGACTGCTTGACCTGCTCTTATTCTAATAAAGACGTTTTCTCAAGTAAGTTGAGTCTTGGTTTGTGTTCTCTGAGTCCTGTACACTCCTGGTAGGAGGTTGCCCTAGGGTTTCCTTCCTTTACACTAATAACATCCCACAAACCCATCTGCAGATCTTTCAAAAATAAATCATTACCAGGGTCTGACAAATGGACCCCGTCCTCTTGGAAAAGCTCCCTCCACGTTAACGCAATCGCAGGGTGTTGAATGCTAAAATCGCCATGTTTAATTATTTCTTTGAATATTTGATTATTGACTTTCTTCCGCACTCTTTCCATGGCCCCTTGGTCATTGCCCCCTCTCCAATTGAGCTGAGGCAACAAACATGACCAAATAATTATGATACTGGGCCAACGCAGCCGAATTGTTTCCAAATCAGCAATCGCTTGCATGATGAGGGCTTTGCCTTTAAGCAAACCCAAATCATTTCCACCCAAGTGAGTGAGTAGGACCTGTGGGGGGACAATGGCCACACACCGCTGGAATAAGGTGGGCAAGAGGTGCTCCCAACACATGCCGCGTTTACCAAGCCACAGGACGTTGGCGTAGCGGCTCAATCCAAGCTGTGTCCCAAAGCTGGATCTGGAAGCCCTCCGACTGGCCCAGGAGATCATGCTGTGCCCACAGATGATCACACGCACCGGGGCGAAGCCCACACCGGAATCTAAAATTAAACACGGAATTGTTAGAATGCAACACCACCAGTGAATAAACGGGTTATCTGACGTACAATTCATACGCTCTGGACCGCCATCTGCCCACTGCCTGAATTTGCTCTGTAGCAAACCCAATGAACACCGCAGTAGAAGCAGCACCAATATGGAAAGAGTGAGTGCCGAATTGGTGCGCCCCAAGTCCCAGAGACTGTAAAGCCTGTTTAGCAACAGACCTCGTCAAAGGCGATGCATCGAGGTGGCAAAACAAGTAACCACTGCGATTGCCTCGTAGTGTCTTAAAACAATTTAACGCTTTGACCGGTCACAGCTCAGACACTGGTGCTGGAAACAGGGTAACAACTTTTCCCCTACCTTGTTGATCTGTTTTGGAAAACCTGAGATGTAAAGAAACTCCCAGGGGTGAGACTGGAATGTCGTCAAATAAAAAGGCATGCTTTGAGGAATCATTTTTGGAAAGGGCGACTACTTCTGATATTCTGAACGCTCCAAAGAACGCTGTCAATGCCGCTGCATGAAACAGGGCCGACTCATAAGAAGAGTGGCAAAGTAAAGGCCAATGAGTCGACAAGCCCTTCAGAATATCGGAGGATAATGGCTGACGCGAATCTGGCATGCGAGGGATTACTCTGCTCCATCCCCGTAAAATGCGATGGACCCGAAAATCAATTGTATTATCCTCTACGCCCCGTATTTTGGACAGAAAAGAGAGGGCAGCCAATTTGCCTCCAATGGATCCTGCGGATAGGACTCTCCGCTGAGAAGCAACGCAAAACTGCAGCAAGTGCTCCACTGGGATCGGCCATTGCTGCTGAAGCTGCATGTGGCCTCTGAAAGAAAGAAACTCCCTACCTGCCCTTGAATAAGCACCACGTGTGCTAGGCGCTAAGGAATGCCATGTTGCCCACTCCACTTCCTCCTGCCAATTTCCCAAAGGGTTGGTGGCATAGCCTCCGGAATTGGCCATGCCCAGGGCACAAGTTCCCAGAACCTCCGGACCTGCTGACGCGATAAAGCGTCTGCAATGGGGTTTTCAAGGCCTGGAACGTGCCGAGCTCTGAATAGTATGTTGTTACACAGGCAATGTAATGAATGGTGAGCCATTCTTCTGGCCAGCGCTCAGAGGACCAATGATCCTGCCAGATAATACTGAAAGCCACAGCCCCAGAAGCATCTGAGTGGACTTGCATCTCCGCTTCTAGAACAAGATCTTGTCTCCAAAAGGAAACACCATTGTGTTCGTCCAGGAAACAAAGCCACATGATGAGATCTTCCCAAATTGCCCTCGTGACCCACACCCTATGGTGGGGATGCCTAAGGCCCTTCATGGCGGCACCCAAGCGTCTAAGAAAAGCACGACCGGGGGCGACCACCCGACATGCAAAATTAAGATGACCCAGAGTTGACTGAAGTTGAGCCAAGGTTACCTTCGAGGCATTAAGAACTGCTAGCAACTTGCCCTGCACTGCAATGATCTTATCTATAGGGGGCCGACAACATTGTTGTACGGAATCCAACTGGATGCCTGGGAATTTGATATCATTCACTGGCCCCTCTGTCTTCTCCTGTGCCAGTGGGACACCCAGCTCCTCTGATAATTCCTGGAACATCCTCATGAGGAATGTTCCAGGAAGTCATCCAAATAAATGAATGCAATCCTGAGACCCCGCCCTCTCACGGAGGGCCCATTCCAAGAAGGAGCTGAAAGTCTCGAACATGGCACAGGATATGGCGCAGCCCATTGGTAGTACCCTATCAATGAAAAATTGTCCGTCAAAACAAAACCCCAGTAGATCAAAATCATCAGGGTTGATGGGCAAAATGCGAAATGCAGATTTGATGTCGCATTTCCCCATCAAAGCTCCCTGACCGCATCGACACACCATTGATATGGCTGCGTCAAATGAGGCATAACGCACGGAACAAAGGTGATCTGGAATGGAATCATTAACAAATCCACCTCTAGGAAAGGACAGGTTGTGTATCAACCTGAATTCCCCAGATGTCTTTTTGGGAACTATTCCCAAAGGAGAGACCCTAAGATTTGGGCTAGGAGGAGAAACGAAGGGGCCAAGAACCCTCCCTGAATCCACTTCCTTAGCAATTTTCTCACGAACTAAAGGTTCCATGAGACTGATAGATTTCTGGTTCCTAGCAAACATTGCCTGGTGCGGCCCTTTAAAGGAATGCGAAACCCATCTGCAAAGCCTAACTCTAAGTAGATTGCATCCTGGCGCTTTGGGTATAGCGCCAGCAATCGCCTCAACAGCCCTAACTTAAGAGGGCTGGGACCCTTTGGAAGGTGGCTGCTGCCCTCCAGACTTCCTGCCCCCTTGTGGGTCTCGACCCTTACTGCACCCCCCTCTGTTTCTGAAACAACTAGAGACTGGTTGTTGCTGTTGCAGATTGGGCATTCATGGCAATATCTGCACATTGACTGGGTACAGCTGCCCTTCGCACTGTACTCCCAACAAGGCAGGTAGGGTTGAACCCCCTGCCCCGCACTGGCAGCAAGACTGGATGCGGGTTGATGTTTAGCTAAAATATGCCCACTATTGGCCCTCTCCCCGACTCTGGGCCACACTGGGATCATAAATTGAAGCCAGAGATCGTTGTCTTTAACATCCCACGGAAGGGAATGATCAAAGGCAGCCCTTTTGCGGAAGGACTGATCATAAGCGAGCCAGGCTCCACCCTCATATTCGGAAAAGGCTCGATAGATCATATCCAAGTATTTTGTTAGTATGTAGCCCCTGTTGATAAATCGCTGCTGCACCACCCCCATGTAAATCAAGAAACCCAGGAGCCAGTTGGACCAAGTCCTGGCACCTTCTTCTTCATTCTCTCAAATTCTTTTTCCGCCTCTTTGTCTTTTTCCTTGTCCTCGGGTTCCCGAAAGAGCAAGAAAAACACATCAATGTAATCACCCTTTAAAATCTTTTCCCTAGTGGATGTCAAAAGGTGATAACCTAATGGAGCCGCTGTGCTCCCTGTAGGAATAGCTTCCCTTGCCACCCCAGCATAAGGGTCTTTAGCACCTAAATGCACATCCGTCCTCCCAGAAGCCGCGATGCCAGCCAGACCTTGCCACACCGCAGTGCACACCTCGGTTGCCGACGGTGCCTGCGGGGTGGCACTAGACCCCCCTTCTAAACCACTACCCTGTTGAGAAGGGGTAACGGCTGTTACCGTCAAGGGTGCCGCGGCGGTCTGAATCGCAGGACCCCATGGTGAAGAAAAAGCCCCCGCCGGACCCTGAGTCCCTATCAACGTCTGACTGCCTGTAGAGATCCTGCTGGTGAGGGCCGGGACAGGCCATCCGAAGCCATTAAACCACAGGTGTCATGCCCATGGGGAAAAGGGGCCCATTGATTGTGAATGTAAAGGTGGTGTAGCACTGTGTGTCAGACCTGCCGCCTGAGCCCGAACTTGTTCCCTAATTGGTGAAATTGGCACGTGGTTGACATTCGTCGCTGTGACAACTTGGCTCGCTTCTGCCACAGGCTCATTGTCCGCGCCGATCAGATTAGAAGATGACCCGGCTGGGGCCCTCGGCACTGAGAGGCTGGATGTCGCCTCTATAACGTCCAGCCGAGCTGCAAAAGATGACAGCATTTGATCCTGCACCTGCGCCCTGGTCAGCCTCTTGCCCCCCGTCACTCCCCCCCCTGTAGGGGTAGAAACTGGAGAGGGGGCAATCCCCTTTTCCCTTTCGACTGCTGTCAGTCTAGAAAGGATAGCAGAAATGTTGCGGTTTTCGTCCTCCTCAGAAGAATATGCATTCTGGGGCCGAACGCACTTGGCTGGGGGGCAAGGGGCTCTCCCCTTCCCTTTCTTGCCACCGATGCCCTTCTTAGGGGACATCATGTACTGATATTGCTAAACAAGAATAAGATATAGCAGAGCTATCAGCCTAAGAGCTGCCTGTGAGGAGAAGCTAGAGGCAGGAAAGAAACTGTCTCTTCCCCCCCCCCCCCGCTGCCCGCTAAATTGTATCGAGCATGCCTGAAGCTGCCTGCCAAGTCTGCCTAGCAACAGGGATTGGCCCACAGCCAAGATGAACTGTAACGTGCCTGAAAGCTGCCTGCCGAGTTTTGCCCAGCGACAAGAAGTTGGCACGCATCCAAGATGTAGTGAAACATGCCTGGCAGCTGCCTGCGAAGTTTGCCGGGCAACAGGGAACAAGCACGCAGCCAAGATTTAGGGGAGAAAGAACACCCTTCCCCCCACCGCCCCGCGCCTATCGCGGCAGAAACCCACCGCCCTTAATTAACTGCCACTATTGCCCTATCCTCTGCAAAGGCCAAATGCCCCTCAAAAGTAAGAACCAGATGTACTGGAAGAAATGGAGGGGGGGTCCAACCCTCTAAAACCTGCAGCCCCACCACCCTGAAAAAGCCTCAAGCGCGGCTGCCCAACCCAGGGACCATACGCGATCTGCTCCCAAAAAGAGGGGGGAGGGAGGGTGCCGTCCGGCCCCCGGAACCTGTGGCCTTGACAGGCCGAAGAAGCTGCCTCCCTCGCTGCCAGAAGCGCCCAGCGGCTCGCTGGGCTGCCGCACCGCCGCTCCGTTTCCCCTCCCCGTTCGCCCGCCTCTTCTGCAAGGAGCCTTGTGTCACCAGGGGCTACCGGGCTTGAGGGACAGGCTGGAGACCCAGGGGAACCGCCCGCCTCCCTCCTTAAACCTGCAGCTTATGCGAGGCCGGAAGCTGGAGCCGCAGCCGCCGCCACCGTCGCCCTACACACGCTGCCGCTCCGCCGCATCGCCAGGGAATCCCCCGGATCTCCCCGTCCGCCGTGCAGCCACACCGCCTCTCTCGCACGCTGCCACCCAGCCACCGGAGGATCCAGCGAGCCCCGCCGTCGTGCGAGCCCTCATCCTGCTCCCCTGCCTTGTTCAATTGGAGCCTCATGGCCAGGGGAGATGGGGAAGCCACGCGCACAATCGGAGCCGCAATGAAGGAGAAAGTGGGGCCGCTGGGAGGGGTGAGTACAAGAAATACTCCCTCAGTCCCCTCCCAGCCGCGGTGGCACCACTGGGGAGCCCACCAATGGGTGGCACCCCTTTCTCGTCTGTCACCCACCCCCACTGCAACCTCCTTTTCATACCCAGGCGTGCCGGGCGCAAAAAGGGACCCATCCATGGTAGTTTAATGTTTAGCTTTGATTGGAACATGTTCTGTATTAGACCAACCCATTTTTCTCTTTGTAAGTCTTCAAAAGGGATATGACCCCATGCACAAGGTTGTAGAATCAATTACTTAGGCAGCGATCCTATGTTCTTTGATGGCAGTGACAACAAAGATTTAAAAGGTGAGTGGTTTTGGCCCCTCCCTCTACTGCTAGAATTAGGTGCTCTGATGTATCCATCAGTCTATATTCAACGAAAGGTGAAGGATCAGTTATATGGGAAAGAAAGCCAAATTTGCAAACAAAATGTGTTCATTTAGAATCTCCTATTGTCTGAATCCTAATAGAAGAGGAGAAGAAGAAGAAGAAGAAGAAGAAGAAGAAGAAGAAGAAGAAGAAGAAGAAGAAGCAAATATATAGATATAGATATAGATATAGATATGCTTCTCTTCTCCATTTAATTCACTGTGGCTACCCACTCACAACACATTGGCTGAATTCGGATGACACAATAAGCAACTGGGGGGGGGGGACAATCGTCAGTTGTATTGACTATCGTGTTATCTGAATGCTGCCATAGTCAACTCAGCGCTGATCCTAATCCACACCACAATTGATTATTTATTACCATGTTGTGTGGGGAGTACCCCCTAGATGAACAACTGTAAAGTTGATTATTACCCCACCATTGACTATTGTGTTGTCCAAAGTCAGCTACTGTTTGTGTGGAAGTTTAATGCAGGCAAGAGTTTTCCTCTAGGAGCAGAATTTGACCTTGCAGTTCAACAGCTGAAATTATAATTCTCTACTTGCATTTGCTCTGAAAAAAGCAAAGGATGCTTCATGTCTCCTGCCTCAAGACCCAACCGCTGCTGTTCTTTGTAACCATCCATCTTCATTTGGCTTGCTATGCAAAGAAATTAACCTTCCTGTAGTGTTGCCTTTTTTCTGTCTTTCAAAGTGGAACATAATCCCTGAGTAGCCATGTATGCTTATTGAACATACATTGCTAGTGTTTAAAAAAGAAATAGTGGTAATGCAAGTATTGAATCAGCACTGAGATTCACAGGATCAATTTATTTTCTTGTCAAATACACTCTTTAATGGTTTGCATTTTGTATGGTTGACTGTTTCAATAAAATCAGTTTAATTAACTATCAAGATCTGACGGAACACACTTAGGCACTGTCATTCATTTCAACTGAACAATAATTTCCATCAAAGACAACATGCCAACCATTTTAATGAGATATTTCAACCTTAGCAGGGTTTCATGTTAATGATCAAAAATAAATATCTCGGGGTTTCTATCAAACTATGATTACTAACCACTTCTCATTAATATTGTGATAGACTGTCACTACTTATTCACCAAATGCTCAGTGCTTAGAACAAATCCTTAAGTGATTATGCAAATCAGAGCAAGACAGAGAGAAAAACGGCCAGTAACATTAGCCTTGAATTGTCCTTCAATATCTTCTACCTTACTTGCTTCTATTGCCACAGAAGAAACATATAAGAGTGCATCATGCACTTGGTCATGTTACATAGCGGTAGGGGCCATAGCACAGTGGTAGACCACATGCTTTGCATGCACAACGCCTCGAGTTTAATTCCCAGCATCTCCAGTTAAAGGTTCCCTGATAGCTATAGAAAGATCCCATCTGAGATCATACGGAGCCAAACTATATGGCACTGGGCAAAATGGACCTGTGATTTGCCTCAGAAGTCAGCTTCATAAGAAGTGTAACTTACAAAAGCAAAAGATTATCGAAACAAATTGACTGGAATGCATTCAGATATTTTTGTTACATGTCTTCCTGGAGGAAACAAAGCATCAACAAAATCTATTAGAGTGCAGATAGACTGACTAAACTGTGGCTTCCTCTAAGATTTTAAATTCAAAGCATGGTAAGTGGTCAGAGGGAGAATGAAAGCAAAAAAGCATGGAAAAAGGATTATGGCTCAGAAGCCTTCATAATACAATAACAGTAATTAGTTTGACGAAAATCCCATAATAGATTTTTTTTGCAGTTTTCCGGAAATTGAATTGCAGACAGATAGAGCAAATTATTTTATATGGGGTAATTAGCAAACTATTACAAGGTTTTGCCCACATCCCTTCCTGACTACAGATTTATCCCATTTCACAAGAACTTTTACTTTCCTGAACACCTCAGAAATTAAAACCTATTACCTCCATTATGAAATACCCATGCCCCACACAGTCAGCTAGCACTGTTATGAATGGCGACATGTAGGGATATGTTTGGGGCACTTATTTACCATTTTTTAATTCATCAGCACAGATTAAAGTATGACAATCTATGTTTTAAACAGTGAGCCCCTGTTCATAAACTACAAAATACACTGAAGGCAACAGAATACAATGATAAAAATTTATGAAATTCACTACCACAAGATGTAGTGCTAGATACCATTTTGACAGCTTTAAAGGAGGTTAGACAAATGCATGGAGAAAAAGGCTTTCAGTGGCTACTAGTCATGATGGCAATATATTATGTTCAATAACAAAAGCAGTCAGCATCTGAATACCAATTGCGAGGGACATAAGTAGGAGGGAGCTATTGAGCTGACGTTCTACTTGGCTTCCCAAAGGCATCCAGCTGGCCTTTGCGGGAACAGAATGCTCGTCTAGATAGGCCTTTGGTCTGATCCAGCATGGCTCTTCTTGCGTTGTTATGTGGATCTTCCAATAGGCACGTGGTACATTTTGTTTTTTAAAAATATTTCCGTATTTCTTTGTATAGATATGTGCTAGAAAACACACCAATTTATTTGGATTTTTTAATTGCCAGCTCTCTGAATAATGAAAACAGATACCATATAGAGACATTCAGCATTTCATGTGAACTATTGCCATAATTTTGAATAAGAGCAGCCTAATTACACAGTTGAGTTTATGTTTTGCCAGAGCAAGGCCATCTTCCATGAAGCCCACCCCTGATGTCATCCAGTCCACATGATTGTCTCAGGCAGCAATGCTGCCCCCAGAAATGGAAGAGTTCCCTCACCTCTGCATTAAGGTTTCATATTTAGCAGAACCTGATCTGGAGATGTGTATCTCTTCAGAGTGGATCAGGGAAGATGGCTTAGCCAAATGGTAGATAGATAAATATTTTGGGGAAGTGCTTAAGTGTGTCATTTGTGCCTTGAGTACTACATGCCAGGATGTGAATTCAAACAGAAAAGGGAAAGGGCTATAAATACTCTTAAAATTCATCTAGGAAACAAGAGACAATTAATAATTATTATCTGGAAAGATTATAGTTTCATTTTCTCCTGTTCCTATCTAGGCTTTTTAGTGATGACCAACAATGGAGAAAATAAAACGCACTGGCTTCGATAAGAAACTAACAAAATCTGAACGAGAACAGGACAGGTAACAGAACTGAAAGAAAAAGTCATCATACAGATCAATTACACAGTCGCTGACTGAATAAAAGACAGTAATTCAGTTGGAAAAGCCTTTCTTCGTTCATGTAGTTTATGAAGAGTCATAAAGGCCTACAACTGAATTGGAACCTCCTACCGTTCCCTTTGGGGCTACCAAGTGATACTGTTAATCACTGTTACTGTTATTACAAAAACTATAGCTAGATATAAACACAAATACTGAAAAGACTCTGAAGCACCTGGGACATTAGAAACCCAAACTAACCGGGGAGGCAGAGAGTACGGTACTGCATCTAAAGCCATATTTCAAACAATTGCACTCTACCAGTGCTTGATAATCATGTCTATCCTGTCTATCTACCCACTATTTACATAGTGCTTGTCTCTGTGGAATCTCATTGCAAGGCAGCAAAACAGCAGCAGGACTCTTGGGATAGTAATCCAATCTCAATAACTAATCTCTTAATCTGGTTTGAAATACAGATTCAGTGCCGGCCACCTTGGGTTTAGCATTCTGTTATATTATAATAATATCAGAAAAAATGATCACTCTTAGGTAAGATGTAACCCTTTTAGTGCTAACTCCTCGTCTCTGGGGGTGGGGGTGGGGGAATCAAAAGGACCGCATCAGTCTTCAATCACTCACCCACAATCCCCACCCCAAAAAACAGAGGGTGTTCCTAGATTATGTTTCTATTGTGCAGTCACCCTGACTCATTTGGAGAATTTTATGGGCAGGGCAGACAATGTCATCTTCCATGCGTAACCTTCCCATATTTTCCCACTGCTTCTGTCATCTTTTTCCTTGTGCTATTGAGTGGTGTAAAAGTGCAATAAACACATACATACATTTTCTTACCACAGAAAACTCATCAAGGAAGGAAAGACAGAATAGCTGCACAATATATTTTGCTTAGTGGTGCCAGGAGCTGTCCATCTGGAAGCACTTCTAGTAAGGCTGCAATCCAATACACCAGGGGTGGGGAATGTGTAACCCTTTAGATGTTACTGGACTACAACTCCCATGAGCCTAGCCAATAGTGAGGGCTTATGGGAACTGCAGTCCAACAACATCTGCAGGGCTACACATTCCCCACCCCTGGTGTATTGGATTGCAGCCTGTACATAGTTACCTAAGAGTAAATGCCATTGAATCCAGTGGGACTTACTTCTGAGTAGACATACAAGGATTACACTCTTACAGCGCAACCCTGCATTCAGTGGGACTTACCCCTCAGGTAAGTGAGTATAGGATTGCCAGGTCCAAAAGGTGCTGTATATACATTTTACTGTAAGAAATGCAGTGGCTGCATTTTTTAAGAGAACTAAAATAATTTCAGTGTATACATATTATCATCATCACATGCCCAATATAGTCATTGTTATTTGCATTTTACACTTTTGAAGGGACTAATTTCCATATTGTCCCATTTATAAGATCTTCAAACCTGTCATTTTCATGGAAGAAATTTGCATCAAAGAACTCATCTCTAATGCAACACTGTGGAGTACTGCACCTGTGCTTACACTACTATGTATATTACTCCTTTGACAGCCATGCCATGGCTTCCATTAAAAAAAAAAGTCACAAATTCATTCAAATCCTGGTATTTCAGAAAATCAAGATATTTATTTCAATTACTGATGCACAGACAAAGCTATTGAACTAGATGCTATCATATCAATAATGTAGTGAGAAAAAAGTTGATATTACTGATGTAGAAAGAAAAAGATTATTCTTGTAATTCTGATTTAACACAACTGCCATGAAGCAAAAAAAAAAAAAAGATCAAGCAGCTGATGAAAGAAGACAGAGAGTATTTCATTAGTTTCATATATGGGGCAGCAGGGGAAGAATCATGATTTTGACTACACTCTGTAATGATTGCAGTTCATAGTCACATATTATTAAAAGCCTATAGTTTTGTATTTCCTTATAATTTCCACATGCAATTGTATTCACCAAAAGAAGGTAGGGAGGAGGTTGCAATTGGATTCATAATGTCACAGATCTCTGATATTTGCCACTGCATGGCTTTCCAACAATGTCTGGGTCAGTTTCACCAACAATATCTATTATACTTAGCATTTATATAGCACAAGTGGACTCTGCAAAGATAGATAGATGATAGATAGATGATAGATAGATAGATAGATAGATAGATAGATAGATAGGAGAGAGAGAGAGAGAGAGAGAGAGAGAGAGAGAGAGAGAGAGAGAGAGATGGTGTAGTGTGGAATGCTCCTAGTTCCAGACATTCCATTCCCCCTCCCACATTTTCCATCCCCACCACCACCGCAACAGTCAGCCTGCATTTTATGGTCACTGAGCATGCTCATCACTCATTAGGCTGTTTGGGGTTCTCCCACCCCTTAGAGTTTCCCCCCCTAAAGATGTTTAATTCTTCAGACCTTGGGGCTCTCCCAAGCATGCTTATGCTTCCACCATTTGTGCATGGGTAGTGCCATTCTGGCTACATTAGGACTGGTACGCAGAAAACTGTGATTACTAATAACATACATGATTCTACATTGTTCAGAGCACTCCCATACACAGTGTTGGATACCTACATTCTTGGTAAACATTTCCAAACGTATTGTATTATCTCCATAACACAGGTGAGTGGTTTGAGACTGTGAGAAGTATGGGATGCTTATGGCCACTTTGTGGCTCCTCTAAGTAGCAGTATCTTCCTGGTTCTAAGCCACTATGTTATAATTGTGCCTCAGAACAATTGATATTAGCTACAAACAAACTAAATAATTAAGGGGATATTTCTTTGTACCATCTTTGCAAATATTTTTGCTGCCACCAAGAGGCAATTTCTTTGTTCATCTCATATAACATGGAGGTAGTTTCGTGACATGCTAAAACTATATTTGGGCCACAACATATCTGGTATTTGTAGAATGCATGATGGCATTGAACGCAGATGGTATGTTTAATATACCCTAGTGCTATGTGAACCATACTATGGAATGACTGAAGAATTAATCTTGAGGTCAGGAAAATTGTCTAGTGAAATCATCGTTAGGTGACTATGTTATGATTCACAGGATCAGTTTAGAGATTATTGTCTCCCCTCAATAGTCATGTGTTAAAATTGTAACTTTAGATCAGAATCATGGACACCCACAAGAACTGAGTTCAAAATGTCAAGGTTACTGTCTTTCTGCTAATGCTTAGTGTCTCAAGCCACTGCATAAAGACCCTAATTTATATGTCTGGCTGCCCCACAGGGCAAATGCTACCTTAACTGCTACCTTAACTGCACACTTGAACAGCAATGTCAAAACAAACACTTTTGTTCAGATTTGAAAAAGAAACTAGCATGTGATTTAATTACCTGCTTTATCAAACATAACCAACAGTACTTCTTTCTTGATCATGAGAGGGAGAGGATAGACAGTAAGCCCAGCTCCTGGCTTAGACCAACTGCCATTTTGCTCATCCTCTCCCAGAACTGTTTTTTCATCCATTGCTTTCATTTCCACCTGGCTGCATCAGAGAGGACAGGCACAATGCCCACTCCATCAGGTCAGCTGGCATAAGCTGCCATTTTGGCTGTACCTTTCCCAGAACTATCTCCTTCATGGCCATTCCAACTGGTCATGGTAAGATCAGTTATGTAACTTTGTGTAACTTTAAAAATTGGTATTACATGCTTTCCTCTTTCCCTTCCTATCCTGTTTTCTTTTTGTATCATGTCCATTACACTGGAAGCTTGTGGGCAGTAGGCTGACCATATGAAAAGGAGGACAGGGCTCATGTAACTTTAATAGTTGTAGAGAAAAGGGAATTTCAGCCAGTGTCATTTGTATGCAATTAGTACCTGGTGATATTCCCTCTTCATCACAACAGTTAAAGTTGCAGGAGCTATACTAGAGTGACCATATACAAAAGAAGGCAGGGCCCCTGCAACTTTAACTGTTGTGATGAAGAGGGAATTTCTCCTGGAACTAATTGCATACAAATGACACTGGCTGAAATTCCCTTTTCTCTACAACAGTTAAAGTTACATGAACCCTGTCCTCCTTTTCATATGGTCAGCCTAGTGGGCAGGGACCATCTTGTTTTTTAATCTCTTTACAGCACTTAGAACATTGTTTGGATTATAATGGCACCACAACAATAATAGCCTCAAATTGAGAATGCTGCCTGGCCTGGTTACAGCTAGTTTGGGACACACATATCTTTCTCTTGCAAACTTATTATTATTATTATTATTATTATTATTATTATTATTAATTACACTTATATACCGCCCCATAGCCAAAGCTCTCTGGGCGGTTTACATCAGTTGTCCTTCCCAGTAAGTAACCTCAGCATCAGCAAAGTGTTGGCGAAACAATCTAATTTAGAGCGTCATCAGACAAGCGTGACTGGCCCCTCATGGATCTCCATGGGATATTTTGACGATGCTACAATCATCCCACACACCTCCCACTCCTTCTGTCATTTTTCCTCACTTCAAAATATCACCCAAAAAATCTGACCCTTCTGCCTGTAACACTAATTGGTGCTATTTCTGCCATGTGCAGTAGGGGTTGAACCATAAAAATGCCCACTGAATGGGCCACGTGGTTGTTACTTGCTTCCTCTTTCTTCCCCATGTGGGACAGAAGCTGGAGGAAAAGTGACAGTAGGGAAATGCAACTTCCCCCCATCTGATGATCCTCTTAGTGTAATGATCATAGTTGGAAAATAGGAATTCAACTGAAACCAGATTGGGAGGAAAAGGTAGGATTTCCTTTTGTCATCTTCAGCAGCAAGAACTTCTCTCATATGATTCTTTCCAGACTCTTCCAGT
This sequence comes from Anniella stebbinsi, assembly GCA_029215795.1. NCBI lineage: Eukaryota > Metazoa > Chordata > Lepidosauria > Squamata > Anniellidae > Anniella > Anniella stebbinsi. The sequence continues at coordinate 119,660,312 of JARDYH010000001.1, forward strand.
AGCTGTGGAATTGAGCCAAAAAGGCTATATAATTGAAATCCAACTACTAGATTCCTATTTACTGTCTGTAGGAATGTCACACACCAAGCATCCAACTAACAGTTATATACCTATAAAGTGAAGCACACTACTTGAATGGGATTTCCCCCACCCCACCCCAGGAAAACATTGTATTTACTCAACATAAACTTTAGGGCAATGATGACTTGACATTCCATAATTTTAACATATCACTTAATGCATCTCAGCTCTAAATGAACTATGAATTACTATCACCAAATAGATCATATTAAACTGCTTCACTTTGGGGGGGGGGGGTATATAATCTAATTTTAACCTCTAGCATACAAGAAAATAATTTGTCACTGAAGGGATTTTTCCCCCTAACCATAGATTTAGTTAGCTTTGTTTTGTCTTGCAAATGATTTTAACCATCCCCATGTATTCATTCTCTGCACCAACAAATGTTCCTGTTCACATTGACAAGAAATCAATATCTTCCATGGCTGTTCAGTAAAAGAATGCAGTTCTCTCCAATAGCTGCAAATGAGAGGAAATTTAAGCTACAAATATTTGCCACTCAAGCATGAAAACAGCATCAGTGCTCCTGCTGGTAAGCAGCACTGTCTTTAATGGATGAACTTATCTAGTTTCAGGCCCATACCAATATTATTTACCCTGGAAAAAAACCATGAATACTATAATGTAGTGCAAAAACTATGCACATAACCTCTTTGCGTCAACCCCAGCATGGAAAGACAAAATTATTTCAGTCGTATTGTTTCAGGATTTAGCAATAACTTGGTCTGAAAAAAGACATTACTTTTTTTCTTGCTTCAAGACGTTATGTTTCACAAAAGTACCTTAATGGCAAATTTTGAATCTATGAATTCACCTCATACACTGCTCCCTTCCTACTCCATTCATTTGAAACCAGGACAATTCATCTTACTTTTCTTCTTTTTTATTTTCTCTTCACTATACCAACAAACTACTATAATTTTCATAAGACAGCCACAATTTTACAATACAGTACAACTTGTCCAAATGGCCTGGAGACATATATTAAGTGGCACCAGTCCAGTTATAAATATATTTGTACAGCAGTGGGCTGCCATCTGTATGTAGCTGACAGCCTAGTCCCAACCAACATGAAGATTAATCAGATGGTCAGTGACAGGATACACCATTCATCTGGGGTGAGAGAGGTCTTCAAGAAAGGGAGGTTTTCAAGATGTTTCTCCTCAGAGTCTATTTCAAGTTGGTGTGAGTATTGCAGATTTTTTCCCACCAGTTCAAGGCCACTGTGAAGAAACAGTAAAATTCTGAAGTAACGATTACATAAATGTGGTATAAATTCATAAATAATAATGTTTTGGTTATAAACTATCTGGTTTGTAAATAATTAATTGAATGAGCATGAAAGGTTGGCAGTTTATCTGAAACAGAGGTCTAAGAGATACAATATGTAGGAGGCCTACAGTTGCCGATCTGCCAGGAAAAACCTAAGCTGTTTCCTTAGTAACTGGTCCAGGGTATCTTTGTGAGGTTTTCTATTATATCAGTTGACATTAAAGACCAATGGTTTTATATAAGACAGTGGAATAAAAAAGGAAATGTCAGACTGCTAAAATGTAACTTTTGATAGTTTAGAAGGTTCTAGCTGAAGGAAATAAAAGGGGCAGATTCAGCATTGTCAGAGTCTAGGGTGCCCATCCGCCCGGATTTGTCCAGACATGCCTGGAAAATGGCGGGCAAATCCAAATCCGGGGGGAAAACCCATTTTGGGGGGCCAAATCCGGAAATTTAGCCCCCCCCCCAAAGCTTGTTTTGGGAACTTATGGTTTTGGTCTTCCGAGGCCTGCCGAAGCCATTTCTGGGTTCCTAGAGGGCCGTCGCTATGTCGATGGCCCTCTAGGAATCCGGAGATGGCTTCAGCAGGCCTCTGCAGGCCCATTTCAAGCACTTCCGGTTTTGGCCTTCTGAGGCCTTCCGAAGCTATTTCCGGGTTCCTAGAGAGCCGTCACTATGGCGATGGCCCTCTAGGAATCCGGAGATGGCTTCAGCAGGCCTCTGCAGGCCCATTTCAAGCACTTCCGGTTTTGGCCTTCTGAGGCCTTCCGAAGCCATTTCTGGGTTCCTAGAGGGCCGTCGCTATGGTGATGGCCCTTCTAGGAATCCAGAGATGGCTTCAGCAGGCCTCTGCAGGCCCGTTTTTAGGACTTCTGGTTTCGGCCTTCCGAAGCCATTTCCGGGTTCCTAGAGGGTCCGTCACCTCTAGGAATCTGGAAATGGCTTCGGCAGGCCTCAGCAGGCCCATCTGGGGCACCTCCGAGGCCTGCCCCTGGTGGGTCATCCACACTTACCAAAACTCAGTCTGCAAACCCCTTCCGGCTCCCGCTCAACAATCCTGGGCCTCTTCTTGGACAGTGCAGGCAGAGGACAAAAAGCAGGCAGAGCAGCAGGTAGGACAGTTTTATCCTGGGAGTTACAAGGTTCTGAGAATTTTTCCAAAACTGCCCTCCACCTCCTCTCCCAGGTCTCATCCTGTACTTTTCTAATCCCCTTCTCTGCAACCCCTTGCTGCTGCTAAGAATATTTTCAAGGTGAATGTAAAAATCCCCATAATTTGCCCAGAGAAATGGGGGAGGGGGAGGGAAGCAAACATAGGAGCAGCCTTGGGAGAGGTATGTTTGTGTGAGTGTATTTATGTGATGGGTGCATGGAGTGCATGTTCATTTGTCTGTGAATGAATGTGTGTGCATGTGTTTTGGGGTGGGTGATCCTGAGAGAGTTTACTTGTTTGCAGTGTATTTATCTGATGGGTGCATGTTCATTTGTCTATGAATGGATGTGTGCGTGTGTGTTTTGTGGTGGGTGATTCTGAGAGAGTTTGGTGTTTGTGTGCATGATGAGAGTGTATGAGGAGCTATAGTTTTGTAGAGTTGTAGAGTTGGAATGATATGGAGTTGATATTCCTATTTACGGGAAATAAATTTGAATGAATTTTCTAAGAATTCATTTAGAGATGGTTTGAGCAAATTGGTTTAGCTGTCTGGAAAAAAGGTGTTGTGCTAGAACAGAAAATGGCTTCAAAGCAGTACCTTTATCTGGTTACCTCACCCGTTTGCTTTTTTATTGTTTTTTTGGAGGAGAACATTGAAATATATTGATGTATGAATTGACTTATTAGCAATATTTATTTACTGCTTCTTATTTGACTAAATCATGAAACAGTTTAAAAAAAGAATATAAAAATGTGCAATGGTATCATATTAGAAGTTCATTTGAACATGGCTGTGTGAAAGGCAAAGTAAATGGATGCAATTTCAATGGGCTTTTTAAACATCATGAATACATAATTTATTATCCATCTCTATTGGAGGATGATTGTTACTGGCCATGGTGTTTTTACTTCATCTATGTGATATTTGCTGGTGCTAGCATTTGTTTTATCCTTTTAGTAACTGTACAAAAACAGACGATTCTTGTTAAATACAGTTTCCTCCTCCAAGCTGGTTCTCTCCAGATGTGTTGGATAAAACTCCCAATGCCCAGTCAGCATGACCAGATAAGAGTCACAGTCAAAGACATTTGGAGAGGATTGGGTTGGGGAAGGCTGAAATACATAGAGTTCTAAGTTTTTTTTTTTAAAGTCATATTCCTCCTCAGTTTATTAATCTTCACAAGATCATATCTAGCTGAGCTGGAGCCTAGATCCACATTGTATATTGTATCTTCTATATATTTTTTCAATTAATTCTCAAAACCCGTGTCAGACTGTTAATGAATTTTCCATTTAATTCACTAATCTTTTGGATCTAACTATTAGCTCTTGCGCCAATGTGCATGGTGGGTGGGGTGGGTGGAGAAGGGTTTTTCACTTCTCCTGTAAGTGCTAGTTATTTTATATCATCCACCTGACGTTTCTGAAGTCTGAAAGCCCAAAGTAAAATTGTTAAAAGTCCTAAAGACATTTCCATCAAAGTCCATTGGAGTTCTACTGATGAAAATTCTGACCAGCAAAATATCTCAACCTGTGCCAATATGAGTAAGATTTCCTAAAACCTTTGCTGAGTCTCTCTTTTCCTCTTCCTTTTCTGCAACGTTTTTGTCATTAGGTATTGCTATGTCAATGAGGTAGTTGTGTTTTTCTTTTATATGTATGACTGTTGTGTCTGATCGCTTGCAAAGTATTGTCTTGTCCCAGAATTGTTCTGTCCCAGCATAGCATGGCTTGGCTTGACTTGTCTGAGTGTGTGGGGCCTCCTCCACACGGGGCGTTTAATGAGCCTTGAAGGCTCATTATAAATTTTACCTACACACCAGCGGAGCGCAAAACGGGCGTACAGGCGCGTTATCTCCCCGATAATGCGCATTTTCGAACGCGCGTTAAATAGCGACTTTTATTTTGCTCCGGCCGTTAAAGCGCATTTTCGCTGTGTGAACAAGCGATTATGCGCATTAACTACCTGGAAAGCGCTTTTTGGGCATCTTTTAATGCGCTTCGCCGCTTCTCGCCGCCTCCCGTGCAGAGGGATTGTGAGTAAATGCGCCTCCGCGATAATGCGCATAATCGCGGAACCAGGCGCAAAGGCGCATTCTTGTGGAGGGGGCCTGGATCTCCTAGGCTCTGAAAGCATCTTTCTGGAAAGCACCTGCTGGTTGCATGATCGAGGAGGCCAGGTTCTGTGAGTGCATAGTTGTCCTTGACAGGAGGGCCTTGCACTTGCTAGAGTAAGGTGAATAGATGTGAAGAGGCTGCAATCCTACATTCATTTATCTGGGAGTAAGCTTCATTGAAATCAACAAGAGTTATTTCTAAAGTTTCTTTGGCCAGTTTTCTTTGGGTCCCTGACTGGGATTTCTATTCTCTACACACTGAGGCAGTGTAAATTCAGGATATACTTGGATAAAAGGAGGGAAAGGTCCTTGTCTAGCATTGTGATAATGGGCATCTGTTCTGGCCTTTCTTTGTATCGCTACTGACCATGGTTTTGTTTACATGGCTAATGAACCAGAGATATAATGACACATGTTTTGATTAGTTTCTCACTAATAAACCAGTAATTGAAACGAGCTAAGAGGTAAGGAGTGACTACAACAAGCCTTTAGTCCATTTTGTTCCATGGCTAATGTTTGCAGGGTAATCGTATTTTATACCCTTCCTGCAATGCTAGGTTGCTAGTTTGTTGTACTAGATTTTTCTGCACTTGTCAACTGCTTCATTTGTTCAGTGGTAGCAATGCTGAATATGTGAGAATAGATAAGATAAATGTTATGGGAAAAGAGTGTTAAATGTTAGGAAAGTTGGGACTACTGTCATCCAGTGAAGGATTTGCAGTCAGAAAACATATTTGAGGGAAGGGGAAACTATCACACAGAGCATAGCAAAAGTTTCAAAGTACAGCAAAAGCTACAAAAGTAGGAGTGAGTAAAGTTAATTTCAGATACATTGAATGTCTCACTTATTCTTTATTTTAGTGATTTTAACATGAAGATGTTGTGTAGAACAGGTTTGTCTTAATTGTATGCTGTGAAATCAGACATGTGACCAAGGCCATGTTTGGGTGGGCATGCCCCCTTGGGGGCTGGACATGTTGGTGGGCACACCCCCTTGGGGGACGGCCATGTTGGTGGTCATGCCCCCTTGGGGCGGCCATGTTGTCCTCCTTTTTGGTTTCTAAAATATGGTCACCCTATCAGAGTCAGTCTGATAAAAAAAAAGGTGAAGCAGGGCTGAAAATTCCCAGTGGCAGCAAACTGGCTGATCAAGGAAGAAAAGGCAGAAGAGAAGAAAAAGGCAGAACAGAAGAGCTAAAATCACAATGCTGTAACTAGATTGTCAGCTGTTGGCAATTGTTCTCAGGAATCTGTGAGTCTTCAAGGAGAAATAACTAGAAGACTTCTCTGCTGCATCCCTACCAGTCAGTTCCCAACGACGTGGAAGACTTCAAGTTAAATCCTCTATAACAACCTGTGCTAGGGCTAGACACAATTGAATCCTTCCCAAAGAGTGCAAGCTTGAACATTGTATCTGGTAGCAGGAACATTTTGATGCCCTCTTTCAAATTAGGAGCCCCAAGGTGTCTCTTCAAAAATATAAGAGTTTGTAACTTTAGATAACCATTAAAAATGAAATCCATGTTCTATGTGCCTTTGAAACAAATATCTATGTGCTATTTAGAGCATTACCAAATAACATCTGGAACACTACCATGATGTATATAAAATAATTTACAACTTTAGGAGTGAGAATAACTACAACTGGGTAATGAATTATATGCTTTATATGATTCCCATCCAACTCTGGATCTCTGCCTACAATCAGAGGAATTTATGGGGTTGTATTAACACCACTATTAAGCATACCACAACAATACCTCAAAAGTATTTGCAACAATAATGCTGAGAAAGCAAACAAATTATCAGTATCTTTGCTATTCTCCCCAGGAAGGCCCTACATTGAGGCCAAATTGCTAATAAGAAAAATGAATTATAGTAAGTCTCAAATTATTTTTCTGCATCATAAGCTGTGCTGTCTGCATAGTGTATCCTGTACCAAGACAAAATACTGCCCTAAAGGACCCACATTTTATGTCACAAAGCTGTGCCCCAACACTTGTATTTGAGGTGGTAAACGCAGGAAGGTTCTTGACTACTGCATGTACTCCTACTGTTGTCATTGCCTAGTGCCTAGTACTGTGTCATTGCTCACTGCTCTTATTCCCTGCTCAGCTCTGTTTCATTGATTGCCATTAATTGTCTTCACTGATAATGCTAACACAGTACATGTTCAGCCCTCTCTCATTCCTTGAGTATCTCCTTCTTGTAGATAATATCTGTTTAGGAAAAACACTAGCCCTGTTCAAATAACCTAAAAGGAGAGCAGTGCCTGCTACCAATCTCTACATAGTAAGCTCACAGGCTCTGTCATTTGTAGGGTTTCCAATTGCATGGAAGAATCTACATATGTACAATTTGTACACTGTAGGTTCTTTCAGACCTTTGGTTGAACATATGTAAGGCAAGATCAGGAATAATGGGCATGACTCCCTTTCTCCCCTCCATGTATTCATCTAAATATGGTTATCTTTCATCCATTATTAATTGCAGGCCAATTTTTTATTTTGTAGCAATAGCAACTAGTTATCCCATTCCATGAATCCATGGCAAATGAACTTGCACTGTAGTTCATTTGCTCAATGATACAGCTGAGCCTCGGAAATGCAGCTTCAAATCCCTGACTTGTCAATGAAATCAGCAGGCTGACATCAGTCAAGTCAATCCCTCATGGCCTCACTTGCTCACAGGATTCTTATGAGGAAAAAATGATATTAAAATGGTAAAATGCCATGTGCAGTGCTATAGAAATGATTATAATAAAAACTTCCTATAACCTTTTCCCACCCTAATGGAGCATGTAACATTTACAGCTAAATGAAAATGGAGATTAGTGGAGTGAGGCAGTTCCAAATGTTAGACAGAAGTCCAGACACTTCAGCTGGATTCCATGCAAACTTATAGGTTTGGTCCAAGGCTGGTGATACTTTTTAGCAGGACTAAAACCTCTAGTAGAATAGATTTCCCCTCCCCACTACAGGCCCTGAAAACTCCCCAAAATCTGTCCGGGGAGGTTGAGAGGCCCTCCAGAGCAGATCTGGGACACGCACAGAGACCTACAGGGAGGAGGAAAGGACAGAGAAGTCCTGTTGTGCCAGGGGATGTCCCATTGAACCAGCAAACATCTGCTCACATCACGATTGCATCCAACCCAATGGAATCACCCATAAAAAGCAAAATTTGGAATTTGCCCATCAATATGATTAGGGTGGAAATCCTGTAGAAGAGATTGCAAAGTTACTGTTTCTCAGTTGAGACCCTTCCCTTGTGAGTATCTGTAATCATACAACCTTGAGATGGGGAATCCAATATCAGATCCTTCCCTCTGGGCACCTCACAAAAATATGAAATAAAGTATTTTAAAAGTTTAACATCCAAAGTGCAAATTTAACACAGTGTAGCTAAACACAATTGCAATAAGATACTAGGACCTGATAAAACAATTGACATTAAAATCACATCATATGCCATCAAGTGCCTGGGAGTGGAGGACAAACTTAAGCTGATGCCAAAAAGATGCCAATGCTGGTCCCCGGTAGACCTCAGTGAGGGGATATCATTCCACAGGGCTACCACTGAGAAGGCCCTCTTCCTTGTTGCCACCCTCTGGGCCTCCCTCAGGAGGAAGACATCAGATTCATAGTGGGAGGGGTGCTGTATACATTTGTACTCCAGTATCTCTCCCTGAGTGGCAATAGAGATAAATATGGCAGTCATAGTACACCCCACACATTCAAGAAGACTACCATCAATTCAGCAGAAGTCCAATTTCACCTTGTATTTGTTTGTTTTACTTACACCTGTACATGCAGAAGTCCTTTTGAATAACTGTTTCAAAACTTACTGTCAAGTAATAAACTGCTTTTTATTTAATCTGAATTTAACTTGTTTCAGTGCTGTTTTTTATTTTACTGTATTTACTGTTTAGAGTGTTGTTGTTTTACTTGATTTTATTCTGTGAGCTACCCGGAGAACTTTTTGTTATAGTATGGTCTATAAATAATGCAAATAAATAGATGCCTTCATTATGACCAACCAGAATAGCGCAAAATAGTGAGCAAGCTTTTGACTTCTCCAGGCCAGTTGTTAAGCAAACCAGGGCTGGTGGGGGAGAGAGACTAGCTTGATGTTGAAGCCACAAAGTCTGCATTTAGTCACAGTCTTAAAATGAAGTTTAGAAGGAGACAGTATGCTTAATTGGAATAGACCAGGAGAGGGCTTTTGGTTCAGGGGGTTGGATTACTCCACCAGACCAAGCCAGCAGGCCAGATGATGTCAGGGGGCAGGGCCTCATCCCTTGATGACATCCATCCCACCCACTTTTTTTAAAAAAAAAAAATCCCTCCATTCGGACAGCATGGGAAGGGACTCAGACACTTGCCCTCAGGGGTGGAGCTTATGTAGGAGGCAGGGCTTAGAGAAGGGAGGGGCTAGTAGGGCCTGAGGAGGGTGCTCAACTCTCTGTGGCCCAGATTGGGCCATGGCACAGTCTGGATTAGGCCCATGAACTGGGGATTTCCCTCCCCTGGATTAGGCTCTACTAGATGCTATGGTGTTTTCATGTTGCACCTAGGGTCACTGGGATACAGAAGAAAATAATGGCTGATCTCCCATTCTAAATATAATCCAGCAGTTACCAATCTGTCTCCAGCAGGAAGCAAAATCTTGTGAGGTAGAGAACAGAAGGAGGAAAGTTGCAATTTTTATATTAACAAAGCTGGAAGTTAATTTTAGGTGGCATGCTTGGTAAAAAAGTGTCAATGGAACCCACAATGCATAGCATTAGTAGTGGAAATGTAGCTCTCAAAAGTCCCAGTGTTGGGTGGTAGAAAATGATCTTCCTCCTGCTTCTGAATGTCTATGTTTTGTATTCTCCAACACATGCAAAAAAAGAAAGGAAACAATGTTTATCCATAAGAAATATACCAAACTCCACAGTTGAGCTATACCATTATTAGGGTCAGTTAAAATGTCAAATAATAGTGAACGTGCTTTCAGGTTCTCCAAGACTCTTCATTGGGCTGGATGTTAAACAAAGTGGAGGTTGGAGAGTGAAAGTTTGTGATGATGACATTGCTCCTGCACTCCTGGCCTGAATAAAAAGTACATACACTTGACAGTCCCTTCAGGGCACAATATTCCTAAAGGTCTCTGGAGAAAATTAGCATACATTAACTATCCCATTACCTTTCTATTTGGGAAACTTAATTCAAACCATTGCAAATTGAATTTAATAGGATTACATATGCAATTCCATTAAACAAACTGCTAGTTCCAGCACTTCAGCTGCTTGAGGCATCAAGACCCTAATTGGCTATTGGTTGGATTCGTTCACTCTGCAGTATCTCCTCCATATATCTAGGCTATTAACAAAATACTATCTCAGAACTCTAGGTACGTTTATCTGCTTAACCAGTCTTTGACAGAGCGGCCAATTCATTACAAATAGCCATCATTGTTTAGTCCCTTCCTCATTAATTTGCCATTTGCATGGTGGATATTGTAAACATTATGGAGTGATGACCTCACCTCAGGAATGCTCTTTTTCGGAGGATCTCAATGGCAATCCTAACAATGAATAATGGCTATCAATGGCTACTAGCCCTGATGGCAATGTGCTACCACAAGTCTCCAAGGCAGTAAGCCTATATGCACCAGTTGCTGGGGAACATTGGTGGGGGGCACCATGTCCTGATTTGTTGGTCCCTGGCTGACAGCTGATTGGCCCCTGTGTGAACAGAATGCTGAACAAGGTGGACCCTCAGCTGATCCAGCATAGCACTTCTTATGTTCTTATCTTCTTATAAGAGAACTATGATGTTACACATCTGTCTAAAATGAGTCTATGGTTATGGTTATGCATTTCTGTTAAATCTCTGTGTTTTATGGTGAGTATTTCTAAGGGGAGGGAGATGTGACTGGAAGAATGGTGGATTTCTATATATGTCATGATTAGCTGAGTGTATGAAATGGGGGTGAAGTGTGTATGCTATATTAACTGTGTGGTGTGTTATGTGCATCAGATAAGATAAGATAGAGGTAGGGAATTGATGTGATAGAGGGTTGGATTGGAGAGGTTGGATGTCAGAGATAGTGGCTCAATTCGGACGACACGATAGTCAATGGTGGGTTGACTAACCCTAACCCTAACCCTAGGGGGCACTTCCCACACAACATGGTAATAAATAATCAACTGTGGTGTGGATGAGGATCAGCGCTGAGTTGACTATGGCAGCATTTGGATGACACAATAGTCAAAACAACTGACGATTGTTTCCCCCACACCAGTTGTTTATTGTGTCGTCCGAATTGAGCCATAGTGAAGGTTTGTGGTGACTGTGTAGTGTTTGAAAATGTGATCTGGTGTATTGTGTATGAGAGAACACACATTAATAAAATCATTAAGAGTTGTTTATTTACTATTCAACAATTTTATTGAATATAAAAAACATTTTATTTGTTTATACAAATCCTAGACCTTCTGTTCTTGGCTATGTAAGGGAGAGGTAATAAACGAAGCAGCACAGGTGAAAATATAAATAAGTGGGTCCTCACAGCTCGAGGACAGAATAAAGGGTTTGTCCTGAGCCTTAAAGCTCCTAGTGGCAGCATGACTGTGTGGGGAGAAGGTGTTTCCTGCTGGGGTGAGAAAGGCCTTAGAAAAAGGGAATTCTCACTGGGAAGAGACGGGAACGCCACAAGAATCCAAGTGGAACAAAGACGTTTGGCACATTCTGGTCCATTTTTCTTTGGATCTGTCTTGGGTGAGGGCACCCACTGCTATGGAAAGATGGGAAAAAACTACTTGTGATCTGGACCTCCATCTCTTCTCGCATGCGGAGATCAGCCAGGGGATCCTGGAACTTCACTGGCAAGAAAAAAACAACTTTGTATGTGAATGTCCTGCCACTTATCTCCACCATTCCTTTGTGGAGCAAGTGGTTGCCCTATATGGCTTTGGGTTAACCTAGACAATTACAGATTCTTGGATTTATTTTAGTTAGATAGATGATAGATAGATAGATAGATAGATAGATAGATAGATAGATGATAGATAGATAGATAGATAGATAGATAGATAGATAGATAGATAGATCAGATTCAGACTAAGCCCAAGCCCAAGCCCAAGCAGAATTGGGCCACATCTCTCCAGTTCTATTTCTTGCAGAGGTGAAGTAGACTTTCCTCCAGAGCCGACAGAACTTAAACCACTCCAGAGCAAGGCTGTGTTAGTGACTCATATTTTGGAAATGCAGAGTCTTTATGTCTCCTGCAAATAGTGTCATTCGGTTTTGTTTCTCTAAAAACTGATTAAGAGCAGGGGGAGGGAGTGCAATTCATTGACTCTGAAGGACTGCAGCAAATCTATAAGCTTTATAATAGGAAGTATCAAAGGACTGTCTCTCTAATACCACCAGTTCCCTGGGGATATGATTCTGGGCTGTGGGAAATAGCATCCATGATTTCACCACCTGCATTTGTTTCCCACTAATAGGAAACACAAAAATTCTGCCTGACCCAAGTACTCCCTGAAGAACTTGTTGGCAGGTTTTTTTTTCATTTGTATACTTCCTCTCCAGAAATATGGGGGCCAAAGCAGACTTTTTTCATTTTTATTTGAGTGTAAGTGCATAGCAGGGGGGAGGGACTTAACCCTCCTCCCCATGCTATGGGCTCATTCCAGATTGAGCCTCACACCTGCAATTTATATTGCAAAATAGTGATCTATTAAAGTAGATCATTTACTATTTTGCAATATAATTGCAGACCTGTGTGTGTCTGATTTGGATCAGGCTCATAGCAGTGGGGAGGGTTAAAGCCCCCTACCCTGCCCCCATACACACACACACAAGTCCCAATCCAGATTGGGGGCTCTACACTTCTACTAGAGTAATCAGCTAATGGTGAAATCCTATGCTTGTTTAGACAGGAAAAAGGTCCTACAACTCTCAGGTTTCCCCAGCCAGCTAACACCTTTTTTCAGGCCCAGGCAGAACTTAAGCAACTTGGCCCTTATACTTTGGAACCTTGACCCACCCTCTGGCTCTGAAGAGGAATGGGAAGCAGAGGAGACTCCCTTATTAATCCATCCTCGCTGGGCCAGGACCTTCCAGATCAGAGGATGTGTCTCTACCTGACTTCTCACACTGGAAACAAAGCGTCAATCTACCCAATTTATGAAAAAGGCAATAGGCAGGAGCCCTCCAATTATTGCCTTTTTAGCCTTCTGGACATATCCTCCAAGCTATATACCCATCATCTTTTAAACAAGCTGGAGGATTGGGCAGAAATGATCAAAAAGAATTCATCCAGAGCAGGCAGGTTTTTGTAGGGGTCACAGTACAATAGACCTTTGTAATACCTTGAAGGCCTTGGCTCAGAAGCATACCAACAGCCACGGGAAATGTCTTTATGATGTATTTATTGACCTCACATCAGCCTTTGATTCCATTGATAGATCTAGATTGTGGGGAAAGCTTGAGAGGACTGATATTGACAGACGACTTCTTAAATTATTGATTGAACTGCACTCCAACCTTACGGCTAGGGTAAGATGGGTCACCAAGAGTCCCTATCTGATCCGATTTCATGGAAGAGAGGCGTCAAGCAGGGTTGTCTGCTGGCTCCTTTTTTATTCAGTTTTTATATTAATGAAATAGTTCAGGCTATGAAGTCACAGAAATTTTTCCCCCTTCAATCAATGGGCATAAAGTCTCAATTTTAGTGTATGTCGATGACATGGCACTCCTGTTTTACGCTGAGATTAGACTTCAAAGAATGTTGGCTAGATTAGCTAATTACTGTGAAAAGGAGAAGTTGAGGATTAACAAAAAAGTGGTAGCAGACTTAAACACAGATGGACAATTAATGCTAAGCACATAGAACAATGCCTCTTCTTTAAATAGGTGGGTATTACATTCCAGGACTCTTTATTATTTATTTATTTATTTATTTATTTATTTATTTATTTATTGCATTTTTATACCGCCCCATAGCCGAAGCTCTCTGGGCGGTTCACAAAAATTAAAACCATGAAATCATTTTAAAATATATAAAACAAGGCACAATCTAAAAACACAGAATAACATACAATATAAAAACACAACCAGAATAAAACCAAGCAGCAGGAATTAATACAGATTAAAATACAAATTTAAAACAGCAAGGATTAAAATTGAGTTAATTTAACTGTTAAAATACTGGGAGAATAAAAAGCACCTTGTCCACATTCTCAGGCCTCAGTAAATGAAACTCATCCAACAAAACTGGACCAGACGGTGCTCTGAACGCCTCTACTAGCGGAGCTGCATTAAGCGTGGTGTCCAATTCAAGACGAATCTGAGCGACTTTATCTTCAAAGTGCCGTGCAAACTCGTCACAGTGTGCTACCGAGGGTTCCACCATCTCTCGCCCTGGCCCAGAGTGTAGCAGGCCACGAACCACCCGGAAAAGCTCCGCCGGACGACACTGTGAAGATGCAATGCTGGTGGAGAAGAACTGTCTCTTCGCCACCTTCACCGCCACAGAGTAGGCTCGATAATGAGCTCTAGCCTGTGTCCGATCAGACTCAGCACGAGTTTTCCTCCACCTGCGTTCTAGCCGTCTCCCCTTTTGCTTCATTGTCCTCAGCTTAGGTGTAAACCAAGGAGCTGGCCGAGCTCTGCTCATAGGGAGAGGGCGCTTGGGTGCGATCGTGTCAACCGCCCAGGTCATCTCTGCATTCCACAGAGCGACCTGGGCTTCGACAGGAGCACCGGCCATATCAGCAGGAAAATCCCCCAGAGCCTTCTTGAATCCATTGGAGTCCATTAGCCTCCGGGGGCGGACCATTTTTATAGGCCCCCCACCCTTGCAGAGGGGAAAGGATGCCGAAAGTCTAAACCTCAATACAAAGTGATCCGACCATGACAAGGGGGTAGATGTTAGTTCCCCCACTTTCAGATCACCATCCTCCTGTCCACCTGAGAAAACCAGGTCAAGAGTATGTCCTTTTACATGCATTGGGCCGATGACATGTTGAGACAGCCCCATGGTTGTCATGGCAGCCATGAAGTCCTGAGCCGCTCCGGATGCAGGAGCCTCCGCATGGAAGTTGAGATCCCCCAGGACCACCATCCTGGGGGTCCTCAGCACCAGGTCCGAGACAACCTCCGTCAGCTCAGGCAGGGAGACTGTTGGGCAGCGGGGTGGGCGGTACACCAGCAGAATCCCTAATCTGTCTCGGGTACCCAACACAAAGTACAGACACTCAAGACCAGCACTCGAACGAACAAGAAGCCTAGAGAGGGAGATCGTATTTCTATAGACCACGGCAACCCCCCCTCCCTGGCCCTGAAGTCGGTGCTGGTGCTGCACCGAGTACCCAGGGGGGCAAAGCTGAGTGAGAGTAACCCCTCCCAGTTCACCCTCCCAGGTCTCAGTAATACATACCAGGTCAGCCCCCTCATCCACAATCAAATCATGGATGAGGGAGATTTTATTTTGGACCGACCTGGCATTCAGCAGCAGCAGCACCAACCCCAAGGGCAAGCTGGTAAGGCCGCCAGGAACTACCCAGTTGGGGGAAGAACCAGAAAAGGGGATAGTTTTAAGGCAACTACCCCCTCTTCTCCTCATCTGGCCTGTTTCTCCCACAACACCATACCTCCCCCTACCCGTGACCACAGTTATGTGGGCACCCCCTTGCCCCCTTGAGCTTCCCAGGCACATAGTCAAGATATACAAATAAAACAATAGTATAAAATTTCAATTTGCTGCTGGTTGCTGGTTTCAACAGGTACAGTCAGTAGGGTGACTCCTCTGTGCGACGCTAGGCGCTGCCTCTGGCACGCTTTGCCTTAAATAAGTACCTGTAATGGGGAGGAGCAGTTGGTTAGCCGATTGTAATGGCCATCAGGTGAGGGGGTAACAGCAGAAAGCAAGCCTCTGCAGTGATGGATTCCTCCCCCCCACTCCACTCCACTCCAACCCCTGGCCTCTGGCACGCTTTGCCTTAAATAGGTACCTGTAATGGGGAGGAGCAGTTGGTTAGCCGATTGTAATGGCCATCAGGTGAGGGGGTAACAGCAGAAAGCAAGCCTCTGCAGTGATGGATTCCTCCCCCCCCCCCACTCCACTTGGAAGATACATCTTAATATAGCTTTAACAACTGCCCATCATACAGTGAGGGTTATTTTAAAATTCTTCTTTTCCAAGGGAGGTCAATTAATAACCCCTGCTCTGAAAATATTTCAGGGTAAAGTGATCTCACAATTGCTGTATGGGGTAGAAATCTGGGGCTGGAATGAGAAGGCTCTTGCCCAACTGGAAATAGTTCAAAATAATTTCTTCAGGAAAAACTTGGGTCTCCCTCAGGGCATTCCTGCTGCCCATTTAAGGATGGAGGCAGGACTGCCCTCAATTTCTGTAAGAGTCCATCTGTCATTGTTAAAATATTTCAAGAAACTTGATAGTCTCCTGGGAGACCACTTAGCAAAATCTTGCTACTGGTATTACTGGAGGGGAACCAGTGGGCAAATATGTTGTTCCATATTCTACAAATGCACTCTCTGCCCTTCTTAGAGGACATTAAGTTATGGGACACAAAAAAACCCTTCATGACTGGCTTTTTGAGCAGGATGCTAGCCGAGATGCTGGTTTGATACAGCAAAGTTCTTCCTGTGGTACCCCGATTTTAAGAAAAATAAATTTACCTCTCAGTAAATTTATTCGATCTATTCCCTTGGCATATCTTGAGGGCATGATTTTGCAAAGTTCCCATGGAGCAGCGTCTCTGCCCCTGTGGCCAGGAGCAGGTGGAGGACATAAAATATTATGTCCTACATTGCCTGCTTTGTGAAGCAGTTAGAGGTAAAACACTGGGCCAGATTGTTGCTAAATTCACAGGCTCTGAAGTGGAATGTATTCATTATCTTCTGGCAGATGCACTTCCCTATGTCACCTACGAAGTGGCAATCTTTACCCTGTTGACTCTTAAAATTAGAAAGAGAACTGTATCTACTAATCCCAATAGACATCTTGCTATATAGTAGTCTAGGATTAGTTTTAATACCAGGATTTGCTTCATTATAGCCATAACCACAGTTAGATATTTAGGATTTTTGTTTGTATTTTAGCAATTAATTGCTGTTGTATTTATGCATGATGCTTATGTTGTATTATTTCTATGTGTATGTTGATTTACTGTTTTGACCTGTGATTACAACAATAAACTACTAGTACTACATTCCCCCATTATAGCCTTCACCACCCCCATCCCGTAAGAGTCAGCTGCAACAAATCAGGCAGTAGCCCTTTAAGAAACAATCAGAAAGCCTTTGACTGTCATTGAATCAACAGCTCCCCTCGCTTGAATCTCAGCTAATTTGGAGCTGGCCGAGGTCCTGGAAGACCCTGCTGGGTCTAACTTGCATGGCTATTCAGCACCCTAAACTGGACTTGCCTTGCCTGGACTTGACTGGATGTGACCTGACCTCACTTCACTTGCCAAGATCTTGCCTGCACATGTCTTGCTGGTTTTAGCAGCTCTAGGTGCCTTGAACCAAGTCAGCCAACACATAGACATAGTTGGGTACATATACATCAGTAACCCAGCTCTGCATTATTCTGCCAGAGATTAATGTTGCAGACCAAAGAAACTCCATGTGAGTAAGGATGTGAACTATGTATGAAGCTGAATTTTGCTTGCTGCTTATACTGCCACATTTCCCATGGTCAATAAGGCAAACTGTCCGAGATTTTCTCATAGGTTTCTCTCATACCCAAGTTGCTCTTTGTCATAATCACATCACATTTTAATATTTGGCAAGCTGCTTTTTAAAGCTGTATACAGATACACCCCAAATCTTTCAACAGAAATATACTCACATACAGGCCGGCACTGATTAGCCTACATCACATGCACATGTTCAATCATTTTCAGTCAATGACTGATTTCCCATTTGGTATCCCGCAACAAGATACAAGATGGCCAAACATTAAAAAATGTATGAAATCTCAACAAGTAACTTGCTCTCTGTCATAGCAGCTTCACGTCAGAATATTTCACAAACTGCCATCTTAAGCTTCAGCACATTTCTATGTTTAATAAACAGTTCAACAAACAAGAAGCCAGATGCGATCACTTCAAAGCAGTAGTCTCCTGGAGCGGGGAGTCATTACAAAAATGGAATTATAGAGTACATTCAGGAAGCAAACTGAAATTGCTGTCCCTTATCAGCATAGTATCTCAAATTTCTCCAGCGACATGGCAATTACTAATAAGATTGCATTTCAGACAACTAAATGATGAATTTTGAATCTCTCTTGTGATTTGGGACCTCGACTGTAGTTCAAGGGCATAATAATTTATCACTGATTTAAATCTCCCTGAAATATGGATGAAATTCTAGTATCATTAAAGTCAGTGGTATAGAAATACAACTCTTTTTTTCCAAGCAGAAAATTTCAGCTATGAATAAGCAGAGCAATACATTTCAGGAGCCCTGTTACAACTATGATGTGATACACCCTCCTAGCATTCAAGGGCTATTTGTGCAAACACAGATGATTCCCACATGCAAAGTTTAACAGACCCCGATATAGATAGTCCATAATGCATAACCACTTTGCAAAGGGTGTCCATGAATGAACTGTAGATGCAAAACAAAAAGTGAGAATTGATGGCCAGACAAGGAGTGGAAAATGAAGAAGCTATCTGGTCTTGCAGAATGTAGAAAGTGATTCAAGTTTAACTTGACAAAGAGTTAAGAATAGAGCAACAGCAACATCAGCCAAAGTTGATGGATACCTATCTAAAGAAAACACAACTTGTGTTTTTTATATGATTCTGTAACCACACCATCACAGCCAAGAAAATAGATAGTCTATGAAGAACTAGGAGTATGAATAGAGTATAAATATTTTTAAGACTGCAATCCTATGCACACTTACTATGGAGTAAGTCCCAATGAACTCAATGGGACTTACTTCTGAGTAAACACATATTAAATTGAGCAGTAAGAATACCTTCGACTAAATGTTTGTTGTGTAAGCATCGCCTTGAGTATTAAACTTTGTACAAATATATAAATTACATGGGTTTGTTTGTTTGTTTAAAAAAATGCATTTTACTCATTTAAAGAGGAAATGAATTACTCAGGCTTACTTTTTAGAGTTCCATGGATTTTTCATCTTCTACTATCATAGTGGGCCTTGCACAAAGTTCTACTCAATCAGCTATGGTGGGACATGGGAGAGGGCTTTCTCTGTTGTGGCACCCTGGCTGTGGAATGCCCTCCTCCTGGAGGCCCAACTGGCACCGGTACTGGCTTCATTTCAGCGCCAGCTTAAGACATGGCTTTTTAATAATGCCTTTAATGGCTAAATCCACCAGCCTGCACACTGTCTTATTTTAATTGGATTTTACTGTTTTAAAATTTTATATTGGTTTTAATATATTAATGGTTTAATTTGTTTTAGAATTGTATATTTATTCTATTTTATATGTATGATTTTAATCTGCACGCCACCCTGAGATTCTTGTGATATAGGGCGGGATATAAATGTTATAATCAATAAATAAAATAAAATACTACTCTGCAATATCCAGAGTTGCACACCACCTGAGCTGCAGATATGGTCTCTTCCATAAATTAATACCGAAATATATGCCTTACAAAGTGACTCTCTCAACTCATATAAAAGGTAACTCTCTAGATTCATGATGTGGAGAAGAGTATAAACATAAACATTAGATACATGCATTTTATAATGTCTGCAAAACAAAACAAAAGCATGCATTATTATTATTTTTAAGCCATCATTCCCATCTGCCTAGGTGTATAAACATGGTGATCAGTAAATCACATGGGTCACGTTTTAGAATTCCAGTGTATTAAAATCATATTTTTCTGTTCTAGGCTTGGCCCATCTTTAGGAACAGCACTGAATTAGATAATGACAATTCAGAATAATTGAATGCACTGTTTTGACACGCTTCAAATCATAACAGTAAAAGCATGCCTTAATAATAACATATAGATGGAGATGAAAAAAACAATAGAACAACAAGGAATATAATGGAAGATATTTGAAGTAATTTTGACAGTTTTCCTAAACAATATTCTTTATGTAAATTTGTTAACTGGAGACGTGAGAAAACACAAAAATTGTTTAAGAGCAACAGTTTAAGCAGCAATCCATAATACAATAAACAGAGTTACAGAGTGGAAATTATTGCCTAGGGACAAAGTGCACCAGTAGATTCCTCACACATTTTGAAACATGTAATAAAAATCAGTAAGCTGAAAGAGAGCACCAATACCGACTAAGGAATAATGGAATATGTGGCTTGAAGGAGGAGGAGGAAAGAGGAGGAGGAGGAGGAGGAAAGAGGCGTAACCACCAAAGCCCCAGCCCCAAATACCTTTTCAATAGGTATTCCACAGATGTTCTTGTTGCTACAGAACAGGGGTGCAGAACCCTCAACTCATTGGGCTTCTCAATTTGGCCCGTGAAACCTCCTGGGATTCCTCTGGGGTTGGGCTTAGATGGAATCCTGCACTGGAAACATGGAAGATCATTGGCATTCTGAGGAGTTATTGGTTCCCAAATAACTTCTCATGTCTAGAATTCCAGTTGGGCCTGTGGCTTTAGTAGTTAACTATGCTTCTTCCCATGAGCCAATTATCTACCAGCCCAAGGCTGGTAAATAAGCCTCTGACAAGATCTCAAGGTTAGGCCACTTGTTGTTAACAGAGTGATGGGAGTTATCCATGTTGACTTATTGCCAAACATTCTCAAAGTCAGTGGTCAGAATAAGAAGAATCAATGGGAAGTTATATATGTCCTGGTGATGCTCCCAATTATGAACCCCAACACAGGCTGGGTAAGCCAGGCTGTTAGAGTGCGTTCATCACTGATTCTAAGGGGGTTCCCAGTGACTGAAGGAACATGTGCTTTATGATCTTGCTCTCTAGTTGCTCGCTGCAATCGTTCCATTGCAGGGTTCTGCTTCACCCTTCTGCTTTGTTAATTTGCTTAATATTTGGAATCCTAAAAAGAACCATTGGTTACACAAATCCCCACTATCATCTCCAATCTCGGATTAGAGATAACAGCAGGGATTTTCCTGCATGCTGCTCTCCCTCCCATCAAATCAGACCATTAGTCTACTTAGCTCAGTATTGTCTACACTCTATACCAGGGATCAGGAACCTCTGACTCACAGGTCAAATTTAGCCTGTGAATCCTTCCTCTCTGGCTGCTCCGAGTGCCTCCACCAACTTCTCCTCCTCATCCCTGCTAGTCATTTACAAGGTGGCCAAGTGCATTTCCCTTTTCTCCTTCTCTCGCCCCTACTACCTCTTCTACCTACTACTCCATGGGAGCAGTTCTTGTAGAAGGCTTTTCTTGCCTTCAGCTTCTTTGTGGCTGATTTCTCCAGTTCCCAAAGAGGAGGAGGAGGAGGAGGAGGAGGAGGAGGAGGACCAAGAATGCTTTCTAAATGGGAAATATTCTTTAAACAGTGACACTAAAGACATTTCTTACAAGGTCAACACCCATGATTTGGTGGAAAGGGAAATGATTTGGTGGAAGGGAAACAATTAGGGGTGTTCTCTGTGTAGCAGGGCCGGCCTTAGGAGTGGGTGAGCTGGGCAGTCACCTGGGGCACTGAGCTGAGGGAGACATCAAGCTGAGGTGAGGAGCTGTGGGGGGTTGTTCTTTTTAATTTACTGTCTGCAGTGAGCTAGGATGGTAAAAGTAAATGTCTGTAACACTTCCCCCCAATATTTCTCACATGTGGCCCTCAGCTTTGTACACATATGCATGTGTACCTGTAGGGGGCGACAGTGGGGGTCCCAACATCACACCTGCACAGGCCCTAGAAACCCTCTCAACAGCCCTGCAAAGCTGACCATGAGGTTGGGACACATACCAAAGGCTGCCCTCACATGGGGCACTATTTTTCCCTGCTGGGTAAGGGTCAATTTGGAAGGATAAATATAGTGAAGTCACAGGATTTAGGATGGTTAATGACTCTGTGTGGTGGGTGTATAAGAAAGAGTGAGAATTAATAGATGAATGTGGTCCATGCTTGTGTGTATGGTGTGCGTCGGGGGAGGGACTCTTCTTCTACATCTCAGAATTCTTTCAAATGGAGTCAGTTCACACATGCAGCTGCCAGTGTCTAATGGGTAGAGAAGTCAAGAGATGCACCTGCCTGTGTATATCAGACCATACCATCTCTACCCTGGAACTTCAGGGATCTAAAGTCCTTGATAGTATGAACAAAGACAACCACAAAGACAACATGGCAGCTGAACAAAGAATCGATAGTCTGTAGATGGAGAGATGGAAACCCAAGTACACAGTGGGATGAAGTATGTTTGAATAATAAGAAACCTTGTCAAATGGACTAACGGGATCCTCCAACTTCCAGCCATTCTAAGATGTTCTGCCAAATCCCACATTTATTTCAGAAGAGGGCACTGTGGGATGTCGTGCTGTTAAAAACGAAACAAATCAGCCCAAGTCTCTACACCAGTTGCCAATACCATGTAATTTACAATTAATTACTTTTGTTTTTGTTTAGAGAACTGTGCATGCAATTTATTTTGTACAAATAAATTATCATGCGTGTTCACTCTCAGCTGAGCAAGAAGGATTGCTTTGCACCATGAAAAGCAAAAATATTTCAGGACTACCAGGGAGAATTTTCACATTTTTTATTTCTTTTCATAGCTCTGATCCTTCAAAATGATTGTTTACCACCCTGCCAAGTTCCACATGCTTCAGAACCTCCTATTGTTGATGGAGAGGGCACATTTGTTAGAAAATGTGTCTTCTTTCTGAACTTTAATCAAAAGAGGGAAAACCAAACACCAAACTTGGAAGAAGAAAAACAAGCACCGCCATGATAATTGTATAAATGGAAATTAACAGAAAAACTCAGAGAGAGTTAAGTGTCATATTATAAAATAAGATTAGCAAAATAAATGTTACAATTAAATACAGTGAATCGATGAAAAAAGATCCATATTCTTTAATATCCATTTAAAGGAGGATAATGAAATATAAGGGAAAGATTTTTCATAGTGTGATATTTGGTTTTTTATTAATATTTTAATTCATCAGCTTTCTGATACCAGAAAGGCTTACAATAACTCCAAAATACCAAGCCCATGAAAATTGTAAAAATAGTGAATAAAATAATACAAATGTAAGTACACTAGCAGCAATTTATTTATTTGTTTGTTTGTTTATTTATTAAAACATTTGCATCCCTCCCTATATCATTGAGATCTCAGGGCAGTGTACAGATAAAATCAATTCAACAGTATAAACAATAAATAATGTACACAGCTAAAAACATTAAACTATTAATCAAGCTAAAACCAATAAAAATTTAAACGCAATAAAAACAGTTAAAACTAGCTTTAGGGAAATTTAGCTCTCAAAGGCTTTGATTTTTAAAAAGCACCATATTTTAACTTGGTGCTGGAACAAAGCCAGCTCCAGTACCAGTCAGTCCTCCAAGGGGAGGGCATTCCACAACCAAGGTGCCACAACAGAGAAAGCCCTCTCCCATGTTCCACTATAATGCATGTCTCACTTTGATGGAACACAAAGGAAGATAAAATTTATCTGATTTTAAAACAAATAAAACCAATCCAAGTTCTCAGAAGGCCTAGCAGGATAAAAATGTATTTACAGATTTCTGTAAAAGTACAATAGAAAGGACTGGCAAATTTCCCTGAGAATTCAACATTGCAGGTGCCACCATCACCAAAAAAAAACTGGTTTCTGATATGTTAGCTTTACCTCAGGTAGTAGTTAGGGTGACCATATTTGGGAGACAAAAAAAGAGGACAAGCTGGGAGGGTGGGCGGGAAAGCAACTTTCTTGGGCCTCTGGAAAGTGCGTCATTCCCCCTGCCTCCTTAAAGGCCCCAATTGGAGCAGAGGACGGGAAAGTGTGGCAATCCTGCCTCCACTGCTCCAATCGGGGCTTTTTCTATAATGTCTGGGAATGATACACTTTCCCCTTTAAGGCTGTGATTGGAGCAATGGGAGGGAAATGACCCGCCTCCAGAAAGCACATCATTCCCTCCCACCATGCTAACGGCAGCCTTAAAGGGGAAAGCGAGGCTTTCCAGGACATTGTAGAAAATTACCGAAAATCCCCCGACACCCAGGATAGAACAAAAACCAGGACAAATCTGGGGAAATCCTGACAGTTGGTCACCCTAGTAGTAGTGGCATCAAAATTAGTATTGTTTTAAAAGATTACAACTCCCTGCAGGGGGAGGGAAGATAGGAAAAGGTTCCCCTTAAATATCCCATAGCTATTTCACTTGAATGTGTTTCATACACCTTGAAACAAGAAATTTGACAGAATGTCAGTCGACTGCACATTTCAGACACTGCATTATTCATGAGTTTGTTTAGCTCAGGTGTAACACAATTAATATAATTTTCAAGACTAAAATCAAATGGCATCCCAGGGAAGCATCTTCCTTTAGCTGATAGCAACCATGGCGGGAGCAGGGGGGGATGGCTGCATCAAGAAAGAAAATGGTTAAACCTCTCTCCTCGTATGCCACAGTCCTAATAAAAATCACCTACTTCTGCTATTAGCACTTGAAAAAGAAAAGATCTGATATCAAAAGATGTATTTAACATCATCTCTAGTTTGACCCTGAGACTTACAGTGCATAACCAAAGATCATTCTTTGCAATTCTGTTAATGTTTACTCAGAAATATGTCCATTGTGTTCAATACTTGTGTATATCCCCTTAGAAGGAAAAAAGGAAGGTCATTTTATTGCATATAGCCAAACGCCTTTGAAAACTTCGCATCTATTCATACCACAAATTAATAATTTTTAAAAATACAATATATATTGACTGCATACATAAAAATCTATCATAAATGAAATCCATAGTCATCATAATTACTGCACATAAACCTCTACTCAGTTAAACCATTAACAAAATTCATTTTAAAAAAAAATGTGCATAACTCACTGGCAGCTGTGGCAAATAATGCCACTATATAAAGTAACTGGCCAAGTGGAAACAACTGTCACAATGTCTTGAGGAGCTTATGCAGCTACTGTAAAAGGGTATTTTATTTTTTTTTAATCCCTTTCATTGGCATATGATGGGCAGAATACAAAGACATGAATTATATCTCCAATAGAATAGCATCCAAAGGCACATTTTCAGTTCTGCTGTAAGATACTGTATACCTCTATTCAAGATGTGCAGATACCATTATTTGGAACTAGGTCTGAACAGTGGATTTGACAAAGACCAAGCCAAATAAGGCCCCTTTGGGCCATTTCTACTGTTTCCTGAGGCGAAGCGGGCTTCCCTCTGAAGCAACCAGAACTAAATCTGGACCCCCAATAAGGCTTTATTTGGGCTTTGGATTTTGTGTGTCTACAGAAAGTATCTTTGCTTTCATTTTCTAAATGCTGATAAGGGAGGAAGGGAGAGAGGGATGTGGGTGTGTTGAATGACTGACAGGTCCCCCTTCTAATCATAAAGCATGTTTTACCAGGGGCTCTCCAGTCACTGTGCTTTGAGGGAGGATAAAAGGAGAACCATGAAATGGATATACTGAAAACAGCCATAAATGGGTTTTTAATCATCATAACTCCCTAGCCCCTGTTTCTGAAATGTTGCAGATCTTTTGTCCAGAGACATCTCTGTGATATGTGCCATTTTCATATGAATTGACCCAAACCCTTGGGGTCGAGGAGGAGAAATAAATAACTCTCACACACTCAAAGTTGAGGACTCTTCTGCACCTATCCCTCTGAAACTTAGGGCTATCTCTATGCTATCTGTCATTTTCAGAAGAATTGTCCACAAGAAATATAGGAGGATAAACACATCCTTTTAGGGGTATCCTCAAAATGTAAGACTGTTCTTGCAAACAGAAAAACGCCAGTATGTATTCATCTGAAACTTGGCATGCTCAGAATGAACAACTATCCATGCAAATTTCATCCAGTTCTCCCAAGAAATAAAAAGTTATCAGGTGTTCCCGACATAGCATAAATATTCCTGCACCTCTTTTTCTGAAAATTAGCAGGGCTACTATGCCTGCAAAATTCATCCACTTCTGACAAACAGGAGAAAGACGATAGCATTTTTTAAAAAATCATGATAGTCAATGGGAGGCATGAAGCCTCAGATTCCCAAATCTCGACTCAGGTTGGGTACCAGAATCAAAGAATATTGTCTCCAGATTGGTCAGAGCAGAACTGGGCCATTGCGCTGAATTGGAGTCCAAGTTGAATCCTGTGATCAATTCACACCTCTATTTGAATAATGGCCACACAATCTTCCTGGGCATGGTAGCCAAAGCACCAGTCTCTCAGGGCATAAGGATAGACTAAAGCCAAGAATCCTTTAATGATTAAATGAATTGCCACTTTGTTTTTTTACATCTCTGTGCCTTACACCTAACCCTTGGTGTTCCAGCCAACACAGTTAAGTAAGACTAGTATCTTCTATTTTATTTAATTTGAACCAGCATCTCAAATGACACAGCTCAACCCTAGTGACAACGGACGGTAACCTACGTTCAGTTCTAAGATAATCAGATAGCATTCCTGAGGGAAATCCTAGGATCGCTCTAAGGATTTTATTCTGGAGATTTTCTAGTTCATCTTTAACTCCTCTCCAGAGTTTGGCCCCATCTAATAATTAAAGTAATACCTTAAGAGGGGGAATAAATCTATAAACAGTAGCCACCAGTTGTCTGTTTCTACTAGAAAATATATATTTTTAAAATTACATATAGTCCTAGCAGCAGATGGTTTAATAGCAACTAGATGGAGTTCCCAAGACAATATCTCATCAAAAATAAGTTCTAGATAACAAAAAGACTGCACTTGTTCCAGCGTTAGGTAATCAAATAGCCATTTCTATTTCTGGGATCTATTACCAAAGGCCATAACTTTGAATTTAGTATAATTCAAGGTCCGGGCTCGATTCAAAGTGCTGGTATTAACATTCAAAGTCCTAAATGGCTTGAGGCCAGGTTATCTGAAGGAACACCTCCTCCCATATGTACCTGCCTGGACCCTAAGATCATCCTCAGGGGTCCTTCTTCGTGAGCCCCTGCCAAAGGAAGTGAGGCAGGTGGCTACCAGGAGGAGGGTCTTCTCTGCTGTGGAATGAACTCCCTAGAGAGGTTTGCCTGACACCTACATTATACTCTTTTAGACATCAGGTGAAGACCTTTTTACTTTCTCAGTATTTTAACTGCTGGTTAAATTTGTGTTTTAAATCCATATTAATTTCTGCATGGCTGCTCAGTTTAATCATGGTTGTGCTTTTATACTGTATTTTATATTATGTTTTTATACTGTCATTGTTTTATATTTGAATGGTTTTTATGATTTTAATTTTTGTAAACAGCCCAGAAAGCTTTAGCTATTGGGCAGTATAGAAATGCAGTAAATAAATAAATAAATAAATAAATATAAAGACTTCTCTTCCTTGCAAGGCAAACCAACCCTGAGTAACATTCTTTTTAAACCCATCTTATAAGGATATCAGTGCTAGTTCAACAGAATAAAACAACACCAAAATCCATAAATAAATATCATTCCCCTAAGGAAGAAGGAAAAATGAAGGATATGACATTTCAGTAACAATGCTGTTTATGTAAAAGCCCTGTTCAGGCAAATACATAGGGGTTTAAGGAGCGTAGAGTAGGGGTTGTGCATGTTGGCCCCATCTCCTACACCTCTGGGCACACTACCTTACCCATCTCAGTTCAGACATTGCTGTGTTGAATCAGCAAAATCTGAAAGGAAATTCTATTTGTGTTCACTTGAATGCAAGTAAAATGTTTTGCATGATCATAATAAGGCAGGAACTGCAATCACACAGAAAGTTCCAGTTGCATTAAAATGAACGAGAGTACAACTCACTTTTAGACCTTGCTGATACAACATGACAAAGCCTGAACTGATGTGGGTGGGGCCAATATGCTTGGAAATGTAGGGGCAGGGCCAACATGCATGGCCCTAAACCTGAACAGGCCTAAAGATTAAATAGAAAAGAGGCCAAAATGCAAACCTGCTTTACCCTTCTCATTTTTTGAATTCCCTGTTGAACCAACTGATATTTGCATAACCTTATTATGTGCAAGCCACAGTAACCTTTTATCAACATTGGTTGTGACCAACATGAGCTTCAACCGGTCCCTGTTTATTAAACTGAAAGCCGATGTAAAAACAATAAAGGTTATCAATAACTGTCTGTGGCAGGATCTACACTAGTGCTTTAAAACGGTTTATAACAGTAGTGACAACTGTTGGGGCCCAGGGCACACTCCATATACAGTTTTCAAAACGTTTTCAAAGTGTTATTTCCTGCCTGGTGTAGATCTGGCCTGTATGTAATTTAGAAATTAAACAGTAGAACATGGATGGGAAGGTGCTGTTTCACCGTGACTTGCTTGTGGGTCCCTGGCTGACAGCTGGTTGACCACAGTGTAAACAGAGGCCAACAGATGGACCCTTGGTGTGATCCAGCATGGCTCTTCTTATGTTCTTGTGTTCTAAGGGTGATAACCACTGGTCCAAGGTCATCCAGTCAGTTTCATGTCTATGAGGCTATTTCTACATGGATCTCCTAATCCAGCACACTAACCACAAGTGTTGTACACAGAAAACGTATTCCGTTCAGAACCCACTTCATTGGCTCAGATCGGAGACCACTTTACCCAGAACCTCAGAGAGACATCAGATCTGAGAAGAAGATTCATTTTGGTTCATTTACGGAAGCTTGCAGTGTCTTCTCCATTGTCTCTAATGAGGAAATCAACACGTCTTTTTTAATAGTCTTTCAGAATTAGATTAAATTTGTAGTCATAGTAGCCCCATCTAAGATGCAGCCTGTCAAATGTCAGACAAATAGGTGCAGGAGGTCCTGTGCTAGATACTATTAAATTTTATGGGTTTTAAGAAATGAAAAAATCAAGCATAAATCAATGGCTGGGATGTGATATTTTACTGAACTATACTAATGTGAGGTTGGTACACATTAATGATAGTGTGTGAAAGTAGGGGTGCTGGAGAAATCTGCCGCAGACTCAAATGAGGCTGGGCTGCAAAGAATTCGACCCCCGGAGTCTGCAGTGGACTGGCCACACTCACATCCATGTCCACAAGAGTTCTCATGGGGTAGCTCTCCAGCTTTCTAAAAGATGCAGTAAGCTAGTGGTGACAACCATTCGCCTATCGTGGGAGAATAACCACTGAAAAATGACAGATTTCATGCCATTTGCGGCCATAAAGCACTTACTTTTATGTAAATACAGCTGCAAAGTCATCCCCTGATTGGAAGCTATAGCTGTCAATCAGAACTACATGACTCCTCCCCCTTGCCTGGGCTTTTCATTTTATGGAGAACTTGCAGAGCTTGTGGGTGGTTCAACAATTTATCAAACTTGGCTTAAAAAACTTTTTTTTTTTTAAACACCATCTGAGATATATTGAAAGCTTCAGGGCCAATCTGCTTCGTTTCAGATTGCTTCGGACAAGAGTCACTTTGCCTTCAACCAACTAATCACTAAACCACATTGGTTCGCATACAACCAAAACATAAACGAATGCCTGTACATAAATAGGCATCAGCTGGAACCATAGGTATTCTATGTAGTTCAGTGGTCATGCAAAACAGACATCATTTTCTTATATCAAGATTCCCATTCGCTCAACACCTCTATACAGATATGTAAAACGTAGTGCTTCTAGACACCTGTTATAGTTTCCTGTATCCTAAGCTCAGCCAGAGGAATACTGTTTTCATAGACATGTTTATTGGGGATAGAAAAATAGGAGGTCAACCATTACAGATACATGTATTGGGGAGACAGCTAGAAAACAGAGCAATTGATTCCATCATCCAGATTATAATATTTTCTTGCCCACTCTGTTCAACCATGCACAGTGGGTATACTATTTGCATTACCAAACTGTCATTTTATTTATTAAAAAAAAAGAATCTTCCTTTTTGCTACACTTAACTCCAGCCCACCCACCCCCCACACAGGAAATTACAAAAAGGCTTCTGGCATTTTAAATGCAATCATTTGCATCTATAATTTAACATAGCTACAAAATTGCATCTGCAAACATGGAGGGGGGTTTGAAAGCCTATTATGCTATGCTTTTTACCTCTTATTATATATAGTTTTTCTACCCTTTCTTCTCTTTTGCTCCCCAAGGAATTATGCAAACAAATCACAAACTGCTTTTTATAAAAGAAATCATCCCCCCTTTTTTTCCTTTTGGTGTTTAATATGACTAAATCCAATAGCGCTTTCATTCTCAACATGCTTGTTCATTATAAGTGTGGGAAGTTATGGCATGCTAGCATAAAAATAGTCAGGAACAAGCATGCCTTTAGGTTTTATTAATACATGTAAAAGTGACACTCAGAAATGAAGTGTAGCCCTTTTATTATGAAAATTCTGTAATGGACTGTCTTCCTCCCCCTTGCAACAACAACAATGGGGAGCGAGGTTGCTTAGTCAAACAACATTTTGATATTCTAAAGCACAAAATGAGCATGTGAATTATACTAATATACCCCATAATAATCACTATTCAAGTACTTCTGCTTGAAGAAGAATTGTGGCACAGAAAATCATTCAGGGAATGGCATAGCATTATATTCTTAGAATGAATTAACTGCATTTGTTCAGGGATGAAAATGTAGGTGAACGAGGGCCCCTCCATGCTCCACCCCTTCCCAGTCACACCAAAGGGAGCCATTGTCACCTGTAGATGACAGCTCAGAGCCAGAGAAGGGTCCCTGCTCCTGCCTCTGCCTGGTAGGGACAGAGACAAGTGACTCCTGCATCAACAGAAAAGAGGGCAAAAAAGGGAGATCCAATTTGCAAAATATTTGCACAGGCTAATCTGTATGTATTGATGACAATTTAGACATTGGGGCCAGAATCGAATGGTGCCCTCCTCCTATGCACAGTGAGACCCACCCATTCTGTTCCACAAGTGGCACCCACTAGGACAGGCTGACGGAGCTTGTCTAAAGGAGCTCTGCGACCTGCCCTGTTCCATAAATGAGTGTTTCTGCTCAATTTGGGGCTTGCCCCGAGAAGCACTAAAACTCCATTGTGCAAGTGGTATGTACTGCTTGCACAATGGAACCAGCATAGCTGGCCACATTTGGAATGAAAGCAGCAATGGTCCCCTGTGTAGGGACAGACAGCATGGGATATTGCCCTGCATCTCTAATTTAAATAGAAATACAGTACATCACACAAGAGTGGGGAAGACTGGAACCAGATGATCTGTGTTCCTGTTTAGTCTGCTGTTCAGGCACTAACCGTAAATGGGCAACTTCAAGGCCCCTGGACAACTTTTCAAATAGATAATACCTTCAAATAGAGGACTGTCCTCTATAAAGTAGGACACCTGGCCATCCTGTGACACAGCTCCACTTTGGCAAGAAAGCCTTGGCCTTGCCTCACTCATCAGAGCCTGACTAACCTTCACCATAGCAAGAGGACAAGCAAGTTTTCCAAGCCCTGTCAATGGTTGTCCTTTGCTCCAGTACTGAAAAGAATAATTTTGGAGTTTGAAACCATGCATACACAAAATCTCAGTCAAAGTGTATGTGGTGTGTGTGTGTATTAAACATTATGGCTTTGCTTGTCATGTGAACCATGACTTAGTGTATCGTATGAACCATTCCTAACCATGGTGGCCTACATAACCACGGTTTAAACACATTCACTAAACACTCGTTGAAAAAGAGTTAGTCTGAACACACCCAATGGGACTTAATGTCTGAGACACATATAGGATTGCACTGTTAGCGAGTTTGTAGTTGAACAGAGACAATCCAGTTAATTTTTCATGTCCTTAGCTACTCTAGCAACATAAAGTAAATAGCCTAAAGGTCGCAAAATGAATCCCTACTTGTACAAAGTTTCTTGTGAATTAAAATTGCATTGAGAGCCAGTGTGGTTTAGCAGTTAGAGTGTTGGACTATGACTGGGGAGACCTGGGTTCTAGTCTATACTATGCCAGTGAGGGTTACTTTGGTCCAATCACAGACTCTCAGCTTAATCTACCTCACAGGGTTGTTGTGAGGATAAAGTGGAGGGGAGGATTATGTATGACAACTTGCTTGCAGGAAAAGCAGAATATCAAGGTAACAAATAAATAACAAATAAAATATACCAATATTATTTAGTCTTGCCAAAACTGAGACCTATACCTGCAAAGTCAGTCAGGTTTTACAGTTGCACAAGCATTTCTAAAACTGCAATCCCCCCACCTCTTAAAAAAAAACATTTTTACAAAAAATGATTGTATGGTAGGAATTCAGTCTCAGTAACTGAAGAATAGATTTCAGGTAGACACCCCCTGGATTTTCCCAGTTTAGTTACCAACCAAGTGGGGTTTATCATTTCATTAGAGGCTCTAATGGTTGGCTGGTTGATAATCTGCATCTTTATTTCATAAAGCACAGTAGAATTGCCTAAACCAGTAGCATTTAACAATCTTTGGTTTTCATTCATATTAGCTCCCACATATAAGCACTGCAATGGGATGCTATGTGCACACAAATCAGGTTGCGGAGCGAAGGATGAGAAATGAAGAGACGACACCAGAGTTGGGATTTAAACAAGGGCCACTTTATTTATTGCATAGCAGAAAAAAGGGGGGAGGTAATCCTAAGCGGGCATTTTGCCATGGCCAGCCAGGCCATTGAAGGGATCGGGCGAGACATTCACAGCCCGGGAAGTGGCGCCTTCATTTCACCGCCCCCCGAGCTTCCACAATCTGAGGTGGGGGGCCTTCCGGTATCGCCTCCCCTCGTGCCGCAGGGCTCTGAGTAGACGAGAAGGGTTGGCCCCAAAGGTAAGCCTTATCCCCCCAACTGATGCCGCAGGGCTCTCAGTGGTTGGCCTCAGACGTTACCAATCACTTGAACAGTGCCTGTGAATGCTCACCATTAACTAAACGTGAAAAAATGCCTGCTCCTACCACCAATAACGTGACCAATAGCCAGATTAACCTAGTTATCACCCATCCTGCTTTTGCAGTGTAAAGTAGGTGAAAAAACTCATGACCAAGTTAGGTTGTGAGTAAAAAATTCCTACTTGACCTCAAAAAAGACAACCAGCGAACCCACACTGACAACAGGGGAGGGCGGGAGGGAGCTGCGCAGCTGACAGTGGAGATGTGGAGGGGTCCCAGGCCTTAAATAGCCCTAGACCCCTCCCCTCTCCAGTGGCACCACCCTGGGCCTGCCAATGGGAGGCCCCCATGTCACCTCACCCCATCCTCGCCCGCAACCTCCTCTCCCCACCCAGCGAGCAGGGTAAGGAAAGGCCTTAATGGAGAATTTAACAAGCCACTTTCTGTGGTTAATCAGCCATTGGGTTATATACATGCACACATCTCAAAGATTCAGAAAAGTCGGTGTCTAGTGACTGACCTCATTTAAAAAGAATTGCATTCACATCAGAAACACATTTGTGAACCCGAAAGCCACTAGAGCTGGATTTCCATCCCTCTGTGACTTTCTGGTTTTAGTCAGCATTCAAGTAAATTGCTGAGGTGATTTTGTCCAACGAAGGGCCCTTGAACATATTTATCAGCTGCTGGAAGTAAAAGGTAGAGCTATACACCAAGATGTTAAAACATCAGCATGCATTTAAATGTCTGTCTTCCTTCAGGATTTCAATAAGTAGGGATTGAAAGAACCTCGTTTTCGCTTCTTAACGTAAAAGGAAAAATGCTAGCCTGGAGCAGAGATGATACAGATATAGAATGCTACACTCATTAATCATTACTCAATTATCTTTGGTTGCAACTGCACATACTTTCAGAATATTGTTTTTTTAGATCAGGGCCCTTGGTCATTGAATTTTTCCATTTACAGTTCTGATGCACTATGGTGATACATTCAACATCGAAAAATGTTCAGTACTTGTGGGGTCCTTGAGACATCATGTTTTTCCTATGTGGATATGGAGATATTGGGAAACAATAATTGAGTACACTGTCAGGGTTGATCACATATGTACATACATACTTACATAATCCCCGCTTTGGCCAGGGGGGACTTGATTTTGCCCTTGGCTGCATTACAGAGAACTTAGACCCACTGCAGGTCGATCAGTACTGCTGCCTAGTTTGGGAGAAGAGGCTCCATCCTTCACTCCACTCCAGGGACATAAATTCAGGTGCCAACCAGACTCAGGCCAGTGACAGCCAGGGTGGCAGGTGGAGCCAAGAGTCACACATGTCCAACCTTTTGGGGAAGCCTTGTGGGGGTTGTTGGGGCAGTGGCTCAACTCCAGATAAGCTTGGAGCCTCTGTACCTGCTACACATCTCTGGCTGGTCACAGTAGATGACATGAGCAGCCTAAGCAGGCTACTGTCCCAAGCTAACCTTCCTACCCATATGCAGCAGACATGCCATGCCAATCCATCTGGCATGCCGGCCCTTTTGGAGTCTTTAACCAATAACGTTGTGGCCTAATTCACCCAATACTTGACTCCGTGTTTATCATTCCCCTCCTGGCTAGGGGCACCATTTGCACAAGCCTTTTCTTATAACTGTTATAAGAATCAACCCTAAAACTGCAGCATTTCAAACAATGACTTAGATGATTATCTTAGACCTTGTGGTTTGCACTAGATAAGGCTTGTCCACAATTTGATGGATAAAACTGTTAAAATATTATCCATGTATATTTGTACCCATCTCCCTTATCCAACCCTTCCTGTAACCACTGTCTGCCATCCTTCTGTCTCTAAGCCCCTCGTTGAGAATCCCATGAGAACATGACAACTCCATATAACCTCCTTGGAGACAGTTCCCTCCTAGGATGTCATCTTTTACAGAGGACCATCCTCTACTTGAAGGGCTGTCCTGCCCAATTCTACTTTAAAGATAATGAATGCTAAGAACTTTTGTGCATCCACAGTTACCACCTGAAGAGCAGGCTGAACAGGCAGGCACAAGAGGCACCTCATCACAGTCTCTCACAGCATGGTGAGATGTGTTGTATTTCTATTTAAATTATAACAATTATTTCTAAATTTGATCAGTACATACATTAGCATATGCAAGCATTATGCAAATCATAGTCCTCTTTTGGGGTGATGCATTTCCTCTTTTTGGGTGCGTCAGAAGTGGGCACCCTACCTCTAGCCTAAAGAAGTAGTTCTATATGCCCATTCTCAATTTCCCAGTCCTCTCTCTTTCTGCCTTTATTGCAAGCTTCTCTCTCTTTTTGTGTGTTTCATTATCCAAGTTTTGTAATCAACCATTTAAACTGTAGTTTGAAGCAGTTTCTATGAAGTTTGGGCTTCAGATGGAGGGCTCCAAGCGCTACCTATGAGAAGGCAACGTTCAGCTATTCCATCTTTTCTTTCTTAATAGGTTTCCTGCGATGAGAAAAAGTTGGAAGAAGCAGTAGGAAGACATGGGAGGGTTATGAGTGGAAGACAGCAATGTCTGGATCCCAACAATTCCGTGAAAGAGGCAGGGAACTGATGTGATAAACACCTCACCCAGACGCAACCACTGATCTTGGATAAATACACAGCCATTAGCTGCAACCTATCAAAGCGCAGGTGTGATACTCACTAGAAAGCTGCATTTACCAGTTCAGTCCTTGCATGTTTATGCAGAATAAAGTCCCATGGTATTTAATTAGGCTTTTTACCTAGAACGCTTAGGATTTGGGGGGAAGAGGGGCAATCTGCATAGAAAAAAAGGCCTTCATTTGTTTCAATGGAGATTATTTTGCTTTGCAAATTGCAGGTGTGAGGGCCCAATCTGATTGGCATCACAGCAGGGAGCAAAGGATTAAAGGCCCCCTACCCACCCCCCATTCTATTACTGCACACTAGCAGTTAAGGTCAACATGTAATTTGACCCTGGGGACGATACCGGACTTACTTGCTTCCAGGATCGTCACCCAGTTTCTACACAGGAAGCATGATGTCCCAGAAGCAAACAGGGACATCGCGCCCGCCATTGTTGTTTCTTTGAAGGATGGAGCCAGGAGCACACTTGCACTCCAACGCAGAAGTAAGTTGAAAAACAAAATAAAAAACCCTGGCCCCGCTTCTCCCCCACCCCCGATGCCCCTAGACTCCCCCCAGCCCAGCTCCTTTCCTCTTGCAGACCCCCACTACTCATGGGAAAGAGGGAAGAAGTCAGGACGAGTGCCCACACCATCCACAGTTCTTGGGATCGTCCCAGGATCCCTGGAGGATTCAGGGTTTCCCAGGGTTTCTTTATCCCTGGGAAAACCTGTGCCCATCCCCCACTCTCCTGGGGAGTCCTTGTGCATCATTTGGATGCACAGGGAGCACCCAGGGAAAACCCCGGGGGGAAAGGCCGGTGTAGAAACAGCCAAAGTGTCTGCCTTTCTGAAGCCCAAATCATGAATCAAGTCTCATGTAGGGTCCAGCTTATGTTCTAGCTGCTTCACCTTGGAATGCACCAGACATGGTCCAAAGAGGCCCAAATTGGCTTGTGCAAGATTAAGAGGTAGTAATGCTTAGCTTCTCACAGTAAAAAAAAAAAAAAAAAGCCAGAGTGGGTGGGAACTGGTGATGCATTTCTTGGGTGCCATAGCACAGAGCTTCATGTTTAAAAAATAATTCTGGGACTGCCCTTGTCCCCTGCCATTGCACCACTCTGGCACCACTCTTACTCCTTTGCATCAAGCTTATTGTGGGATGCATGGATGCAAATGTACAAATTCAGGGTTGGCTAATAGAAAACTTAACACAAGCCTGCAGTTCTAGAAGATGGGAAAGTACATATATTGGAGATCCTCAAAAGTTAGCATTGAAAGTTCCTGATACTTCCTGTATGTATAGAACACACAGTAATTGCTTTGAAAATGTTGCTCTGTTGCCTTGTACAATTCCCAATAATGCATTGCCAGGTAGGATAACTGACAGTCTGAAGATGAATGACATTGTGGTTAAATTATACTGAGCTCCATATTTCATCTCTTCTCTAAGTAACAGTTAAGGCATGACATCGCCTGTATGCAGAACCACTGAAAAACCTTTAGACATGGTAAACCTGTACACAGCTGCAACACTTGAAAGATTTTATTTCAGGTGCTGCCTGGCCATGCATTACTGGTATTCACAAGCAGCATGCATATAGACATTAGTGCATAGATCAAAAACTTTAAAAACATGTAGCAGTGGCTCAAGTGGCAGCTTTGGTGCACTGCTGAACATGGGAGGCAACTAGGGCCAAGAAACCTTAGGGCACAACCCTATGGGATTGGCATCTAATCGAAGGAGGCCTGTGATCCTGGAGACCTCAGAGTAGCTTATGCCCTGCCAGGCTGCTGCCAACAGGGCAGAAGGAGCAATAGAGGTGATGTTTGCCTCTTTCTCCTCCTTTGCAGTTTTTCTCTCTAGAAAGACCTCCAAGTCCATCTAAAGAATTCACACTGCCAAGTGCAGTGTGGAGCAGAGATAGGGATGGAGAAGTCATAAGATACAGCAGATCCAAGCTGCTCCTCTCCCCTCCCAACCTACTGAAGTACCACCTTTTTTACTTCTATGAGTAAAAGTAAGCATGGTTCTTTCCATGGCAGCTGCAAGGGTGAGGGGGCAAGAAGAAGGGTTGGATCTCAGAGTCTCGCTCCCAAAGTCACAAGAATAAGTATGGATGCAGGAATCTCAACAATCCTATGTCCCTGGCATGCTCTCCCGGGGACTATAGGATTGCTTTCTTAATCAGTTGAAGCATGCATAATTTCAGTATACCAAAAACAAAAAAACAAAAAAAGGAATCAGAAGTATAGTGTGTGTGTGTTGGAACAGGCATAGTTTTAAAAGAGGTATCCCCTTGTGAGTGAGAGAAAAGGGGAAATGTTTTAAGGTGGCATTTATTTTATATAGTCATATATGGGGGGGTGTATTTAATTTTCATGCCAATTAACTTGAACAGACAGAATACAACTAGTGCTCCTCCACCGTTGAAAAGTAGGGGTGTGCATGGATCCAAAAATCAGATCGGAATCGGAACAGGAACAGGAACTGACGCCTCGGATCGGATCGGAGACTTCCCGGTTTGGTTCGGAGCCGATTCCAATCCAAAACTCGGATGTCTGATTTTCGGATCGGACACCATTTTAGGTGTTTTCGCCATAGGCTTACATTGGCGGAAAGAAAGCTTTCCCCAATGCAAGCCTATGGCGAAAATGTGGGGGCGGGTGAGTGGGGACCTAACTCCCCCTCCCTTCCTGTCCCTCCCCCCTCACTGGTGCTCCTTACCTGCCAGGGTGCCCGCTGCCATCCGCTGCCGTCCACTGTTCCAATCTACTGAGAAACAGGCTTCACGGCCTAGTTCTCAGTAGAGCGCCAGGTGATCACCTGGCGCTCTACTGAGAACTAGGCCGTGAAGCCTGTTTCTCAGTAGATTGGAACAACGGATGGCAGCAGACGGAAGCGAGCACCCCAGCAGATAAGTGGGGCCCTCCCACTCCCCCCACTCGTGCTCCTTACTTGCCAGGGTGCCCACTCCCATCTGCTGCCATCCGCTGCTCCAATCTACTGAGACGTCACCCAGCACGCCATCGCTCTATTGTGGAACAGGCCGCAAGGCCTGTTTCTCAGTAGTACGGAAGCAGCGGGCGGCAGTGGACGGCAGCGATGAGGCAGAGGTAAGGAGCACGAGTGGGGGGAGGAGGGAGGAGGTCCGATCCTCTGATCTTTTCTGATCCGGATCGGATCCTTTTGGATCGGATCAGATTAGATTGGATGATCCAGCTGCGAGGATCAGAATCGGATAATTGTATCTTATTTTGCCCGGATCGGGTCCAGATTGTGGATCAGACCCAATCCACTGCACACCTCTATTGAAAAGCTTTCATCAGCAGAACAGGGAGGAGGAGATTTCCCATCCCCCACCCCTGCAGTCCTCCCATATTATCCACCTCCGGAGCAGATTTAGGTGAAGAGGGGGATGGAGGGCAAAGAGACAAAGGGGAAGTTCCATTTCATGAGAGGAAGTCTGCTTGCACAACACTGAATTTCACCCAGTACCTTTTTTGCCCATCAAGAGTTGAATGGATTAGACATTGCCACCCTAGAGGTATCATATGTAAATCAGCCCTAAGACTTGGTTGTTGTTGTTTTTCCTTTCATTACACTAACTGTACAATCTCAAAAGGACTATACAATTGGGTAATAACTGACAGTTTCTACCACATGCCATGACAGTAAGAAAACTTATTTGGGATGACTTGCAAGGAATCATTGCAGAGAAAATGAACAATGGGTTTTACGGAGTGTGTTGTCATTTTTTGTTTGCTAACTTGGAAACAATAGTCATGCGCCCAATCCTTCACATCCATTCTTCACATACAAAATAGCTGTACCTTTCCATCAAAGCAGAACTCCAGAGCATTTAGGAGAAAATGAGAGTAACCTTTTTTTTCCAGTCTGCCAGGGGAATTCTATAACCTTGTAATTATCTGGCTTCAGATTGAAGAGATACATTGTAATTGTGTACAAAAGAGGTCACAGGTTTATGCATTGTCTGACAGATTACTGAGAAAGAGCTACAGTGGAGACCTTTTAAATTTAGTTTTTTCCCAACTGCACTAAATGTTAATGCCATTTCCTGACTCATATGCTAGTAATTTTATGAACATGTGATTAACTGGTGCCACAAAAAGAGAAAGCCGAAAATTTCAAGCTGGATTTATATATATATATATATATATATACACACACACACACACACACACACACACACATTTCTTATCTTCAAACATAGTTACACATCTGAAAAGTTGAACCTGTTTCCATAAAGTTGGCCAAGAGAAGCAGGGCTGCCTTTGAAGTCGGTTCAGAAGCTGCAGCTTGTGCAAAATGCAGCGGCCAGATTGATATCAGGAACCAGAAGGTTCGAACATACAAGACCTACTCTGGCCCACTTGCATTGGCTGCATGTACATTTCCAAGCCTGATTCAAGGTGTTGGTTTTAACCTATAAAGCCTTACATGGCTTGGGACCACATTACCTGACGGAACACCTCTCCCGACATAAACCTACCCATACACTACACTCAACATCTAAGGTCCTCCTCTGGGTGCCTACTCAGAGGGAAGCAAGGGAGAGGGCCTTTTCTGTGGTGGCTCCCCAATTATGGAATGATCTCCCTGATGAAGCCCGCTTGGCACCAACATTGTTATCTTTTTGGTGCCAGGTCAAGACTTTTCTTTTCTCCCAGGCATTTACCAGTTTATGTTGAGTTTTCAACTGAGTTTTTGGCCTGGCTGAGAGTTTAAAATTGTTTTAAATGTTAGCTGTTTTTTATGTTATTATGGTTTTAAATTTTGTATATTGATTTTTAATGTTCAGTCTTTTAATCTTTGTAAACCACCCAGAGAGCTTTGACTATGGGGTGGTACATAAATTAAATTTAATAATAATAATAATAATAATAATAATATTTTTTAAAAAAAAATAGGTGTGATCTTCTTCTTTCCTTCAACATAGATAATTCCTATTCATATGAATAGGAACCATTAGCAAAAATGTTAGAATAATATATTAATGGATGCAAAGCCGTGGCTCCATTGTTAAGGGCTGTCAGTAAAAAACACATTCCACCATGTTGAAGTGATAATTGGGGGGGGGGTCATTCTAACAGCCATAAAATCGAAAATGTTTCACCAACCTTTCTGAAATTTACAGGTGCCAGAAAGAAATGTTTGTTTTACATTACCTGAAAATTTCAAGAAGATTAGTGAAAGACTGAGGGAAGGAGAGCAGTTTAAGGTAGAAAAGGAATACAAACCTGTCTCCCTGCTTTTGTAAAATTACTTCTGGGTTGTGAGTTTTGTGCTCACAATTTGCATAATTTCTAGAGCCTTATTAATTAATCCAGTGGTGGGGTCTTCTTCCTCCTTCATTGTAGTTGGTGGAAAGCTTTTCGTTTTTAAAAAATTCCCTTCGGTTGACTTTTAAGGACTATTTTAACTTCTCATTCAAGTCAATGAAGCGGCCATCTGCCCTCATAGTGTGACACATGCTCAGTAGCGTCACTCTCCCCCCTCCCTCCTGCCTTAGAATGTGGGGTGGGTGAGTGAAATGGCCGCTGCCTCTAGCACAGACCTTTTGAGTGAAGAAGAAGAGTTTCTCTTTTCTCTTCTGGAACATGCATTCCTTTGGCTCTGAGAGTATTTTGGGCTATCTTCATAAGGCCAGTTTGCTCTTTTGCTCCCTGGTGAAGCAGGGTGTGGTTCCTCTGGATCCATGGTAACCTGATCTTCAGATCTCTCCTGGGAATAGGTGGCTATACCTTTCTTTCTATCCCCCCCACCCCATACACACACAGTGCTCCTTCCCTCTTTTCTAAGAGTTTAGTCCATACTGCTATAAAGTTGAAAACTTCAAACACTTCATTTAATTAGTTTGGGCCGGTGTTAAGTTTTAAGTACAATGTTGAAACCTTTCAAAGTGCTTCTGGGCCTACAACGTTGGTTTCGGCCTAGTCACCCTGTTTTTCTAATAAGGTTTAGAAACAGTTGAGCTGTCGTTGTAATTTGCATAGTGTACATACATGGATTTTCTTTCTAATCCTTGCTGTCTACACTAGCTCCCTCCTTGATATGTTTTTGGATGCAGACAAACCCCTTTTTGTTCCAGCAGGCCTTTGGCAAAAAATCTGGACCTCTGTCTATACCTTTGCCTTTTAAATTGTTATGTATTTAAAATGTTTAAAATGCTTTAATATTGAAAAGTATTTAATTATATTTTTAACTTTTGTATATTTAGGCTGACCATATGAAAAGGAGGACAGGGCTCATGTAACTTTAACAGTTGTAGAGAAAAGGGAATTTCAGCCAGTGTCATTTGTATGCAATTAGTCCCTGGTGAAATTTCCTCTTCATCAAAACAGTTAAAGTTGTGGGCACTATACCATATACAAAAGAAGGCAGGGCCCCTGCAACTTTAACTGTTGTGATGAAGATTGAATTTCACCAGGAACTAATTGCATACAAATGACACTGGCTGAAATCCCCTTTTCTCTACAACTGTTAAACTTACATGAGCCCTGTCCTCCTTTTCATATGGTCAGCCTAGTATATTCCTATTTATAGGTTTTAGCTGTATATGTTTTAGTTTTGTAAGGCTGCCCTGAGGCCCAGCATTGGGCAAAAGGCAGGATACTACTAGTAGTAGTAGTAGTAGTAGTAGTAATGTTTCAGATTTCACTTCTGCATCTGATGTTCTTTTGCATTTACTTTTCTTTGTAAACCATTCATATTTTAAGACTTCTTGTGTGGCATGTTTTCATTGGTTTAACAAGTTAAAAGGGGTATTCACTGTTTTCATGCTTATGTTATAAAATCTATTTTCAACAGGCCTAGTAACTTCAAGAGTAACAGAGTTGGGGAAAATCCTCAATCTCTTTGCTATCAGAGGCACTGAGTAAGGGATCCCTGGA
The DNA here is from genome assembly GCA_029215795.1 of Anniella stebbinsi. Classification (NCBI taxonomy): domain Eukaryota; kingdom Metazoa; phylum Chordata; class Lepidosauria; order Squamata; family Anniellidae; genus Anniella; species Anniella stebbinsi. The sequence goes on from JARDYH010000001.1 coordinate 119,702,441, forward strand.
GATAATTTAGACTGACCCCAACCACAAAACACTATTCCCCCTTCTGAAGAGATCTGGACCACAGACTACTAAAGACAAACAAAGTAGCAGGCCATAATAACAGTTCTCATGTGGCCATTTGCCTTATGAGGCAGGTACTCTGTGGGTTACCAAATGGAGGGACTAACAGGCCATAAAGTTGCCTAGCTGGGTCTGCCAGAAATCCAGCCTCAACACTCCTGGAAGGTCCCTGTTCTATAGCACCTGCTGTCAGATGAACTTGAGGGAATCCCACCCTCCACCCCTGGGTTTAATTTACTGGCTTCCCCTGGCTGGACCTGGCAGGAAACTATAGGGACAGACAGAGCAGGCATTCATAGCACACATAGAATGCTGAGACTGGCAAATCTAAAAGCAAGTGTGTTGCTTTTCAAAGAAATTCAATGGGTCTTACTTTTGAGTAAATATCTAGGGATGGAAATGCAGCCTGTGCAAGAACTGAGTAGGGTGACCATATTTGGGAAACCAAAAAAGAGGACACCTAGTGGGGGGCCAGGAAAATGGCTTTCTGGGGCCACCTTAAAGTCCCCAATTGGAGCAGAGAAGGGGAAAGCATGTCATTCTCACCCCACCCCACCACTCCAATCAGGCCCTTTTCTATAATGCCTGGGAATGACACATTTTTCCCTTTTAAGGCCTTGATTGGAGCAGTGGGAGAGAATGACACACCTCCAGAAAGCATGTCATTCCCCCCTGCCATGCTAATGGTGGCCTTAAAAGGGAAAGTGTGTAATTCCAGGTCATTATAGACTATTGCATAAAATCCCCCGACACCAAGGATAGAACAAAAACCAGGAGAAATCTGGGGAAATCCTGACAGTTTTTTATTATTTATTATTGCATTTATATCCCACCTTTTTTCCGCCAAGAAACCCAAGGCGGCATACATAATCCTCCTCCTCTCCATTTTATCCTCACAACAACAACCCTGTGAGATGGGTTGGGCTGAGAGTCTGCAACTGGCCCAAAGTCACCCAATGGGTTTCCATGGCTAAGTGGGGAGTAGAACCCAGATCTCCCAGCTCCCAGTCCAACACTTTAGCCACTAGGCCACACCCTAGTGGTCACTCTAGAATTGAGCCATGCCAAGTTGGAAGCAGATCGGTTCGTGCCTTGATTTTTAGGATTTTTTAAAAAAAGTTTGACTTCAAATGTTTTTCTAAAATTCAATGCATGAACCAATCTGCTTTCAACTTGGCATGTCTAAAGCCTTACTTAAGAGGTACCATGGTGCCAAGTTTCATCTCTTCATCTTTACTTTCTTTCTTTTTTTAATGTACTGCTCAAGGCCCTAGACCCCAAAGAGGAGTATTGGTTTTCAAGTTTTAAAAAATCCTAAAACTCAAGGTATAAACAGATCTGCTTCCAACTTGGCATGGCTCAATCCCTACTTAAGAGCTACCATGCTGTCAAGTTTCATCCTTTTATCTTTAAAAATGATGGAATTGTAAGCATTTTAGTTAATTTAAAAAATTTAATTGAAGTTTTAAACATTTCTAAAAATCAAGGGATGAACAGATGTGCTTCCAACTTGGCATGGCTAAATCCCTACTTCAGAGCTACCATGGTGCCAAGTTTCATCTCTTTATCTTTAATTTCATTTTTTAAACTTGTACTGCTTAAGGTCCTGGACCCCAAAGAGATTTCTGTTTGAACTTTAAAACATTCCTAAAAATCAAGGCATGAACGGATCTGCTTCATACTTGGCATAGCTATATCCCTACTTAAGAGCTAACATGATGTCAGGTTTCATCTCTTTATCTTTAAAAATGAGGGAGATGCAAGCATTTTGGTTGATTTATTAATGTTAAAAGTGAGTTCAACACATAACACTAGCTCTGATTTTATATTGGATGTCAAGATGGTATAACATTCTGGCTGACGCTGGCTTGGTTGTCAACTGTATAATATCCAGTCATCCGTTACACAAAGCCATGAAATTCATTAAACAAAAACCTACGGTTTACAAAAACAATGTTAAGGCTCTACAGATTTCAACCAAGCACCAAAAAGCAGGGAAATTGGGAGTTAAGGCTCCCAAGCCTTAACGCCACATCCTCCCTAAGGAGGCAGAAAGTGCAAGTGAAATTCTCATTCTCCCAAAGCAGATAAACCATGAGGATAAACCATGTTAAATGACTTGGAAAGCCATCAATCTGTGCTTAGCCTTCTATAATCTATTAGGAAACTAAGCACAAAAACAGATAGTTCCTGGGGGGGGGGGGGGGACGGGGGGGACAGCGCCCGGAGAGCTCTCAGGATACTTTGTCACAGGCCACTTGTGCTGCATCTTTGGGCAAATGCTTTCACTCCTATGTTGACAGCTAGTTCCCTTATCTTGCTTTTTGTTCACCCTCATCATGAACATCATTTCCAAGCTCTTCTTTCTGTTCATGTATGATTTCCTCTTTGATGGACTTAGATGGTTCCCTTTTACTTCCACCCAAGGGGTCTTTCATTCCATACCTCTTCCACCACCACCCAATCCATACACATTTATCTGTCACTCATGCAGATACTGCCATCCCCTACACCCCAGAAGTGAGCAAAATTGGGATCACCTTTGACTTGTCCTTCTCCATCTTCTCTAAAATTCATCTTCTGTCATATCCAAAGGAGCAGAAGGTCCTACTACTGCTCTCTTTTTAACTTCTCTGTGACTTGGCTTTTCCTTCCCATACGTACTGTTAAAATAATTATCTCTCATCTAGGCTATGGCAGACACCCTGCTGACATTCCTCCTTGCTATATTCCCCATTAATCAATACAGAACTGTGTTGCTACACTCATCTTTCTTTCCCATTGTTATTCATAAGTTACCTCCTTTCTCAAGTCCAACTCTGGCTCCCAATAAGCCTTTCTATTGATTTCAAGGTTCTAATCTTCACATCTAAAGCTATCTGCTTCTCTCCTACTGAGTATATCTCATCTCATCTCCCGCATTATACTCATTGTTGCTGTCTTCATCCTGCGTTGTATTCTAGCAGTTCCCATGGTCTGCCTTTCCCACTCCATTGTTGTACCTTTTGCCATGCTATTTCCTAGACTAGTAACACTCTCTCACACTCCTCTCTGCTCAGGCTCCCTCCCTTTATTTCCCCAACATCTACTTCTTTAGCAAAGTCTTTCCTGAATCATCTGACCTCTATCCCTCCATCAGAACTACCCTTGTTTCACACTCTCCTGATCCCTTTCCCTGTCTTCTCCATCTAAGCTTCACATCTGTGTTCTACTGAATAGCAAGCAAACAAACTGCCTGAAATACATAAATGTTGAGTAGGAAAAGTAGAAGTAGCAGTGAAAGAGCTGGTATTAGAGGCAATGTTTCTGTGCATGAAGCAAGATATTGATCAAGTGTGGAATGAGTAGTAATTATTTTATCTAGATTTTTGATGTCTAATAAAGTGTTTTAATAACACTTTATATCTCTCCTTTCTGTCCAATGCCCAAGACAGCTACCAGCAATATTAAAACTATAACAAAATCATATTAAAAGTATATCTACTAGTAAACAAACACAAATAAAGCACAGGAAAAAAAGTCAATACTCAGCAAAAGCAAAAGCAGAAGCATCTTCAAATAATCACTAATCCCAAATGCCCACCTAAATTATATTTTAACTAAGCATCTAAAACCAAACACTGAGGAAACCAAACTCACTTATCAGCAAGGATAGTTTTATTTATTTATTTATTTATTTATTTATGGGACTGTACATGGCCTAAAAGTCCATCCCTTCTGAGAATTCGTTTGGCTTATCCACTCTATAAGTTAAGAAGAAACCATTCTCTTAAAATATTTACTGAATCTGTCCCATGTACTTTTATGTAGTGATGGGATGAAGACTTATAGTCAGCCCTGAAACTTTCCCACCCCCAAAAAACTTGTAAAATAGCTCTTTTTAGTTACCCTAATCATTTCACTGGGAGTTTGACAAGGCCCAGTGTCTCCCCTAACCTTGCCTGATCAACTCACCCACCTGCCTACCAATCTGCCTGCTTGCCACCTTAGTCCAGCTTTCCCACTCTTCCAGCAGCAGTGAAATAGAGGATAAGATGAAAGAGTTGCAAGGCAAGTGTCAAGAAATCCATTTTCCTGTGAGCTTCTCTTCATGAGTAATTTATTGCACACTCATGACTGGCCACTCATGGACATTTGTGGGTCCTTTACATGACACTGTCAACCACCAGGACGTCTCCCACACTTTCCCTTGGTAATCTCGCTTTAAAAAAATCATGAGATAATGCAGGATTTTAAATAATGCAGGATTAATTCCACCACTAGATGGTGCTGTTTCATTGAATTTTATGGAGCATTGCCCAGAGGGGAAGTTTTCAATTACAAATAATTTAAAAGGGCCTGTAATGAACGTGGAAAGACCTGAGGGGAAAAAAGCCTGGAAAAGATGCAGGGGGTTTCCTTAATGTAGAGATCCCCTTTGTGTGTGTTCCAGCTGCCTGCAAAAACTCCATTTCAGGAAGATGAGCCTACATGCAGGCACTAAAACTCCTACATGTGTTATCTCATGCTGTTCTGACTTCAAGGCCATCATTGAAATTAAGTACTGATCCCACTAACTGGCTGTAGAGCAGACCCTTTTACGGATAAGGACCATTTATATTCATTCCCTACTTAGTAAGTCATTTTCATATTGACAATGAGAGACAATGTGATGTTGTGGTTAGTGTGTTGGGCCTAGGACTGGGGAAATCCAGGTTATAATCGCCTCTTAGACATGAAGCTCACTGGGTGACCTTGGTTTGGTCACTCCCTCTCAGCATTACAGGGTTGTTGTCAGGCGGGGGAAGGGTGTGTGGAAGGAAATATGTGCATGACCCTGAGCTTGGAGAATGGAAGGGATTCAAATATAATAAATAAAATTAACATTATTTTGAACAGTAGATTTTCAAAGCTCCACAGTGATGTGACTTCCATAACACAATCATTTGGTCTGTCAGAAGGAGAATTTATTTCCATTTGAAATTAAGTCACAAGCCACAGGTTGTTCAGAAAAATGATGACCATACAATTGTGCTATTTTCTCTCAGGGAGATATGGGGGTGGGGGGGTGGGGGAGAGCAGAATGAGTTGTGCATTTATTCTTCCCTTGAACTAAATCTCTAAGCAAAAGTTGGCAGAAGCAAAGCTACACATGCATAATTTTCCCAAACTGTAATACCAACTTTTTAAAAAAGCTTTAAAAGCAACTGATCACTGCAGTGAGAGGCACGGTACCTACAGCAGTTCTTTGTAGACCTTTTCCTTTTAAAAAAAAAAAAAAAGCAGCTCTTTCATAGAGTAATATTAATACCTCTCTCCCCACCCCCACCTCTTCTATCCCCAGCACAATATGCTCTCATTTCTTCAGGGGGGACAGTTCTGTATTTCATTAGTCTTCCTGAATTGCAAGGAAACATGTAAAATTAATGCCTAACAACAGAAAGCTTCATGCAGGGTCTCAGAAGAAGGGGGAGAGAGGAAGCAGGGCAACATTGTGCTGAGCCTGGGCCTCGGCCAAACTTCACTGTTTCTTGCCATTTTCAAAACCTCAGGGAGTTTGTTTTGGGGGCTTTCAATTGCCTAAATAGTGTTGTAAAATGATCTCAAATTTAATATTTAGCCTGCCGTTCCTTTCCACTTACGTATATTCCGTGTGAGTATGTGTTTTCCCGTGAGAGCTCCTATGAAATAACAACTTGAATATTAAAAAAGAAAAGAGGAAAGAAAGAAAATGGATCTTTTCTTAAATAACCACCAAAAACCATAACGATCAAACCAGCTCAGCTTTGGGGAAGGGAAAAAAGGTTTTATTCTCTCCCTCTCCCCTAATCTACAATCTAATAAGGCTCCCTCTACCCCGCTGTGCACATTTGGAAGTAAAAGAAATGATATAGACTGCATTATTGATCATTCCTAGTGGAGCATCAGGAATGGTAAATCATACGGAACTACACAGTTCATTAGACATTGACAGAAGGAGATACTGCAGCTCTGAAACCTGTAGAGATGACAGCAAGTTCTTGCATTATAAATACCACATTTTACCCTCTAGAGAACTTTCTGAAACTAAAGCATAATTTTTTTCCTCAAAACTTTCTCCTCTTTTTAGGCAGATGAGGCACTCAGGCTAAATGCCCTAAGTTAATACAGTTCTTCCAAAGCCCTTGGAGGTAAGCTTTTTTATTTTTTTAAATTCACAGGGATGGGTTTTAGATACACTTGCAGAATTTTTCAGATAATCATATTAGTAATTATGACTATACAGTATTTACAACGTATCCTCATAATGCAGTGTCCATCATTGTTTATAACCCAGAAAATAAAGATTTTACCAGAAATCCATCCCCCACTTCTGGTGTATCTTCATAGGTTTTAACCACACTGCCAATTTCAAGTCCTATATGCAAAATGAAAAGCTATCATGATATCAGCCATAGAAAGTGAATGCATCACTTTTCGGGCAATTTACTCATAGCTAACAGGTTCAATGCTTTTTAACTCAGAAATCATCTAATGAGCATTCAACATCAAGTGAAGAAGCATAGTTTTAAAAAATGCACAGCCTCAGGTTAACATTATAAATGGAAAGTCACACTTCCCCCGTGATTATTTATACATCTAATGATGCCATCGCTATACATATGTATGCAATGTCTTTCAGCTAGTAATTGTTACTTGCTTTTCCTGCCACTACACAAATAGTATAACCTAGCACAAAATCACACACATCAGCGTGGTATATGTCACACCCACAAAAGGATTAATCAGCTCTCATTAGTTGCTAGGAAACAGTGTCTTGACCTTGGAGTATGTTCAAGCCACTGAGGGCACTCGGATGAGGTAATGCTTCCAGTCAGAGTTTTGTCAGGGCAGAGTATTGTCCCCCAGCTAAGGGGAATTGTGTGGACTGTTTCTCTCAATCTAGAAACAGCACTTCAGTGATTAACACTCTATAAATAGATTAATTCAATGATAATCATCATCATCATCATCATCATCCACCGTTGGGCTTCTTGTGCTTTCATTTGACATATCTGGTACTAGAGGCATTCATAGACTAATGGTTTTCCATACAGTGTTTTATGTCTCCCCATATAGACAGAATCATACTCATCCATCAGTAAGGGTAATATAGTACTCTCCATTCATATCATGCATGTCTGCTATAGTAGTCAGCACGTATATTATAACTGGCTGGCTTAAACTTATGCTGTTACGTGTGCTTTACAAAGCAGTGTGCACTGATACATTCATTATGAAAAGGAGTTGGCTGCAAATAAACCCCAGTTTCACTGCATGTAGTGATATCAGTAGGCTGTAATTGACAAGTTTAAAAACAAGCATCCCACAATCTGCATTATGGTGGTGCTTGGTATTCCCACGTACTTTTTGGGATTCATTTTGTTCACTGCATATATATTTTTCATGTAAAATATACCAGGAAAAGAAATGGAGGAGTGAGCTTTGTCCCACGTCTTAGATTTCTGGTATACTTCACATGAACACACCTATCATAGACATATTTTCTCTGAAGTAAGTTGTACTGATTTTGATGGTTTTAACTTTCAAGTAAGCAGCTTTCCTGGGATTGCAGTCAGAGAGCCTATCTACACAGTACGTTGAAACGTTTTAAATAGTATTTTAAAATGTTCCAAATAGGTGCATTCTAAAACGTCTTAGGCCACATTAAGGAGTACTCACGTTACAAGAGAAAAATTCTTCAGTCTTCAAAGCGGTGTGTGCAGTCTCACACCCTTCTATCCGTTTCTTTCTGTTTCGTTTTTACAATGAGTTTAGGGCAAGGCAGTGTGGGCGCTGTAGTTCACTCACCCACTTCCTCCTTAGTTCTCCTTTCATTCCCTAGCTTTCAATGAGTATAGTGCTAAGCATTGTGGGTGTTGTAGTTCACTCACCCACTTCCTCCTTAACCCCTCTTTCTTCCCCACCAATCAACGGCTAAGCATTTGGGCACTGGTAAACGAAGCACTGCCCCCACAAATCACAAACGGTAAGGAAGGACACATTATTTTACTTAAAGCGATATATTAAAAGTAAAACCTGTTGTATATAGCTGAAGTGAGTTTTAAAAAACCTCGGGTATACAACGTTCAAGGGAGTGCGTCATGTGGCCCAAAGAGTTTTCGTAACCCTTATAAAACGTTATAAAGCTAGTCTGTAGATCGGCTCTAAAACTTAGATAACAGATGTCAATTATACTAATGGGGGGAGACAGGGGTGTGCAATGAAGTTTCCTGGGGTGGGGGAGGGGGCCAAGGCTAGTTTCTGAAAAGGCGGTCATAGATGCTTGAGGCATGAGTAGGTAGGTACTAGACCAGAAGGACACATAGACTCATAAGCTCTTGGTATTGTCTAATGACGAGTGGCAGGCTGTTGTCATGATTGCATTTGTGGGTTGGGTGGGGAGAGAGATTGGCCGAGCATCTCCTGGAGCTCCATTGCTCTGGGGTATTCAAGTGCAAAGCCACGCTTATTCCAATTTAGTGAAGGGTGGGTGCTGGTGGTCCCAACAATTGCCTCTACCTGCTAGCATGACAGCCCAGCCATAGGCAGTCAAACAGTTGGAAGAAAGTGGAGGGAACTCTAGCAAGAGTTGACATAACAGATTTGGGCATTTAACCAGCAATTCTCAAACTGTACATTCAGGTACTTTGCACTTTGTCCAGACTGCTCAAGACATTCTTTCTAGACACAAGGGCTTAGGTTTGGACAATCAACATGAGAAACAATACAGCATCAGTTGTTTCCCCTTCCCCTGCATGTGCCGGTCGCACAACCGTGATTACCCTGATTACCTGCATTGCAGATTGCTGTGATATCTGAACCCGGCAGGTGTAGTCTATTTTCACCCACCCTACAACCCATGGCTTGCAGTATGGGTTGTATGGTGGGTGAAAATGTACTATGTCTGCACTGGGTTCAGACAACACAGCAACCCACAGTGCAGCACAGGTAATTAGGGTAATCCTGGTCATGCAAGCAACTGGAGAAACAAGCAATGCTGTATTTGTCCCCCACTGATCATCTGAATAACACATCACATGACAACCCACCATAAGCAGCCAGCCATGGTGGGCTGACGTATCATCCGAGCCCAGAGCACTTCTCAGTGTTCTTCACCTTTTACCACTTCCCCAAGTCTCAAGATAATCCAGAAAGGGAAGATATTAATTCCCCAACCCCGCTTCCTCTAAGGGATGTTGTTGTTTTTTAAAAAAGAACCGTCAGAAATATTGGTGCAAATTTAAGTGCTGGGAAGTAAATGGAGGGAAAGATTTGTGCACATACATGGAAGTGCTATAACTGCAGCAGTAACTGCTCCAAAAAGGAGCAATGAAAAGGGGAGAGTTAATAGCTTGCTTTTCTGGACTTGCTGAAGAGTTGGGGCAGTGTTAAAAAGGTGGAGGACATTGACGAGTGTCAGTTCAACACCTAAAAGTGAGAGGACCACATCCCCAAGGGGAGATATTGTCATCTCCTTTTTGATGTACTTCCCCATTCTTGGTGCTTCTGACCTGCACTACTGGGTCCCTCCTTTCCCCTATTGTTATTTCGTCCCAGTCCTTTGCAACTGTGAGCAATTTAGCCTTTCTGCAGCTTCAGCTTATCAATTTCTTTGTGTGTTACTTACTTACTAGGCTACTCCCTTTGACAGCTGAAACATACAAGGACATTGACTGGGCAAGACTACATATATCAGACAGCTGTAAATGCAAAAGGCTAACAAAATAATAATAATAAATAATATACCCCCATTTGTGCATTTTGAGTTACTGAAAAATAAAATTAAAAAGCTGGGGAATAAAAAGGGGTAGCAATCTGAGTGGGGAAGGGCCAGGATAAGGAGACAAGATGAGTTCTGCAAAGGCACCTGGGATACATGTTAGACCCAACTGAAGACTGAGGGCAAGAACAATCCACAATTAGGTTTACCATGAGTTGTTTTGTGAACAACCAATCTAGTGTGGCTTGTTTCCAGGGTGTTTTAGCATGACATGTGAACTCGCCCGGAGTCTGGGTTACTATGGACCTTAATATGCTCCCCTTGGTAGAAAAACCTAATTATAATAATAAAATTACAGTGGAATACAATCACTATTAAAACTACTTTTACAACTGAGCAATCAAAACAAGCACAAAGAGCAGAAACATGGATCTGTAACCAATAGCACCATAGAAAGCAACTGGTCTTCAGAGGGAGATCTGAGACAGAGACCTGGTTCACAAGTAATGTCAGCCCATGGTTTAAATAACCCATGGGTTGTCATGCAAGAGCAGAAGTGATTGGGCACACTGCCTCCTGCGTGCCTGCCGTGTCCACTTTTATTCAGCCTAAATTGGCCCATTTGTAGACTGTTGAGAGTGACGTCCAAACCATGAGCACTGAGTTGTTTAGGGGATAAATAACTCAGCAGTTAACCCATGATTTGTTATTGAGTTAACCACTAGGTTGTTTAGCCCGTAAACCACCAAGTGCTCTGGGTTTGCATGCCATGCTCAACAACCTACCATTGGGCCAATTGAAGGTTGTTGATTAAAAGCAGAAATAGCTGGCATGCTGCAGGCAACACACCTACTTATCCTTGAAAATCAGTTTGCTTAACCCATGAGTTGTTGTTACATGTGAACTGGCCTGGTGTGGCTGGTAAAAAGTGCTCATTGGATCCTCTCCTCCCAAAAATGTCTCCTGTAGTGACCATTCCACCGAGCTACAATGGCCCTGCTCAGACAACACACTAAGCCATGGTTAGACTGCTAACTCTTTTAAAAGGATTGGTTAGTGAGTATGTTTAGACACAATATGCTAAGCCATATGTTTAGCTCAAATTGCTAAACATGGCTTAGCGCATCATCTGTGGCTTAGCGCATCATCTGAACAGGGTCAATATGTAACAGGGTCAATATGTAACATGGTACCTCAATAGGCTTTTCTTATCTTTCCTACGCATTCCTTTTTCTGTTGTGATATGCCTCTTTGGCATTTTTATAACCTATCTTGAATGGTTTGATAGGAAAGGCAGCATATATATATATATATATATATATATATATGTTCATTCATAGGTTTTAACCTAGGGTTTCTTTATATGAAGCTTTTATTGTGCGCTCATGATTAATCACTCACAGCAGTTTGCGCGTCCTTTATATCATCTCGTTAACTTCCAGGGCCTCTCCTATGCATTCTGGCTATTATCATAGCTTTTTTCTTAACCGGGAAAATGCAATATTTATTTTTAATTGCAGACTGAAGTGCTACAATGGCTCATGTACTTCCACAATTCTACTATACCACAGCACCAACTAGTGGTTGTATAATGAAACAGATAGAACTTGCAGAGAAAGGAAATCCCTGAAAAAAGCATGTGTAAAGAAGTCAATTTTAATCCTGCAAAGAATCTGGAAGCAGAAGCCCCAGTAAAGGTGTGGGATAAAAGCCTGGTGTAGAGCAGCCTCTGAACTATAACATGTATATGAAAGGAAAGACTATAAGGAATTCCATAGGAGGAGTGCCAGTACAGAGAAGCCCATTGACCTGGTGGCTACTCAATTACTGATGGTTGGGTGAGACAGCAGCAACTGGGGCTTTCTTCATGACCTCAAGTCCCAGGGATTCATATAGGAGGATTTTTCCCAGGTATCCAGAGCCCAGATAATTTAAGGCTTTAGGGTCAAAATCTGCAATTTGAATTGAATCTGGGTTCTAATTTGGTAACTGCCGTAACGCTTTAGAACTGGTACATGGTAAGAACGTTAGAAGAGCCATGCTGAATTTGACCAAAGGCTTATCTAGTCCTGTATTCTGTTCACCCAGCAGTCAATCAACTGCTTCTGGGAAGCACTCAAGCAAGAAATGAGTGCAACAGCACACACAATCATACTTGTGTTCAACAGCACACACTCAACTAGGATACAGAAGCCTATTACTTCAGATAGTGGAGTTACAGTCCTATGACTACTAGCCATTAGTCTTTCTGGTCATTAGCAAAGATACTTCAGCATTTTAAAGCAGTTGCAGTTCCTACAACTTTTCAAAGGCAGCCACATGTAGAATGCATTGCAGTGGTCCAACCTTGAGAATTCACAATATGTGTCACAGTGGCTAGGTACATATTTCCCAGGAGAGAATGCACTTCACATACCAAAGAGAGGATGCAATTGTGTGTGTTTTTTAAAAAAATATATGAAAAAAGGCATTCGCAAAAAAAATGCTACCTGAACAAAGCAAGCTTCAAGATTACACTCAAGTTAGGGTGACCAGATAAAATCCAGGTCAGGGCTCCTGTAACTTTAACAGTTGTAGAGAAAAGGGGATTTCAGCCAGCGTCATTTGTATGCAATTAGTTCCTGGTGAAATTCCCTCTTCATCACAACAGTTAAAGGTGCAGGGGCCTTGCCTTCTTTTGTATATGGTCACTCTAGTATAGTGCATGCACCTTTAACTGTTGTGATGAAGAGGGAATTTCACCAGGGACTAATTGCATACAAATGACACTGGCTGAAATTCCCTTTTCTCTACAACTGTTAAAGTTACAGGAGCCCTGTCCTCCTTTTCATATGGTCAGCCTACTCAATACCATTTTTAATTATCTCAGTTCCCTAAATTAATAATGCTTCAGTGCAAATAAAGACTTTCTTTGGTCTGTCCTGAATGTACTGCCATTCACCTTTAATATGTGATCCAATCATGCATTTCAGTTCCCAGTGCATTGGTCCATAGCCCTAAGATCTTTAAAGTCTGGATCATGCAGATCTATAAACATACAAGTAGGAATGAGAACTCTGATTGGTACATCAAACTATTCATATGTGTTTCCAGACTTGAACTGACTAAGCATGAAGGGTAACATCAAGAGGTTTGCTCTCACTACTGCATTGTTCCTATTTGGATGACTCACAGAAGCATCTACTGAAAATACTTAGGAAAAATGTTTGGAGAGGAAAGGAGAAGCAGTATATGAAGATGGACTTGGTTACTTTTTTTAAAAAGCCTACTCAGACACATGTTTACTTTATTGTGAGTTAAGTATTCCCACAGTTGAGAGTAAGTTCAGCCAAACTTAATCCCAAGTAAGTGAGCCTAGGATTGGGCTCTAAATCAATTAAACACAGCTGATATACTGCCAAGCACATGTTAAGGGGGAATTTTGTTTTTGAAATGTTACAGACTATACCCAAAGGGGTATGGTAGAATGGAAACAAAATTAATTCTGTTGATTTGAGGGTGAGTGTTTCCAGAAGGTTAAGAACTTTCCTGTGTGCACTTTAAAAAAAGGATAAAAGTCCATTTCATAATCTTTTTAGAACAGACAAAGAGCAGGAGGCTATCCTAAGGAAACTAAATCCAGCCAGCATTCTTGTTGCTGTTTTTTAAGATGCCCTAACAATAATGCAATAGGGTGAAAAGATCAGGAACACTTTATACACATTGTGCTAATTACTGCAAGTACTTAAAGTTGTAATTAGCTTATTATACTGCAGAGAACCTAACATGGCATGTCTTTCAAAAGAATTTCTCTCCAGATCATTAGTGGGAAAGCTAACAACATCTGCTTCAAATAAAATCAACCAATTAGCACAGGCAACTTCACATAGTTTGCAATCAGAGAATTATATTGTGCCAAGTGCTAATTTCAATGTGAATACTATCTCCTTCTTATATCCCACGCTTATCTGCCAGCACAGCTGGTGTTTAACACTACTGACTTCAGTCAAGTCTCCAAAAACTTATGTTAATTTGAAATAACCTAATCAGAGTGTGCAACACAGAGTGAGGTTGATCTCTGCTTAATTAAAACTGACCTTGTCATTTCACTGCCTATAAAACACCATTATCTCACCATTTATAGTTCAGTTACCATAAATATTCAGGTTTGTGTGAGAATGCTTGAAACTATTTTCAGGTAACAAAGTTGGAAGTTGACATGCCAGTGAGATGCAATTCAGTTCTGAGTGCCAGAACTGTTCAGCAGTTTGGAGCCATAGTGCTCAAAGTGTGTGACTAGCTCTACCAAATTTAATTCAGATTTAAATCCTAAGGAAGTCCCTTCCTATCCCTGCCTTTGTCAGGATCATTATAGGGGAGAAAAACAAAGATCTAAACATTCACCACTCCCAATTCTTACTTCCCACCATCAGAATCATTATACTTCCCAGTATGAACAGGAGTTCAGGCTGACCAGATAAAATCCAGGTCAGGGCTCATGTAACTTTAACAGTTGTAGAGAAAAGGGAATTTCAACCAGTGTCATTTGTATGCAATTAGTTCCTGGTGAAATCCCCTCTTCATCACAACAGTTAAAGGTGCAGGCACTGTACTAGAGTGACCATATACAAAAGAAGGCAGGGCCCCTGCACCTTTAACTGCTGTGATGGAGAGGGAATTTCACCAGGAACTAATTGCACACAAATGACACTGGCTGAAATTCCCTTTTCTCAACAATAGTTAAAGTTGCAGGGGCCCTGACCTGGATTTTATCTGGTCATCCTACCCTAAGTTATCTAGACTGGATCATTTCCATTTGTTTCCATTTTCCCTGCCTGTGTCTAAACTAAGGACAAGATCACATATCAACATCTGAGCTATATTTATCTTGCTAATATATGGAGGACCCATGCATTTCATGGCTAATGAGGCCAAGATTAGAAATCCTAGCTTGCTTTAAGAAATGGAAAATAAGCAAATATTGAGAAACAGACAGGGCAACTGTCCTAACTAGACATGAGGCCAATAGGAAGTGGACTGCAAAACAACACTCGCTGTCTTTCCTGAGTTAAGTCAGGTTGTCACACCAGGATGTTAGCTAACACACTGTAGGAAAAGCTAGCTGAAGAATTCTCCCCAACTATTGTCCAAGAAAATATCTGCAATTAACTGCAGCCTTAAGAAGGCTGGCTGAGCCTGGTCTTTCAGTGACTCCACCCCAGCTGGATACTGACTATAGTTCTTAAAGGGCCAGTGTCTGTTTCTGTATCCTCATGCTCCTGCTTAGTTAAGGAACAGGAGAAGTTGCTGGTGACCATATGACAGGAAAAACCTGGATTTGTCAGGATTTTTGGTAACAAATCTGGGAAGGAGGAAATTATGAAATTCGACCAAAAAATGGATTTTTTCCCATCCTCCCCAGCCAAAGGGCAGCTTTACTTTAATGAGAATTAACAAAAATTCTTACAGCTCTGCCATTTTTAAAGAGAAAGAGTTGAAACTTGGCACCATGATAGCTTTAAGGAAGGGCTTTAGTCATGCCAGATTTAAAGCAGATTCGTTTGTCTGTTGAATTTTAGGATTTTTTAAAAAGTTTGATGCTAATAAATTTTTTTAAAAAATGCAGTCATTTTAAAAGGTAAAGAGATGAAATTTGGCACCATGATAGTTCTCAGATAGAACTTTAGCCTTGCCATGTTTGAAGCAAATCTGTTCATCCACTGATTTCTAGGGATTTTTAAAGATTTTGAGGTTTTAAAATATTTTTTAAAAAACTGTCATTTTTAAAGATAAAGAAATGAATCCTAGCACCATGATAGATCTCAGGTAGGGTTTTATCCTTGCCAAGTTTGAAGCAGATCCGTTCATCTGTTGATTTTTAGGAATTTTGTAAAGTTTGAGATTTTAAAATCATTTAAAAAAAAAAAACACTGGAGCCATATCTTTCAAACTCAGGTTGTCAAACCTCCTCTTTAGGGTATTGCACCTTGAGAACTTTCAGCCCTTGGCATCAAGGGACTCTCACGTTTTTAGCTAAGAAGTGCTGGGCAAGCAGGGCACCTTTCTTGTTGCAGAGTTGGTGGGCAATCGGGCACCTGGAGCTCAGCAGAGACAAGGCATCCACAGATCAAAATGTGGGAAAGGAGAAGTCAGTCAAAGCAGCTCACAGGGCACAACAGAACAGGCCAGAGGCCTTTTTCTCAGACTTCCACATCATGGTCGATGAAGGGTCATCCTTAGAGAAAAACTCTCACGACTAACAGTGGTGTGTCAGTCAAGAGAGAGGCTCTCATCTTTGTGGATGTCCTGTTGATGCAGATGTTGGAACTTGGCATGTTGTTGCTTTGCTTTGCTACCCCTTCCCTTCCATTTCACTCTGTTCACTTGTGAGCTAGGCTGTAATCCTGTGTGTAGTTAGTGCAGGAGTGGGAAACTTGTGGTCCTCCAGGTGTTTTGGCCTAGAACTTCCATCATCCCTCACCATTGGCTCTGCTAGCTAGGGATGATGAGAGTTGCAGGCCAAAAACATATGGAGAACCATAAGTTGCCAACCCCTGTATTTGGGTGTGGATTCAAGCAGGCAATTAGGAAGGATAGGTGAACGAGAGAACAGGGCTCTTGTCATGCAATCTACACCTGTTGAAATTCTCTCTTCTATTCTTCTGTTCAATTCTCTTCTTCTGCTCTTAAAGGTGCAGGAGCCCCGTCGTCTCTTTCATCTGTCCACCCCAAAGATTTGAGCCATTTATGCTCAATTAATGGAAGCATCATATGTAAGCTTCATAGAATCATAGACTCATAGAATAGTAGAGTTGGAAGGGGCCTATAAGGCCATTGAGTCCAACCCCCTGCTCAATGCAGGAATCTACTTTAAAGCATACCTGACAGATGGTAGTCCAGCTGCCTATTAAATGCCTCTAATGTGTGAGAGCCCACGATCTCCCTAGGTAATTGGTTCCATTGTCGTAATATCTAGGGAGGTCGTGGGCTCTCCCACATTAGAGGCACTCAAGAGGCAGCTGGACAACCATCTGTCAAGTATGCTTTAAGGCAGATTCCTACATTGAGCAGGGGGTTGGACTCGATGGCCTTATAAGCACCTTCCAACTCTATGATTCTATGATTCTATGAAGCTTACATATGATGCTTCCATTAACTGAACACAAATGGCTCAAATCTTTAGGGTGGACAGATGAAGATGTTTTCTGTCAGATGTTTCAAAATTAAAAGGTATATCAAATGAATTCTTGCCAACACTGAATGAAGTAGCATTATTTTTTTGAGACTATTTTGTTCAGTGTTAGTAAAAATTCATTTGACATACTTCTTGTATTTTGGACATCACAAGAAAAATAGTGGTAAATTAGGTGTGAAGAGAGTTAGATGATAACATGGTAATAGAAATGTACAAGACAATGATAAATAGAAGGAGCTGGCTCTATTTAAGGTGGATAAAAGAAAAGAAGATTAACATGTGACAAGATACTGATCATAATGTACTGAATTACTTTTTCCCAACTGGTCAACTTCTTTTTTCTATATCAGCCCTGGACAGTTGTCACAACCTTCAAAAATCAGTTATGACTAAATCCAATTGAAAGAAATACAGTAGGACTCAGTTACCAATAATTTAAATGTCATTAATTTCAGTGGGATTTCACAACAATTAACTTTTGGTGAATTGTATTAAGAATGTTCTTCCACTAACAAGTATAACAGTCTTTAGTCCTCCTTTCCTAAATGAAAAATATGCAGGATATAGTTAGAAAGTTACAATATCACACACTCTAAAATGTAAGCAGAATAGAACTTTCCGAAGAGGGGGAAATTAACTTTTCTTAAATAAAGTTACATTTCATTTATATACAAAGTAAACTAGGTGATTTAATTACATATAAAAAGAAATAATTAAAGCTAGCAAGCATTTATTATTTGTTAAGCAAAAACAACCCAAAGCATTGCAATTTTGCCTTATGTGCTAAAAATACAAAGGCCTAACCTTTGCTAGCTGCCACTAGTGGCAAATTCACTTTTTGCCGAAGACATGGGCTTTACAAGGCCAACAAACTGCTCAAGATTTGCAATGTACATCTTCAAAATAATTCAAAGGGCTACTGAGTTACTGGACACTCTTCAGCTAAATCTGACTCACCAAATAGAATTTAATCAAAATAAAATCAAGCATAACACTAAAACCTATAGGGCATTAAAGCTATCTGCCATAACCTATCAATGATCTTTCAAGAATTCTGCTTTAAATAAGCACCAAGGAGAGGGTATAGCAGAGTTATGGAAGGTGTTCTCCTAGCATCCTTCATTGTTTATCCAAATAGCTTGGATTGTAACACAGGGAAACAAAACCAAAAGCAGAACTACACAGGAAACTATAATGGCATACATAACCTTACATCTTTGGTCTGTACCATTTCAAGTACAGCCAAGGTCATTAGACAGCAACAATTCATTATTTTCAGGCAGCTGTTCATTGGCATAGCTAAAATGATCTGCTCACAAATCGCTTTCTGCAAGACAGGTGTCCATACCATAATTAGCTCTAATGGGGCAATGTTATTGACAAAGTATCAGCAGAACACTGAAGCAAAGGACAAGAACAAAGGGTGAGCTACCGTCCTAGACCTGAGGTGTTTCTCCTTCTGATATGGGCCTCATTTACTGATGGATACAACAATAAGTGTTAAGAAGATGCCTGAGGAAGTTTTATCCTAGAATTCTACATTATTCCATTTACTAGACCCTCCACTATACTTCAGTGTACTTTCAAGAGGACACAAATATCTACTTTTCTCAGTTCAGAGCCAATTACTATAACAGATAAAATAACATGGTTTAAAGGAAGTCTGAACTGTTTTATAATAACCCCCATGATTAATATTCAGAGGCAGGGAGGGAGAGGGAGGTGAGTCCAGTGAGTCCAATGGACTCACCTGGACTCATGACCAGCCTTGCGCCAGGTTTCCAGGGCAGGCGGGGCCCAGTGGCCCAGCACCACGCTGAATCATCCCGAAGTGCCCGAGGCTTCAGTGCCCATCTGTTTCAGCCTTGGGGCGCCTTGGCCCAACCCAGTGCTGCCTTGGATTCGGGCTGAAGTGGGCTGGATTGGCCCACTTCAGCTTGGATTCAGAGATTCGACCTGAGGCAGTGCACATCTCTACTTTTAACCCACCACTTTAGCATGGCTTCGACTTCCAGATTGGTTCCTTTACACATTTTCCCCCAGGGGGTTTCTTTCTCTGCCTTTCTATGTATTCCATTACACAACCACTAGGTGGAGCTGTGGGATAACAGAATTGCACAAATGCATCAAGGTTTCATGCCACCATTCACGGAAGTACCAACCTTTCCTCATTAGGGGAAAAAAACCCACTGATGGTTGCAAAGAATGGGAAAGGCCCTGGAGGAGGAGGAGGAGGAGGAGGAGGAGGAGGAAAGCATACTACCATGAGTGATGAATAATAAGTGCATAATAAATGCCTGGTGTAGGAAAGCTCAATGAGCAGCGAGATGGGATCTTTCTACCCACTTTCTCCACACCATGTATAACTTTAACCCTCTATCATGTCTTCTATTACTAACATTTTTTTCTAAACTAAAATGCCCCAACCATTGTGCAACCTTTCCACATAGGGGGCTACCCTTTTCTTTACCTTTTCCAAGTCTATAATATCCTTTCTGAAATATAAGACTGTTCAGAGGATTCCAAGTGTGGTTGAACTACAAATTGGAATACAGGCATTAAGTTCTTGGCAGATTTATTTTTGATCCCTTTCCTCACAATTCCTAACAAGGAATGAGCCTTCTTACAACAGCCACCCACTGGCTTAACATATTCATGTGAGTATTTTAGACATTACAAAGATAGCATATCTTTGATCCTTTTCCTGCTTGTCCAAATTAAGGGAGAATTAATGTCAGGATCAAACCTCAGACAATGGCCCAGTTTGCACAATCACCATAGTTTAAAAAAACCAGGCACACGCCTGGCACCACTTACAAGCCCAGAAGCAGCTTGTCATGTCATCTGAACCCAGGTGGCATGGCTTAGTGGAGGGGGAAACAACCTTCAAATAACTGCACAACAGGCCATATTTAAGCCGCAGTGATCATGCAAACTGGGTCAATAGCTATATTTAAGCCAAATAAAGGAGCCAGGTTTGAACAGAAGTGAAACTGGAAAAGTAGGGAAAAATAAAGGTCATGTGAGACAAAAGTTCAGCAGCATCCCTGTGATGTAAAGACAAAGTAAGGGAGTTGAGAGGAAATGGGATTTTGCTGCCTAATATATTACTATTTGGGGTGGATAAGAAGAATGCATTGATTCTTACATACCACTGGGCTCTCCTCGATGACTTAACAGCATGGAGTCTGGCACCTACTGGTTAATAGGTACACTTTCAATATGATCAATACAGGCTCATCACACAGCTGGCAATATTGAGCAACTTTTTTGAGGTTCAGTATGCAGCATTTATGTTCTTTCTTGGTTGCCTAATTCTCACCTTGTGGGTTTTGATGACACAACAATAATGAGTTTTTAAAGAGATGGCTAATAACAATGGATAACAACAGAAACTCTGCCCCTGAACGTCCCAAAGCTTTCCAGAAGTTTGAATCTGCATCTGCTATCACACATTACCAAAATATTTATGAATAAAGATGGCAACAAGGGGACAAAGAAGAGGAATACAAGATCAAGAAAATATAGTATGTGCTAGGCTGAAACTGAAGAGTAATTGAAGTGGCAGAACTTTTTGTAATAAAATTCAACAATCCTTCCATGTCTTCTTCTGTTTTATTTTTCTTAGCAAGCAATTTCACAAAAGTGATTAGTTTGGTTTGGATTTCTTTTTTCTTCATATTCTTTTTAAAATAGAAACAACATCTCAAGCTTCCATTAGTAGAGCACTGAAAGACATGGCGCAACTTCACCATGTTGACATGTTTCGCGGAATTATTAGGCAACAGTGGAAGACACAGTGGAATCTGACTCAAGGCACCTTCCAGACAGGTATCACCAAGAGGATACTTAGCATTTTATACACTCTTAATTTAACTGCCTGGCACAATCTGGGCTGGAATGTGCTTTCTCAAAGCGCGCACACACCAATGGCCAAACTGAGATCCCGAGACCAGACCCAGGGAGATTAATAAAACTTATGCTCATATGAACCTGCCCTTGAACGTAAATCCACAACTGAGCCTCTGTTCTGTGTGTTCCCCATGATAAGAAGAACCATAGCTGGCTAAGAGATCCAACCTTTTCAGTCACAGTACTTAAATCATAGAACGCCTTCCCAAAGGAGACCTACTTGGCTTCCTCATTCTTTGCTCTCTCTAGTGAACTGTAAAAATGTATTTGCTGCAGTAGGGGTACACAACTTTTTCATCCTCAAAGGCCATATCGGATATTTGCTGGAGTGACAGGAGTTTCATGTGTGCATCCGTGCACTTCCATGCACACCCCTATGCACATTCAACTCACACATGCACCACTTATTCACATTGTGTTTGTCTTGTAAACATTCGAATGTTTAAAAACCTTCTGTTTAAGAAGGTGAAAGTGGGCAATTTGTGCTGCATTCCTTTGAGGGGTCATCTGTCATGTTCTGGAGTCCCCTATCCTGCTTATGTCCACCCTCTCAGGCCTGATCTACACCTTGTGTAAAATCATTCTGATCCTATCATGGTAACCTTATATCTCTCTTGTGCATTTATATCTTATAGGACAGACAATGACATTTGTTGGAGAGCTCCATCACACCAGCGATTTAGTGCACTCTTGCCATGCCTGTCCTGCTGACATCCCACCTCTTCCCCAGCCTTTCTTAGAATGCTAAAAGTCTGGATTATTTTCCCTAAGCACATTCAATGTGCCCTAAGCCTCCGTGTAGTTTTAAAGGAACTGGGAGCTTGAATGGATTGCATCAGATCCTGGCAGGGAAAAGCAATCTCTCCCAGCAGCTGGCTCCAAGCCTCAATATAAAATCCAAACCTTGCATCCCAAGCTTGAAAGCATTTTTTAAAATCATTCAATGCCTGAATCTCTGCAGAGATGCCCCCAAAGAGCCAGACTAAAGGGTCATTCCATATTTGCCTGGCAGAAAGGCGGTCTGGTTAAAGTACTCATCTGCCAGGACCTGACTGGAGGGAGAAAGAGAAGGGGAGGGGAGGGGTGGAGTGGAGTGGAGTGGAGTGGAGTGGAGTGGCGCTTAGGAGCAAAAGAGCAGTTATTCAGGTGAAAGAGATCATAAGCTTAATGCGCTTCTGCCTCAAAAGTAAAAAAATGCAGAGGCAAACCGGGGTGGGGGGTGGGGAAATTAGATGTGATGGAGGTCAGAATATGTTGGATAATGTGGAATAAAAAGCAAGAAATAACACCATGAAAGTGGTATATAGAATGTGCAATGTGTCCCAACATCAGTGCATTTCAATACTGCTATAAAGCGGTACCGTAGATCTCCTACTCACACAGAGCATCATCAGACAGGGGAAATTGCATTGCCTTACTGTCACTTTCCTCCCCACTTCTGCCCTACAATACTTCCTCTTTCTTCATGCTGGGGAAGAAAGAGGACGTACACAATGACCACATGGACAATTCAGCGGCCGTTTTTCTCACCCCGCTTTTCCTGCACACAGCAGGAAATGGCGGCACATTCCATTTTTAAAAATGGATTTAAAGGGGTCTGTTTTGTAATGGAAAGAAGACAAGAAGGAGCAGGAGATGCATGGGAGGCAGACATCATCAAAAGGACCTGTGGACATCCGTAAGTGGGGATAAAATGTGTGATAAAATGCTTGTCTGATGATGATCAATGTCACTCCCCCACCCCCTCAATCACACTTATTCACCCACTACTTTATTCATTCACTCACTGCTTTAACCATTCCCCTCCTTCAGCCTCTGCAGGAAAAAAAGACAGATGTTCTAGGAACTGGCTCTATGTTTCCTGCCAGAGAAGTCTCTTTCCTAAAGCATCCCAGGAGCATACTAGCAACAGGCCGGAACCTTTGGGCACTGCTTTCTAGGATGCTCTAGGAATGAGCTTTTTTGGCAGGGACCATAAGGTGATTTTTTTCCCCTCACATTTTCTTTTTGGTGGCAGAAAATGCTGAGAGACAGAGCTGCCAGAGAGGGCTTGAGGGTACACTTTTTTGCAGCCTTGCAGTAAACATTCAGCAGATCATATGCTGACAATGTTTTTTTATTCTGTGATTGTGTGTTGTTTGTTTCATGACTGTTTTTCATTTGCATTTATACATTGTCTTGAGGGTCCTAGTAAAAATAAAATTTACTTCCAAACTGATATGGTTTAGATTTGGGTGTAGGTATTTCTTTATCCTATTGCTGTATTAAACCTGTGACATATAGAAAAGTGTAAAACAAGTCCAAAAGATGAAGAACCAATTGGAAACACTTCAATTCTTCTTTCTAGAAGCAAGATTAGGTCCACAGCTTTTCTGACATTAATATGAAGAGTTCTTTAAATCTTCACTCCCTAGGGGAATCTACACTATAGATTTGTTACGCTTATAAAGGGCTATGACTACTCTTTGGGCCACATGACACACTTACTGTAACATTTTAAACACGTGGTAAATTTTAACGATCTAATGTGTTTTGTTCCGTTTTTTAAATTGAAAAATCATTGTAAATTGAATAATGTGTCTTTCCTTACCATCTTATAGTCTCTGCTGTCAAACGTCTGATATCCAATCACAGAAGTGTGGGGGCGTGGCATTCATTCCTGGCGGCCAAATGCTTTCTATTGCCGTAGGCTTCCCTCGTATCTGATGTACGTGAATGAATGCTAGGGAAAGGAAGAGGGGTTTAGGAGGAAGTGGGCATGTAATCTACGGTGAGAGGAAGGAACATAACATAAAGAAATGAAGAGAAGCGACAGTGAGACCTAACTATACGCAGAAAAGAAGGTAAAACTTATTTACTAAAACGGAAGTATAAGATAATGTGGCCTAAGACATTTTAAAACGATAAAATTCAATACATTGAAATCAACATTTTAAAACGTAACAAGCACATGTGTAGATTCCCCCCCTGTTTAAGATCTGCATGTTTTTCTCCATTTTACACTTATTTACCTTGTTTCATCACATCAGGAGCAATATTTAAAACTGAATTGCCACAGGTTTGCATATATCACATAGATTATAAATGTGTGATGTGCCTAAAATAACAAAGACAGGAGACATGGGTATATATTGTATAAATATATGTCACTTTTAATTTATTCAAATCCCTCTTCAAAAACTACCTTTTCCAGCAGTGACAGGGAAATATTGAAGCCCCCCCACCTCCCAACCTCTGGAAACTGCCCACCCTTGATTTAAACAGTAAGCATAATAAAGCATTGCCTAAAATATCCTTTTTAAGCTGGAGGATGAGCTTTGATTTCTGCTGGAACATTCCAGTTCTCTTATACTGCCAACAGTTACTCCACATAATGGACAAGCTCAATAAAACACTCAAAAGGTTTCAACAGCAAGAATCCCATCTAAATATTTCCCAGAAACATTGCTAGTAAGCATTTTCCAGGAAACATAATTTAATTTTCCTAAAAACAGCATTGGGTTTAATTTTCCAGCTAAACGATTATGGTACAATATGATATATTACTGTAGTGTGTAGCAGACAGCTCCTGCCAACATTATATGATCTAGAATATGATGAGTTCTGACAGATATGTGGAATTGCAGATGCTATTGATTGCACTTTATCAACCTAATTACTCTTAATAGATGTCAACATAGGGATAGTGATGAGGATGCAACTTATTATTTTTCGGTATTACAAACTTTCCACTCTACTCCCAGGATTAGATCCAGATTTAATCATGCTTGAAGTAGATCCATTGAAATCAATCTGACAAATTATTCAGGTCTAACTTGCATCCCTTTGGATTCAGTCAGTCTACTTGAAGCATGACTATCTAGATCCAGCCCTCAGTTCACACCTTCCTGTTCTTCCCCATCAAATACTGGAGCTGCTTTTTGAGCTCACAGGTAGATTACAGGAAAGCAGAGAGGAGGCAGTAAGGAAAAGATGGATCCATGGCAGCAGGAAAAGATGGAACCATGGCAGCAGTTGTGGAAAGGAGTAGCACTGAGAGATGAGCATCAGCCACTCCCTTCTGCTGAGGAGGGAAAGAGAGGAGCAGAGGCAGTGAAGAAGCAGGCAATGTGAGAAGATGAGTAGGCATTGGCAGCAAGAAGGAGAAGCAGGCCCAGCATCAGCAGGCAGTTTCAGGGGTTGTAGTCAGCAGAGGGCCCATTGATGCTGGTACCTGGCTATCACATGTTAAATGCTGACTGCTACATGTCAGATCCTTCAAATTCTAGATAGCCAATGTGATGTAGTGCGTAGAGTGTTGGACTGGGACTCAGGAGACCCGGGTTCTAGACCCCACTTGGTCATGAAACTCACTGGGTGACTTTGGGCCCGTCACTGACTCTCAGCCTAACGTTCCTCACAGGGTTGTTCTTGTTGTGAGGATAAAATGGAGAGGAGGACTATGTCAGCCACCTAGGGTTTCTTGCAAATGGAAAAAGGCACTAACATGATGGGATCATAATCATTTGACACAAGGTATAAATCTGGCCTTGGCAGTGCATTTTGTGGCATTTGATTAAAAAATACATTCTTTTTTTCTTTTTCTTTTTTACTGATGTAAGTTGGGCTAGTGAAACCAACGAGCACAGTTCCTTTAAAACATTTTAAAGAAAAGAATGGCAACTTGCATCCCTTTGAGAGACAGAATAAATGAAAAGAACATTCAAACTACTTCTTTCCATCTTATGTCGAAAGTTGGCATTGTTTGCAATGATAAAGCAACAATATTCTGACAAGCTGTCCGACTTGTTATGAATCTGAACTTCTTTTGCTGATTTTTTTCCCTTATGCCCTCCTTTGAAACAAAACATTACCAAGAAGAAAGAGTAATTTCACACTTGGCAAAACTTGGCATTTGGCAGCAATTTGTATAGCACTGCAGAAAAACAGAAAGTGACTCATCAACCATCCTTAGGCTGTATAGCAGCTTTTCTATTCTCTCTTGGCGTGTATGCATTTTGCGATTTTCTTGTCATATGAATACATTCTATCGCTTTCAGAATGCTAAACTAAAAGGAAGTGATATCTTCTACATTTAATATTCAGGGCGCAATCAACTCTATGGCATGCCAATGGCTTTTATTAAAAGCAGACTCTTCACATGATAAAGGTAGGAAGACAGGACTGTGGAACACTTATGGAACTGTGGTGTGCTCTGCTAGACCTCTCTGTACATGGCTTCTGTACACCAGACTCCTCCTTCTACTCATTGCAGTGTGGTCATTCAGCTTGGTATTTTTCTTTACTTTTGTGTAAGCATGTATATTCCCAATCCAGATCAGGACCATGGTGCTTCAGGAGAAAGGCATTTAAGCTTTTTCCTCTCCACCATTTTTTCCCTAAAATTCCACACACAAAATACACAGGGCAGGGGCTTAAAATAAGAAAATAGACTCTATTGGGTTTTTTTTTAAAAAAAATGATGGGATATGAAATTTCAGGGAAAAAATGGACTGGGAAAAGCTTAACCCTCCTCTTCTAAAGCACCGCAGTGCTTACATGAAAGAAAACGAAATAACAGGCTTGACTACACCGATGTGATTAGTAGAAGGTGTAGTTTGGCCCTCAGAAAACATGTACAGAGAGATCTAGCATAGCATCCCACTGTCCCATAAGAGTTCCACAGTACAGAATCTGGACAAGCTCATGTGAGAGAATACAGTCTTTCAGATAACCTGGTTCCAAATCAAGTAGACTTAGTAGGTCAAAAATAGTATTTTGAATTGTGTCCAGAAACAGACCAGTAGCTAGTGAAGCTGTTGTAACATGAGAGTTGCATGTGTCCTATAACCAACTCTGGTCAAAGTTTGACAGCAGCATTCTAACTAGCTGAAGTTTTTGAGCACTCTTCAAAGCACACGATAGTATCCAAATGAGATGTCACTAAGGCATGTGTCACTATGGCCAGGTCTGCCATTTCCAGAAACAGACATAGTTGGTGCCCTAGCCTTTGCTATACAAAGGTACTTTTGATTGCTGTAGAAACCTGAGCATCCATGTTCAGGTGTGAATCCAGGAGTACACATCAGTCTTGAAGGGGAGTGCAAACCCATCTGATACAGGTTGAGCTTGCATTCCTTGATCTACATTCCAACTGTTTTGCCCAAAGTGGCTTACAACATATAGAAAAACAATCTCAACAATGGAACAATGATACATGCCAAAACTATAAAATCAGGATATCAAAACAATTCATCTAACAGTTCATTTTGTCAGTAACCAGCAGGTTCATTTCACTTACATAATTGACATCAGAATAGTGAAAGCAACCAGCACAGCAATGCCAATAGAGTAATGCAATGGGTGTCTTCATAAAATCTATCATATCAACATATGCTATTAGAGGTTGCTTTGCTTATGGTAGCACTACATCGATTATGCATGCCCAGCGCCCTGTTTGATGCTGCTCACGGTATCCACATTTCACCCGTATGCTTATGAAATGATTTTGTTGTTGTTGAAGTGTTAGGTGCCATGTTATTATTCTGTTGGTTTTCTATACATAATGAGCTCCTTTGGGCCCAGCTTTGTGAGAAAATGGGCAAATTCACAAACTGATAGTGATGATCTTTCTTATTGGGCACAATGAGCTTTGTACAATGAATCCAGTATTGGTAGGGTACTGTGTTTATGTGCACATCCTTTTCGACGTTAAAAGCAAATGTCGCCCTTGGGAATATTTCAGCATGTAAGTATGCAGAGTGAGTGAAATGTGCCATTAATCTGGACATCAGGTACAGCAAAGGTAGTAGCAAGATAAGCTTTCTCACACTGTGCAAGAAAGATGACTAATTCAGAAAAACCCTTTTCCAGGGATGAAAGCAAGTTTGTTCTCTGTGCCAACTAAATCCTTGATTCCTGGTACCTTTTTTCACTTGAGCTATTGGAGCGAAAAGAAGGAATATTTCTAACAGATTTAAAAAGCTGTCTTGATGAACTATTTTACAGTGCTGTGTGGACACATTATGTTCTCATGGTCAGACTCATTTAGAGAAACATTCATACCAAGCACTGTCGCAGATCTTTAAATGGCTTCCTTATTATTTTTTCTCTTGTTATTGTGCCTCTGTGGGAACTATATTGAGAAAAATCAGGGGATCAGCAGAATACTATTCCGATTTCAGAGCCTTTGTCTGGGCCTGTGCGGCCGTATTAATATGAACAGTATTTCACCAAATCCCATTCATCATTATTTTAGGCTATTTCCTCAGCGGGTTATCACAGAATACCAAGGACAACTTGGGTTGACTATTACCTGAATGAAACCAAGAATAAAAGAACATGTTCTTCATGTAGAAAGAAACCTGTTCCAGCCCAAATAGAGGGAAAATTGCCACAAATATTCCATGCATATGCTCATCTAAACAGACCCAGTCATAGCTGTATAATAAGCTCTCAAGCCTTCTATTTTGCTTTCATTGTTCACTTTTCTTTTCTTTTTAGTAAACCATCATAATAAGTGCACTATTACTAAATTCTGTTGACCCTTTTCATTACAGATGTCTTCAAAATAAAAGTGATTCACAATGGAAAGAATCTGTGGGTCCTCCATTCCACAAGATTTGCCTTCTTTAAAAAGAAAACTCCAAATATTATGGCCACCTACAGCTAGCTGCTGCAAAGCAAATACACTGGACTCTAATAGAGGCCATTATCTTTATGTTTCCACTAATCCTGTCCCTTGCCTTAGGATTGCCTGAGAGAAAAGAAGAACTTGGAATTGTAACACATGAGCCCATCTTTTTAGGAGCAGTCATGCAGAACCAACGAGGGGGGTAACATCTTCTTGCAAAAAGAGATGTCCAATTTGGTCAAGGGAGTCTGTAACAGGAGCCATTTTGTCTGAGAATTGTCTTCAGAGATAAGACTCAAAATATGACAGAAATATCAAGCTTGCCTCTTCCATTTTAACATGACAACTAGATTTCTCAGATGATGGAATAATTTGATTACATTCTTTGGATAATTTTAGTTATATATGAAGTCTTTGCATCTTTTGTTATAGAGGAAGGGATTGGGGGAGAGAGAGAGAGAGAGAGAACAATGACACAATACAGCATTTTAATAATGCTATCCAGATTTAAGCAAGTTTCTCCGGGAACCTGCTTATTCTTTTGGTCCTGATTTGTGTTTTTTTGAACATTTGTCACTGTCAACCCAGCTGTGTCAAAAGCTCTGAGAACGGAGAGTGTAGGAAAGCATCCTATTTGGATTTGTAAAAAAAATAAACTTATGGTCTAGAAAAGGCACGTCATATTGTCATGCTGTTAGTTTTCCCCTGAAAGACTGTGTTCGCAGCTTGGGGGTGCTCCTGGATCCGTCGCTCCAAATGACAGCCCAGATAGATGCGACGGCCAGGAGTGCCTACTATCAGCTTCGGCTGATACGCCAGCTGCACCCCTTCCTAGAGTTGGAAGACCTAAAGATGGTAGTGCACGCACTGGTAACTTCAAGGCTCGACTTCTGCAATGCGCTGTACATAGGACTACCTCTGTGCCTAGTCCGGAAACTTCAACTAGTTCAAAATATGGCAGCCAGGTTGGTCACCGATACATCTAGGAGTGACCATATTACACCAGCTTTAAAATCGCTGCACTGGCTGCCAATTAGTTTCTGGGCGAAGTATAAAGTGTTGGTCATTACCTTTAAAGCCCTACATGGTTTGGGTCCAGGTTACCTGCGGGATCGTCTTCTCCCATACAATCTGCCCCGCACGCTCACATCCTCTGGGAAGAACTTACTGCGGTCGACCAAGACTAGGCTGACAACCGTTACCCAGAGGACCTTCTCTTCTGCCACTCCCAGACTGTGGAATGACCTGCCGGAGGAGACTCGTCAACTTAACAGTCTTTTAGAATTTAAGAAAGCTATAAAGACTGTTCTCTTCCGGCAGGCATATCCAGTGGAATTTTAGAATGTTTTAAGGATGTTTTTAGGATGTTTTAGGATTTTTTATGCAGTTTTAATAATATGTGTTATGTTTTAATCAGTTTTATGTATTTTATCATGTTGTTGTTCCCTGCCTCGATCCAGACGGAGAGGCAGGTAAGAAATAAATTATTATTGTTATTGTTATTGTTATTATTATTTAAGTGATACTGATTTTACTTCAGTTGTACATTTTAACTTTGCAAAAGCAGTGAGGTCATCCTAATTAGTGCTATTAATGTTTTTATCTACAATGCACATCTGCTTAAATAAAATATATTCTTAAAAGGCAATGGATTTTTTAAACTTCAAATGACATGTACTGCTTAATTGTATATGGAAATAAAGATGATTTTATCTCACTATAGGTACTCTACAGTACAATCCTATGCATGACTACTCAAAAGTAAGCTCCAAAGAGGGCTATAGATCTTACTCCCAGGTAAGTGGGTCTAGGATTTCAGCCCTAAATACAATAATTATTTCTGCTTTTAAATATGGTAAAACAACCAGCTATACCTCCAGTACAAGTTTCTTATTGAAGCTGCTTATTAAATTCTTATTGCTCTTTAGTTATGGCAAGTCACACACAAAGAGAGGGTTTTACTATTGTAAGCCACAAAATTATATTGCTTATATAAATGTGCAATGCCTATTCTCTTAGTTATGGAATGTGATCTCTCAGAGTCAAGCTACATATTCAAAGCCAGCATCAAAGGTAGGGTGACCATATGGAAAGGAGGACAGGGCTCCTGTATCTTTAACAGTTGTGTAGAAAAGAGAATTTCAGCAGGTGTCATTTGTATGCATGCAGCACCTGGTGAAAGTCCCTCTTCATCACAACTGTTAAAGCTGCAGGAGCCCTGCCCTCTTTTGTATGTGGCCTCTTTTGTATACTCAGTGCCACTGCCTACTTGTTTACCAGCTCTCTGACAGTCAAGCGAGCAAGTGGTAGCAATGAGGAGGAGGAGGAGGAGGAGGAGGGGTGACAGCAGTTAGTGACAATGGTGGTGAGAAAGTAGATTACTGAGGCCCTCAAAAAACTGGAGCTGACACATGACTATATGGATTAGGGCCTTAGCATGGGAGGATAAGGGGCTTTAACCATTTACTGCCCACTGTAGTCCCAGTCAAATTGGGGTGGGGGGAGCATGCCTGCAATTTACATTGCCAAAAAAATGGTCTGTTTGTAATGTAAATTACAGACACAAGGCTTTGAAGCAACATTGGCTTTCCTGCACTTACTTCTGGGTAAAAAAGAAGAAAAGACATTACCGTAACATCAAGTCTGACATTTGGGGAAATTGGGGCAGGTATAGAATGCACAGTTGGGGGAAGCAGAAGGATCAAGGCCTCAACCTGAAAAGGCCTCAACCTGAAGAAGACATGAAGCACAAGACTCCCATTCTTTATCTGCTGTTAGCAGACCCAAATATTATTTTATTATGTTAATATTCAGAAACATACAGAATAAATACAGCTTTTAAGGCATAACATCTCCAACACTTACTTCTAAAATCATGATAAATCTTGCTTCAATAATGTGAACTAATATACCACTGATAAATAATTTGAAACAAAACTTTACACCTATTAAATTTACTGATATATTGTTGAAAATCCAAGTCCATTCTTGCTTATGTATTTGTCAATTCAACTTTTTTTGTGGAGGACAACCTAGAATTTTTGGACTTCTGCAAAATTCAGGGTTTGCCTGAAACTTCTGAACCCGCCCTCTTGTGCGTGGCTGGTGTCATTTTGGCTATCTAAGCATTGGCGCTCAGCCTTGAATTTCAGAAATAGAGGGAACAATAGCATGGGGGCATTATTTGTTGTTAGTCAAAAAATGCTCTCTCACTTGTGCAGCCCCTTCCAAAAGCATGAAAGTGAGAGGATAGTTTTGACCAGTGGAGGCTGCCATTCCCCCACACACACCGCATCTGGATGCTAAATCATGATGTAGCATCATTCTAAATGTGGTCTTGTGGGAAAACATGGCAGCCCACCTGGCTGCAGAGTATAAATCCTGGCAGACACTTCAAGGGGATGAGAAATTTTCTGCAAAGAAAAAGATTTAAAGAAAGAGACGGCGGCTCCCTCCACTTCCTCCCAGAATTTTGCCTACTTCACCCAGCCCCTAAATAAAAATCAACAACACAAAGATCATAAAGACTTTGAAACAATACTAAAATTATCCTAAGAATCAAATGAGATTAGTGGGTTTTCAAAAGACATTTCCCCATCTTAGGCTGCCTGCTTTGTGGTAATTTACCCACAGGAAGGGGGAAACATTCCCAAGAAATAGCACTGCAATACTGAATATGACCCAGAGGCATACACCACTAACTCTTGTTTAAATTAAATAGAGCATGATCCAGTCAAAAGCTAAGGATTCAAAGTGGCAGAAATCCACCTTGAATTTATTTTTTACTAGACCATGCCCTTAATATTTGGACAAACTACATTCCTTCTTCCACCCAAGCTTACCAGAAATCTCCTTTCTTCGTTTGAGGTCCTCATCCTAGGTTAGGCAGCTGGTGGCTAGAAAGAGTCCCTGGTCAATTGTGGTACCCAATATATTGTGTATGAAGCTTTCCTTATGCCAAGATTGATTTCCTTTTGATGCTAGACAAAGACTTTTTTTAGTTGCCCATATATTTCAGCATGTGTCATAACTGATTGGGTCAAAACTGCTGGGTTTGTTGATTTTATGGCTGCTATTCCTGTACATTTATATTTGGGTGTTGTTGCTGTTTTGTGCTGTTTATTATTGATTGTATGCTGGCCTTGGAGTTTTATACTGAAAGGTGGCCTAGTAATTCACTTATAAAGGGCCCAAGAAATTAGGTCACCAAACATGAAATTAACTGATATCAGGGCAATTACTAAGGGACTGATCCTGAAACTATTTACAAGATTAACAACTTCATAACTAACAGTCCATATTTTAAGAATGCATATGATTTTTTGAATATCCAAACCAGAAATTTGACACCCAGAAACATAGCTGACTGCTATAGCTGTTTATTTACAAGCTGATGTAATTCTTGAATGAAAATCATGTGGTGCCCTCTGATCAGCAATTTAAACTATCAAAGTGCATGACAGATCACAACTGGATGGAATCAGGAAGTAAAGCCGCTTACTTGCTATTATAAAGTCTAAACAGCACATCTGAACAAATAGGCCTAAAGACACAAGACTTACGAATGCTTTAAAATATTTATCAGTAAGGTTTAATTTGTTTACAGGAACGAGATCAGCCTTCAAGCATGCAGACCCCTGCATCAGATAGATATTACTGTCATAAAGTGGCCGCTCTTATGTCTGATAGGGGCTGCAGCAGCTTGACCTATTCGTATATCTGTTCCGGTTATGGAACAGGTATGGAAACACTTTCAGCCTCTGGTCCATATTCCATTTCAAAGAAGCCCTCAGGTACTGCAGTCCTATGGTGGATGGGGCCAAAGGCAAAAGACCAAGCTACAAAACATGCCAGCTTATTTTAGTTTAGCGCTCCTTCACACCTAATTTTCCCCCCTGGTTTGCCTCTGCATTTTTTTTACCTCTGATGCAGAAGCACATAAGGTTATGATCCTTTTCACCTGAATAGCTGCTCTTTCGCTCCTTCAGTCCTTCGTTCATTTGCTCTTCCACTCCACTCCACTCCTCCCCTTCTCTTTCTCCTTCCACTCAGGTCCTGGCAGATAAATACTTCATCCAGACCACCTTTCTGCCAGGCAAAAATGGAACAACCCTTTAGTCTGGCTCTTTGGGGGCATTGGGAGAGTACAAGCCTGTCTCTGCAGAGATTCAGGCATTGAATGATTTTGAAAAATGCTTTCAAGCCTGGGATGCAAGGTTTGGGTTTTATACTGAGGCTTGGAGCCGGCTGCTGAGGGAGATTGCTTTTCCTAGGGTGACCATATTTTGGAAACCAAAAAGGAGGACAACATGGCCGCCCCAAGGGGGCGTGCCCACCAACATGGCCAGCCTCCAAGGGGGCGTGCCCACCAACATGGCCGGCCTCCAAGGGGGCGTGACCACCAACATGGCCAGCCCCCAAAGGGACGTGCCCACCCAAAGATGGCCTTCGTCACATGTCTGATTTCACAGCACACAATTAAGACAAACCTGTTCTGCATAACATCTTCATGTTAAAATCACTGAGACATTCAGTGTATCTGAAATTAACTTCACTCCTACTTTTGTAGCTTTTGCTGTACTTTAAAGCTTTTGCTATACTTTGTGTGATACAGTCTCCTTTTCCCTCACATATCTTTTCTGACTGCAAATCCTTCACTGGATGACCGTAGTCTCACCTTTCCTAACATTTAACACTCTTTCCTCATCACCTTTCTCATATCCATACTCACAGATTCAGCACTAAACAAATGAAGCAGTTGACAAGTGCAGAAAAATCTAGTACAGGAAAATCTAGTACAATAAATGAGTAATGTAGCATTCAGAAAGAGTATAAAATACTATTACCCTACAAACAGTCATGGAACAAAATGGACTAAAGGCTTGTAGCAGTTATTTCTCACTAGCATCTCTTAACTTGTTTCAACTTCTGGTTTATCAGTGAGAAACTAATCTAAAAATGTGTCATTATATCTCTGGTTCATTAGCCATGTAAACAAGCCCATGGTCAGTAGAGGTACAAAGAAAGGCCAGAACAGATGCCCATTATCACAATGCTAGACAAAGATCTTTCCCTCCTTTTATCCAAATGTCTCCTGAATTTACACTGCCTCAGTGTGCAGAGAACAGAAATCCCAATCAGAGAGTTTAATACTTTACCCAAAGAAAACTGAGTAGCAGATAACTCAGAAGCTATCATCTCCCTATGTCCTATCATACAATGCTATCCTATGACAACTCAGGAATAAGTCCTGTTGACTTCAATAAACCGTACTCCCAGATACATATGGGATTGCAGCTTCTTCACATTTGTTCACCTTAATATAGCAAGTGCAAGCCCCTCCTGTCAAGGAAAACTGTGCACTCACCAGAACCCGGCCTCGTGGATCATGCAACCAGCAGATGCTCTCAGAACGATGCTTTCAGAGCCTAGGAGTCCCAGACACAGTCAAACAAGACAAGACAAGCCACACTATGCACTCATATATTATCTTGCTGGGACAGAACAATTCTGGGACAAGGCAACACTTTGCTATCAACCAGACATAACAGTCATAAACAAAAATGAAAAACACACTACTTCATTGACATAGCACTACATAATGACACAAACGTTGCATTAAAGGAAGAGGGAAAGAGAAAACTATACACCACTGGCTATGTAAGTTAAAGAACTATGGTAACAGGAAAAAAGTTACAATTATTCCATTAGTTAGAGTGATTATGGAAAGGAGGACAGGGATCCTGTATCTTTAATAGCTGTATTGAAAAGGGAATTTCAGCAAGTATCATTTGTATGCATGCAGCATCTGGTGATATTCCCTCTACATTACAACAGTTAAAGCTGCAGGAGCCCATCCTAGCATGACCAGATACTAAAGAAGGCAGACATACACACCCCAGGAAAGATCAGCAGTAGCAGCATCCACGCACACCTCATGCTCACTAAAGGCAATAAAAATTAAAATTTACATACCCCTGCACACTTGCCCAAAGTGGGGGGAAACTCCACATCCTCCTGAAAGCAATTTAAACAACAACAACCTCCACACACACACTTAACTGGAAGAGGGGATAAAAATCCACCCCCACGCTCTCCAAAGGCAAAATAATAATGACAATATTAATAATAAACCACCCACACAATGCAAAATAAAACAAAAACATGCACACACCCATTGCAATAAAATAATATTAAAAATACAACACTCACCCACATACCCACCCAAGGAAAAATAATAAAAATCCAGACAAGCACCAAGGCAAAAAACAACCAACAGAACAAATACACACACTCACCAAGACTGAAAATACAATAAATATCCACACACACCAGCATACTCACCCATGGCAAACCTAATAATAATTTTAAAACACACACACACGCACCACCCCAATTAATTCATCAAAATATATCAAAAATATTAAAGAAAAGTTCACTAAACAGTAGCAGCACCCAACGATAAATGAAATCACATCCAGGCAGCCCCAGCCCCGAGTGCCAGGCCAGGCTAAGACGCCTGCACTCCCGACTGGGCCAGGCCACCCCATGGACTTGAAGTCCAGCGTGTCATACTCCAGGCCAGGCCAGACTGCCCCACACCCGGCCAGGAATGCCCCAGGACACCGGGTGAGGATGCTCCCCCACTGCGCCGCCCCATGGGTCACACTGGGTCAGGCTGCACTGGGTCAGGCTGCACTGTGCCAAGCTGTGCTGCCCGCACGCCATGCCAACTTGCGCGCCGTGCCAGGCCGTGCCACCCTGCACTGGCCCAGCACCCGTCCACCCCGCTTCCGCCTCGTCAACCCCACGCCCGCCCATCTCGCATGACCTGCACACTTGCCCGCCGCACCCTATGCCCGCCCCACCCACCCCGCAACCAGCAGCTGTGCACCCCACAACCACTCCACCTGCCTCACCTGCAGTTTGCCTGCCCACCCCGCACTCCACCCCCGCGCACCCGCTAGCCTCGCCCCACGCCCACCCCACAACTGCACACCCCACAACCGCACACCCCACAACTGCCTCATCCCACCCCACAACCCACTTGCCCCACCTGCACTGTACTCACCCCACGCCCACCTACCTAGGGTAGGCTGACCATCTGAAAAGGAGGACAGGGCTCCTGTAACTTTAACAGTTGTAGAGAAAAGGGAATTTCAGCCAGTGTCATTTGTATGCAATTAGTTCCTGGTGAAATTCCCTCTTCATCACAAAGTTGCAGGGGGCCTGCCTTCTTTTGTATATGGGAACGTTAGCAAGTGTTCCTTAAGCATGCTTAAGTGCATGGAAAGAAGCAAATTCCATTTAAATTAGGGTGACCATATGAAAAGGAAGACAGGGCTCCTGTAACTTTTAACAGTTGCGTAGAGAAGGGAATTTCAGCTGGTGTCCTTTGTATGCATGCAGCACCTGGTGAAATTCCCTCTTCATCACTGTAGTTAAAGCTGCAGAAGCCCTGCCCGCTTTTGTACCTGGTCACTCTAGTATAGCTCCTGCAGCTTTAACTACAGTGATGAAGAAGGAATTTCACCAGGTGCTGCATGCATACAAAGGACACCAGCTGAAATTCCCTTCTCTACGCAACTGTTAAAAGTTACAGGAGCCCTGTCTTCCTTTTCATATGGTCACCCTAATTTAAATGGAGTTTGCTTCTTTCCATGCACTTAAGCATGCTTAAGGAACGTTAGAATTATAGGTCCAGGCATTTGATGGCGATGGCTCGTGTCTGCTTGAGTACAAAGTGAAAGCAGACACGAGCCCTGTAATGGATACTACCAAGGATCAAAGGGATCGAGACCAGAGTGATCCTTCCTTGCACGCATGGCTGCAAAACTCAGCTAGGCTCAGCCGTTCTGCTTGAAAAGTGAAAGTAGGAAAGGAAACACGAGCCCTGTAATGGATACTACTAGCAAGGATCAAAGGGATCGAGACGAGAGAGTGTTTCCTTTTCTTCGCGGGAAGCGGGAGGGGAAGACCTGGCCTCTGTAGAAATTTTTTTGAAACATGTAATTTAAAAATTCCATAGCCATCAAATGCCTGGACCTATAATTCTGAAATTTCTGACACATATCTACCCCTAACCCATCTACAAAGTGAGCAATGTTCAGACTTCTAACTTTTAAAATAAAAAAGTTATAGGCGTTTCTTTCCTCATTGTTTCAAAAATACCTTGCCACCACATGCCTGGACCCAGCTGTCTGAAATTTTACACACATATCAAGCCAAGTGGTACCTGTAATGTGCCCATGTTTCCTGTTTGTATCTTCAAAAATAAAAAAGTGGGAGGCGTAACTGTATTTACCCCACCACTACCCATTTTTCTAAAATTAATTGCCACACAAGGCAAGCACCTACGTTTCCGAAATTTCACACACATAGGTCCCAAGGTACCGCCTACAATGTGGCAAAGTTTCATGTGTGTAACTTTAAAAATGACAAAGTTATAGGCATTCCTGGATATTTATTAAAAAATTAATTGCCACACAAGGCAAGCACCTATGTTTCTGAAATTTCACACACATAGGTCCCAAGGTACCACCTACAATGTGGCAAAGTTTCATGTGTGTAACTTTAAAAATGACAAAGTTATAGGTGTTTCTTTCCTCATTGTTTCAAAAATTAATTGCCACACAAGGAAAGCTCCAATGTTTCTGAAATTTCACACACATATCAAGGCAAGTGGTACCTGTAATGTGCCCAAGTTTCCTGTTTGTATCTTCAAAAATAAAAAAATGGGAGGCGTAACTGTATTTACCCCACTACTACCCATTTTTCTAAAAATTAATTGCCACACAAGACAAGCACCTACGTTTCTGAAATTTCACACACATAGGTCCCAAGGTACCCCCTACAATGTGGCAAAGTTTCATGTGTGTAACTTTAAAAATGACAAAGTTATAGGCATTCCTGGGTATTTATTAAAAAATTAATTGCCACAAAATGCATGCACCAATCTTTCTGAAATTTCTCACAGATAACTACCCCTAACCAGTCTACAATGTGCCCAAGTTTCATCCTTCTATCTTTAAAAATGAAAAAGTTATAGGCGTTTTTGTAAAACAATACTTGGCTATGGGAAAAAGCATTCAAAATGGCGTCCGATCCGGATCGGACCTCATCGGATCGGATCGGATCGGAGGTTGGCCGGATCGGATCGGATCGGATCGGATTTTCCCGATTTTGGGTCGGATCGGATTCGGATCGTGGATCGGATCCGATCCGATGCACACCCCTACTATCCATGTCTCATTACAGCAATGAGGGAATATATATAGGTATTCCTAGTGTCCTCTCAAGAACAGTCTTCTTTCCAGTGGTGACCCATCAAAGCCAAGCCTGAACATTTTAGGAAGAGCTATAAAACTATTCAAGCCAGATTTGGTGGCCTGAGGTCTTGAAGTGAGGCTTTTCAGTGATTGCTACAGTTTTATCTATTCTTAGTATGTGTAGTTGATGATCAGTGGTCGTAACTCAGACTATTAATGGTTTGGACACTGACTTGGAGGGAGAGGGGTTATCTGGGTCTGTAGCACCACCCACAGAAGCACTCTGACACTGAGCCCAAGTCTGGCAACCAGGGACCATTGGAAGCCAAGACCTCCAAGTCTGAAAGCCCAAGGCACGACCTCAGGAACTGCAACCTATGAGCAAAACTCCATAATACTTGTCCCCAAAGGCTTCATGTACCATAGCTGCCCAACACACACACCATGTGTCAAGCAAGGAGTGATGAGAGATGAGATACCTGTTCTCTCATCAGGTATCATCAGATACCTGTAATTTTAAGGATCCCTAGTCTCCCGCAAGCAGGCAGCACCTAAGAGGAGTCAGGATGAAGAATTATTATAAGACTGCCTTGTCCCAACTGGTGCCCTCCAGATGTGTTGGACTACAACTACCATAATTCCACAGACAACATAGCTGGCTGTGGAATTATGGGAGTCATAGTCCAACACATGTCGAGACACCAGGTTGGGGAAGGCTGAACTCAGTCAAGAACCGTCAGAATAAGTTGTGTGCCTTGGGACCTGTCCAGGGTACTGAAGTACCAGTCGCTGACCAACTCTTGCTTTGTGGCATGTGACCTTTGAGTGGCTACGAACTTCTTTACTGTAAGTCCCCTGCTCTGGTTATCTACTCCAAACCCCTGCTTCTTCCAGACTCACTGTGGACTCATCTTCACCAGGACTGCACATAAATATTTTCTAACCCACATCTTGACAGTGGTTGAAGTGATCTAAGAGCCGAACGAGATATGACATCAGAGATCTGTGTTTGGGTTGCCCAACAATTGTTTAAAGTTAAAAGGGGCACCAGAGAGGGGTAAATTGGATTGGGGCAGCAGTAATGGAAGAGGGGGGATAACCACCGCCCCATTCTTTTCCTGATCAATTGTCCCTTTCCCCAGTGAAGCTCCTGTTATTAGCACTGGCAATATATATATATATATATATATATATATATATATATATCATACCTATATTGAGCTTGTCTTTTCCCCCAGCAGAGCTAATACCAACATTGAGGAACAATTTCAATCAGAAAAAAACAGCATGAGAGAATAGACTAAACACCCCCTCTCCCACTGCCATAGCCCCAATCCCATTCAACACCCCCATCCACACAATACATGTATTATTATTATTATTATCATTATTATTATTATTATTATTATTATTATTATAAAAATGAAGACCTAATCATAGATCTGCATCATGAATGTTATGGCCATTGAACATAACTCTCTCAGATCCTAGCTCTTCTCAAACTTTCTATTGTTGCTAGTGATGTCAAGTTAAAGATTAAATATATGGCAAATAAAATTGATGACCGTCTTTGTAATCTGGGGAGTTTTGTTCTTTTGAACACAAGCAAAAAATAACTATATTTTAATTATTTTCCTCTGGAAGGGCAACTAATTAAAAACACAATGGCACTGTTGAAAGCTCATTAGCAAATTTATTTTTATAATGACAAGTAATCTCAACTCTATAAGTGGAACTACTCACCTGTATAATGCTGAATTTAGTTGGATTTTGGATTGAGGCCAATGATAGCATAATTTGTAAGCTTGCAAACTGGAAGTGTTCATTTACCAAGCCTATAATTAAGACAAGACTTCATTCCAAACTATTTTATAACTAAAATAGATTTCAATGTTTACAAAAAAGACAAGACAGCATACCAGCAAATTACAGTTAATATTTGTTGCATGCAGTGTGCACTATTAACTACAGGCATTATATCTGTGCAAGGCATGTCTTTTTATGGTATTTTTCTGATCTACAGAAAGCTACTTATAGGCCCCAATCCAAGTATGTGCAGATATCAGCCTATGCCAACTTGGTGCCCTCCAGACATTTTGGACTTCAACTCCCATCAGCCCCAGCCAGCATGGCTCATGGTCTGAAATGCTGGGAGGAGTCATCCAAAACATCTGGAAGGCACCAGATTGGGAAAGGCTGGCATATATGTTTCATTCCTCAGTGCAGCTGCCATGAGCTGTTTGGCATAGAAGAAGGAGAGGGGACTGAAACCTGAGAAAACTCACAACCTTCCTCCTTGAACAGCAGATCAGAGCTCTTCTCTAACATGGATACACACACTAGGGTGACCATATGAAAAGGAGGACAGGGCTCCCGTACTTTTAACAGTTCTGTAGAAAAGGGAATTTCAGCGGGTGTCATTTGTATGCATTCAAAACCTGATGAAATTCCCTCTTCATCACAACAGTTAAAGCTGCAGGAGCCCTGCCCTCTTGATCAGATACAAAACAGCGCAGGGCTCCTGCAGCTTTAACTGTTGTGATGAAGAGGGAATTTCACCAGGTACTACATGCATACAAATGACACCTCCTGACATTCCATTTTCAATACAACTGCTAAAGATACAGGAGCCCTTCTCTCCTTTCCATATGGTCACCCTAACGTACACATCTATCCACAAATGGATGTTACATGCATGTCCCTCTCTCAATTCAGCTGCTGAGGCTGTGCACATGTAGACATGTTACAAATTGTGCTGCCTCTCCTGATCAGCTGTTCAGGAGAGACTGCACATATATCCTCATGGCTTAGGATAGGGTAAAGAATTTCAAGTCTAGGGGCCAAATTCAGCTCTGCTGTGGTCCCAATCTGTCTCTCCAGAGTTCCCCCAGATGGCCACACATGCTCCTCCTGGCCTGACCATATTTTCCCTGGCCACAAATTGTGTAGTTTTTGTGCAGTCCCCACCCCGAAAAGAATCGGATTTACCGGGGTCTTATTTTGTTGTGAAAAGAAGACTAGAAGGAGCAGGAGACACATGGCAGGCAGATGGTATCATCAAAAGGACCCACAAAAACCGTGAGGGGGCAGTAACAAGCATGTGATAAAGCGATCATCTGATGACACTCTTAGGGGCTCGTCAGACGGGGGGCAAATCATGGGATATTGCATTTCCTTCCTGGGGTCTCTCTTGCTGGTTCTCTTCCACTTTCAAAACAAGCATTTTTCACAGAGACCAGCAACCACATGGCCTGTAGATTTCAATGAATTTCCAGGGGGACAGAGTGCTCCAGCAGACAATTTATAGCGCAACCTCGGAAGAGTCAGATTTAAACAGGGGGGGGGGTTGTCACTCTGATGAGCCCCTACAACGCAGGAAACAGACGACAACGTTAAAAGGACCCACGAAAAAACATGAGTGGCCAGTAACAAACATGTAATAAAATGCGCACCTGATGACGCTCACGGTCAAAGATACAGTGAATGTTTTCCAGAAATCGGTAACCACACAAAACATCCCCAGCTTCATTGCCACAAATCTGGACTAGTTTTAACTCTCTCTCTCTCATGAAAATATGCAGCATTCTTCCTCTTATGCCAACAAGCCACACCTTATGCTACTCAACTTCATTTCCTCCATAGGTTAATGCCACATCCACTGCCATGAATACCACAAAAAAGGTGTGTGTTTTTTGTTACTAGAAGTTATCTCAGCTGGGCCTATAGGACTCGCTGGCCTGTGACTATGACGCTAATGCTTTTTATCCCATAGGCCCACCTAGCTCCTTTAGACGAGCCTCCAGAATGGAAGAACAATGGGAAAACATGCATATTATCCCCTCAGCCCAAGAATGGAAATGGAGGAATTAGCACTGATGCTTATAATGGTAGTAGTGACAGTTATAATGCCTTTCAGCTTTATTGTGCCAGTATGAACAACTTCAGCACAGTAATCCAATTAAAACTAAGACTCAACACAGAACTGGATCGGCACAAAATACAATGGAGGTAGGAGAGCCACATGGGTGAAACTACTTGTACTCATTTCAGTAATTACCAGAGTAAGAGTACAAAAATCCCTATTGTGAGCAGATGTCACATGCTCCGAGCTTGAACCCAGCTTGAAGCAGCAAACACTCACTCACCTGCTGACTGATGGAAATGACTGACTCTAGGAAACAGGCTGTAAAATCAATTATTCACATCTGCTCTACTGCTGCCACCTACACATCCAGCAGCACTGTGCAAGTGGAGAAAGTTTTAGTTTTGTTTTAATAGGTGCACATACAAATGGGCCAGTGGCTGCAATCCTATGCATACGTAAGGAGGTCCCACTGAAATCAGTTGGATCAGCTTCTCCACAAACATGTTTAGGTTCATGCTACACAGCTGTCTCTGTGATGAAAGTTTTTTTTAAAAGCAAATGAATGCAACATTAGACTTCATTGCAAATTCAGTACACATGGAAGAAGATGTAATGATCATCAAGACCTACTCTAACATAGTAAATTATTTCTAGGGCCTAGCTATTTAAGGGACCACCTGTCTTCCTATGAACCTGTTGCATTATGAGAAGCTGCAAGAAAAAACATTTTGATAATACTGCTATGTAGAGAGACTCACTTGACAAGCACACAGTGGGAGGGGGGCTTTCTCCCATTTCACTCCTGAATTATGGAATGCACATCCCTTGGACCTGTGAGTAGTTCTCTCTCTCTCTCTCTCTCCTTTTAGAAAAAGATGTTTTTACTGAATGTACTGTCCATCTAGACACACGTACAAAATCACATGTGTTCTCACTGGGCCCACATTCGTTCATCCAGGACTTTTTGACATTGCTTCCAGTAGAGTGTCTATGGCTAAGAAGGCAATCCCCACCCCAGAGAGCCACACCAATACACACATACAAGAACTTGCAGGTAATGCCACTTGGCTCATTGATGGAGTTTAACATGGATTTCAAATGCACAGGCTGAATTTGGGGGAATTAGCTGGGCAAAGCTTTTGCACTGGAACTTCAGGAACAAACATTATACCAATCACAACTACTCCGGCCTTCACAGAGAATTGTGCTTGGATGGGGACGTTAGCTATCTTCTCATCAAAGCCAGGCTTCAGGCCTACTAGCAATGCTGTAGACATGTGTGAACTGTTGGAATTACAAGGAGAGGAATAGGTTCGAGTGACAGAGCAGGGAGGAAAGGGTGGGTAAACAGGAACCCCTAATGCTCATGGGAACAGAAAGAGAAGGAGAGCGAGGGTTGGGGTTTGGAGCAGAGTACATGGAGAGGGCTGGAAAGAAAATTATTCTAAAGGGAAGGAGACTAGTCTATGCTCCAGTGATTCTAGCATTCTCACATTGTAGACTAGAGGTAGCTGTATACTCGAAGCTTGAACCACTCATACATTCCAATTTACTCACACCTGAGGAGGTGCCCATTGCAATTTCACCCTTTTCATTTAAGCAAACTCTTAAGGGGGCTGTGGGAAGGAGACATCAAGGGTGTGATCCTTTCCAAACAGGCAGGCTGCACAAAGGTGCCTGGCACTCCAACTTAAGGTGAGTTAAAGGGCAGAGCCAATTAACATATCCATTCACACTGGGATAGAGGGGCAGAGGCTATTCTTTCTAAAAGGTCCTCCAAGACCTCTACATGGACTAAAGCCCTTGCCTATTGACTGGAACTACTGAGCATTGCAACTCCAGTTCAGCTGTCTGAAGAAACAGGTTTCACTCTTAAAAAGGAGAGCCGTGCTTCCCAGGTGCAAGACATAGGCCTATCTTACCAGCCTACAAGTGAGCACAGGCAGGCAA
Organism: Anniella stebbinsi; assembly: GCA_029215795.1. Lineage (NCBI taxonomy): Eukaryota > Metazoa > Chordata > Lepidosauria > Squamata > Anniellidae > Anniella > Anniella stebbinsi. The sequence goes on from JARDYH010000001.1 coordinate 119,747,003, forward strand.
AGCTTGGGGGTGGGTTGAGATAAGCAGAACTACAGCATCCACTACCCAGGTTGAGGCTCATTAGCTGGACTTGTCCAGCAGTAGCAGGATGCTGGGTTTGCCTCTCTCTTCCCAGAGATCAGCCCTAGCTCCTCCTTGGAGTGAACCCCTTGGTGACTAGGGGCTTCTTTAAAGGGAAATTGTGTTTGCTTACTGCCACTTTCCTGCCTGCTTCTCTCATTGGAATGAGCTGAATTACAGGGGAGGAGAGAAGCAACCACAACCAGGTGGTCTGTAATTGAAAGCTTCCCTGCTCATATACTTGAATGGGACAGCGCCCTCTAGTGGGTGTTTTGTAGCACAACTTCAGCTGCATACCACAGTAAATCCCAAGATATTTGAGAAGAATCGGAATATCCAAAGATTTTTTTTTAATGGAATAACTGGGGGGAAAGCACAGGAGATGTGCAGGAGGCTCATGACATCATCAAAATGACCCGCAAACTTCCATGAATGGCCAGTCACAAGCGTGATATAAATTGCTATTTTAAAGAACCCTAGTGAAGTCCTGGGGCCAGGATTCCCTCCAAAGGAGGTCTATACAACCACAGACGGACATTGATTCCCCTGAGAAAAACAGTGACCTTTTGCTGGTGAAAAACTTTCAGCTTTATACTGCTTAGACTAAAGCTGTGACATCACACCACACTCGAATTGAATTACAAAAGTTTAAGGAAGCCTTTCGCCATGCTGGAATGCAAGTGCTTGACTTAAACAAAAGGGCTGGCTTTTCCTTCCTGCCAGAGCCCTTTCCTTACACAAAAGATAAACTTTTAACTCAAATGGCTCATTGAAGAACATATTGCTTTACTCTAGATAGAAATCCCTGTGGTGTTACTCAGTTTTACCTCCCTCCTTTTCCTTTGGAACATAAGCACATTTGCAGATCTGATTATAATTGGATGATGCTCAATCTAACCATGCATTTGTAACAGAACTGTTGAGCCTGGTCACTTCGGCTGTGTTTTCCTGCCTCCCTAAGGTCATGGGTGAAAGCATCCAGTTCATAGGCATTGCACCAAGATGGAGTCTGTTCTGTTCACTCTGGAACCAAGCTACTTCATAACAGTGACAAGACTAGGGTGACCAGATAAAATCCAGGTCAGGGCTCCTGTAACTTTAACAGTTGTAGAGAAAAGGGAATTTCGGCCAGTTTCATTTGTATGCAATTAGCTCCTGGTGAAATTTCCTCTTCATCACAACAGTTAAAGGTGCAGGCACTATACTAGAGTGACCATATACAAAAGAAGGCAGGGCCCCTGCAACTTTAACTGTTGTGATGAAGAGGGGATTTCACCAGGAACTAATTGCATACAAATGAAACTGGCTGAAATTCCCTTTTCTCTACAACTGTTAAAGTTACAGGAGCCCTGACCTGGATTTTATCTGGTCACCCTAGACAAGACAAAACTCATTAACCTGGCCTTTTAAGTGGCTTCATTAGTACCAGGGATGGGGTGCTAATGATGATTTACTGTTATTAAGGTTTCTTTGCCGCTTTTTTGGGGGGCGGTTATTGATTGCTGTACATGGCCTTGATGACTCTGGCAGAAAGGCAGTATAAAAATACAGAAGACCAGGTCCAAATAACATGTGCCCCAGCAGCTAAATGCTCCCTGCCAGCCATAGGGCGGATCTACACACAAGGTTTTTGATGTTTTATAAGGGTTATGAAAACTCTTTGGGCCACATGACGCACTCCCTATAACGTTTTTTAAAACTCACTTCAGTTATATACAACAGTTTCACTTTTAATAAATCGTTTTAAGTAAAAGAATGTGTCCTTCCTTACCGTTTCTGATTCATGGGGGCAGTGCTTCCTTTACTGGTGCCCAAATGCTTAGCAGTTGATTGGTGGGGAAGAAAGAGGAAGTGGACCAGTGAACTACAACACCCACAATTCTTAGCCCTATACTTGCTAGGGAATGACAGAGGAACTAAGAAGGAAGTGTGTAACTGAACTACAACCCCCACAATGCCTTGCCCTAAACTCATTGAAAAACAAAAGAGAAAGAGACATGGCAGAACAGCGTGTGACCGCACACACTGCTTTAAAGACAGAAGACTGTTCTCCTGTAACGTGAGTACTCAGTAATGTGGCCTAAGACGTTTTATAACGCACCTATTTGGAACGTTTTAAAATACAATTTAAAATGTTCCAAAGGACTGTGTGGATTCCCCCATATATTGTTCTATCACACCAGCAGTTTATTGCACTCTCATTATGCCTGGTTCATTTTTTTTGCAGTGCGGTACTCACATGACATCATCGCTGTCCTGCACTCATCTCGCCTCTTCCACCCCTTTTTCCATCTTATTTTGGAGCATGGAAAGTCTGGTTTATTTCCTCCATGAACGATTAAAGCGCCATCCTGCCCTGTGTAATTCCGTCGGCATGCTATGTCCTTTGTTGGGAGTGTCTGCTTTGAAGGGAGGTCTTGTTGATGAAAGAGGTGGGCAGGGCGGTTCTTCTTCTCCAGCACACAAATGGAGCCCTGCTGCCCAGGTGGACCTGGAAGTCTGGATGGATTTATGGGTTGGGATGGGATGGGAACGAAAGTATTTCCAGCTCCAAGCATCCTTTGGTCCTGGAGAGCAAGGTGGCTCTTCCTAGCCAGAAGGGCAGGAGTAACTGAGAGTGTTGTGTTCCTCCACACACACACACCTTTTTTCCCTCTCTACCCACCCCCGGCAGGGGGAATTGGAAGCTGGTTCTAAAATGCTTCTGATTCCTTACAGCCAAAACCATTAAGGTAATCATAGTAAAGGAAATGAATAAATGATTCCGTCTAAGCAGGCTCAATCTTCTGGCAATAAAAGACAAGCACTGATCTCCTACGCTTGGGAGGGGAGAAGCGACTGCTCTGAACAAACACATTTGCAGGGACGTGAGGAGGTGTGAGACGCGAGGAGGTGCTAGCGCCCCGTGCACGGGCGGCGCCTCCTCCAAAGAAAAGAAGAAAAACAAAATGGGAATGCGAGGATATGCAGGCGCCCTGGTGCGCGAGTGCTCCTCCTCGCATGCAAACTCCCACGCTTGTTCCTTCATGAAGGAGTGCACGTGCAGGCGTTTGGGGGATCGCAGCACCATGTGCCATCATCAAGATGAGCCCCTGATTCGTTTGACAGGGGGCTTATGGGGAGAGAGAGAGGGAGAGAGAGAGAGAGAGAGAGATTGAGATGGAGGCAATTCATAGTAAAGGTTTATGTCCTGCTTTGATTTCCTTTGGATGTGTTTCCCAAGTGAGGTGGAGCGGGGGGATCAATGAACCAATGAACTGGAGGGGGAGAAAGGGGAGGGGTAGAGTGGGAGAGCAAAAAAGCAACAAGATGAAATTTGAAAAGTGACCAGCGCTTGCTGCGATAATGAAACAGAGGTCAAAATCGCAGGTGCATATCAGGGGGGAAAAGTAGGCTTGATGGAGCTCATAGTATGGCCTACCAGGTGCTCAAGAACTACGTAGTCTTTGTACTCCCAGGAAGTTTTTTCCAGTCTAAAGAAGTTAAACAGGTTATCAAGCCACCATGGCTAGCTGGCTGTGTTTGGCTTGGTGTTCTTTTCTCCCATTCTTGAAGCATAACAAATACTTTCCTACAAGAAAGACTTTCTCAGGGTCCCTGAAGGGAACCCCAAGGTATACCAAATCATCTCTAGTAAGGGCACTAGAAACTAGAAGTGGAACCTCCAATAAAATGTTTCACTGTAAATTGTTCCTGTTCAGTGTTGCAGACAGCCAGTCAACCAGGCACACTTCTTTTCAGGATACTCCATTCAATTCCTCTTCACCCTAAACCTGGACAAAAAATATTGCTGACAGACAGAAAGACAGGTGCTTGACATAATAGGTCTTTCACATACTTATGCAGAATACTTTTAGCTGACCCTCTGAGCCACTGCTTTTCAACAGATAGGCCATAATGAACAATGGGGTTATTCTGCAAATGAAGGCAGGTCACACTACCATTAGCACCACCATTTTTTCCATTTTGCAAAAAAAAAAAAAAAAAGAAAGGAGGAGGAGGAGAGGTTCCATGTTTGGGTCCTAGGCATGAAAATGTTGAAGGCTACTGCTACTGCTCTAAGCCATCTCTACTTGATCTTTGACTTCGCACGGCCAGATGATAAAGAGCTCCATCACACCTACTTTTTCCCCCCAGTTTACATCTGCAGTTTCCTCCTCTGTTTCCTTAGTGAGTCAAGCGCTGGGCACTTTCACGTCTGTGCGTTGTTGTGCTATTTCAGCTCATGTACCTTTTCACCTGTACCGCTACTATGCCAGTGAAATCTCCCATACCTATGATCTCCTTCCCCCTGCAGTTAATTTTTTATATATTTTTATATATATTTATTTCTGCACAAATACAATAGTACGGCAGCCAGAAACTGTGCGATTGTGGTAAAACAATACACTATGCTTTTCCCTAGGATCATATTAAACTATAAGTGAAGAGAAAGTGTTACAATTTGGTTTTGGAGAAGTTTGTGGTCAATGTTGGCATGGCAAGGGGAAGCTGACATTGTTCTAGTCAGGAAACCTAGACATGCCTACCCAGGAGTAAGAAGCATAGAGTTGAATGGGAGCAAGTCCCGGGCATGGGTGGCAGTACCCTCTCTCCCTCTTCACGGTTGGGCAGTTGAGTGGAGAGCCGCCCTGCCCTCCTCTTTTGTCAGTGAGACCACCCTTCAATGCACATGCCCCCAACAAAAAATGAGATGGTCCAATATAGAGCAAGGACAGCAATATATGGGAGGGAGGAGCAATTTATTGCGCATAGAGTGGAAAAAATGAACTTTCCCTGCTCCAAAACAAGATGGCAAATGGAGGGGTAGAGGCGAGATGAGTGCAGGACAGGGACGACATCACGTGACTACCATGCTGTGCTGCAAAACCACATACCAGGCATGGCAAGAGTGCGATAAATTGCTGGTGTGATGGAGCTCAAAGTGTTGCGCAGGAGTCAGCCCAGTGAAAACAAATTCAAGGTGATGCCACATCCTGCTAGTTCAAAGGGTTTTCTTGAAGTCATGCCATCCCATCTGTGAAAAAGGAAGTTGTGCCCAGGCATGTTGCAAAGTAGGTCATTTAGAGGCAATGAGAACATTCATCCTAAAGGGACTGCATGGGCTTTATGAGTTACTTGACTTGGATGTTTTTTGCAATCCACCCAGAGAGATTCTTCCTCCTCTGTATGTAATTGGGAATCCTTTTATCTTTTCCACATCTCTCAGGCTGCAAAAGGGAATATAAGCCAGTCAGCAGCACAAAGTCACAATGCAAAGCTGAGCTGGGCCAAGCACAGCCTAAAGCAACTTAACCTCCATGGTGCTCCTGACTGTGTGAAGCCAAGTCATCAAAGCAGCATTAATTCGGACACCCAGCTCAAATCATAAGTCATGCTGCTCCTTTGCTTGGAATGTTCAGAGCCCTGGGAGTACACAAGGGCATATATGCCACACCAAGCTAAAAGAAGGAGAACTCAGCAGTGGCCACTTCTATTAATCGTCCTCACTCCCCGCAGAATGGCAGGCAAGTGACTATCACTGCCTTACAATAGGGGCAGTTTTTACTTCCCTTGCCTGCTTTGGACAGCCTGTGCACAACTGCAGGACTCTCACTAAAAGCTTAAATCTTAGCAAAAGCAAAATGATATCTGGGGGGATTTCAAGGGAATTGACCTCCACAGTCCAGAAATTGGCTAGATCTACACTACTGCTTTATAGCAGTATTGAAGTGCACTGATAACTGTTGGGACTTTCATAGAGCTCCATCACACCTACCTTTTTTTCCTGATATGCACCCATGATTTTTACCTCCATTTCATTAGCGCAGCAATCGCTTGTCACTGTCACATACATGCATTGTTGCACTATTTCATCTTGTGGCTTATTCGCTCTCCCACTCCACTCCACCCCGTGCCACCCTTCCCCTTCCCCCTCCCCGTCCACTTCATTGGTTCTTGTCCTTGATGGATGTGTGATGGACGTGGCATGGCCACTTCTGTTCCGTTTTCAGCTAACCGCTATTGGAATTTATTAAAATGCTTACAACTCCCTCATTTCTAAGGATAAAGAGATGAAACCTGGCAACATGGTAGCTCTTAAATAGGGCTTTAGGCATGACAAGTTTGAACCAAATCTGTTTATCCATTGATGTTTTACAATTTTTCCCCTCAAACCATTCACCCACATACATACATACATACATACATACATTCACACACACACAAACACACACACACCTCTAATTCTGTGTTAATCCACCCCTGTGCATTTCTGGAGGCCTCAACCTAGCAGCCTCCAGACAGGTTGGACTATAGTTGGACTTCCTGGGAATGATGGGTCTTGCTCTTTGGGGGGCACCAGGTGGAGGAAAGCTGTTTGAATCCCATTATATTATCTTTCTCCTCCTCCCCCTCCTCCTCATCCCAGGCTTCTGGAAAAGCAGAGATAGCAAGGAAGGGAAATGAGAAAGAGATGCCTGGAGGGTCTCCAGTCAGAACCATCTGGCTCAAGAGACAACTCTTTTGCCTTATTAACACTGCTGAGGCTTAAGGGAAGGGGGCATTTGGGGCAGAGGGTGTGGTGGGATTTTGTTCTCATTAGCTTTGCAGCTTTAAAATGTGTAGTACAAATGTGTCGTTGTATTTGTGGTTGCCCTGAGCCAGAAGATCTTATCCATTATATTCTTTACTGTTCCCTATACAATGACCCAAGAGTACACTTTGTGGCACCCTTAATTGGAAACTACTTTTGCCAGAGCCCACTGGAAGTGATCTTTTATCTCCTAGTGGACATGGATAAGTATGTGACTTGGCATGTAGCTCTGTTTGCCACAGCTGCCAAAAGGATTAGAAAGAAATACATCACAGAGATAGCCACTAATTGTAAAGGAGATGATTGCATTTGACCATGTCTGATTTCTATTATATTACTGACGATCACCTATGACATACCAGTCTATATTTTTTAATTTGTGTATTATGTACTATATGCATTATGTCTATATACATTATGAATATAACCTTTGTGTGTGTTATTATTTATTTATTTATTTATTTATGTATGTATTTATTTATTTATTTATGGTGATTGTACTGTTATTGTTTGTTTTATGCAAAGGCCATTGGCCAAAAGCAATAAACTTGACTGACTGACTGAAATGAACAGGGTTGTGTGTTTTGCCAACACTCAAATGCCTGGATCAAGGAAAGGAAGTCCCCTTGGGGAACACCTGCTCAAGCACCTCTAGGCACACACACATTCCAGGTCTGTACCCATCAGGTTGCAGACCTGCTAGTGGGATCAACTCTGGGGAAGAGACACCTGTTCCCATTGCGTGCCTCTTGCACCCCTGTTGCCTTCGGATATCCACAAGGAGGAGAATGATGCCTATGGAATGAAGTGTGCAGATTGGGATGTTAATGGCACAGTGAGCTGCAGGGCTTGGCTTGCACCTAAACTTTCCTGTAGCCCCACCCCCAGCAGAAGCTTCCAACTTGCTAACCTGCACTGTCCTTTCCCCACAAGGAGGACGACTGCAAGGAAATACTTGTCCTGAGACTGAAGCATAGGTAGGCTGACCATATGAAAAGGAGGACAGGGCTCATGCAACTTTAACAGTTGTAGAGAAAAGGCAATTTCAGCCGGCATCATTTGTATGCAATTTGTACCTGGTGAAATTCCCTCTTCATTACAACAGTTAAAGTTGCAGGGGCCCTGCCCTCTTTTGTATCTGGTCACTCTAGTATAGTGCCTGCAACTTTAATTGTTGTGATGAAGAGGGAATTTTCATTCATCAAAGTGGTAGCTGCTTTACTCCCTCTTACAACAGATTTAGTTTTCACTTTATCAAAGCGCAGTAGTACTCTTTCACTGAATTGGGATACCATAATAATAATAATAATAATAATAATAATAATAATAATATTTATTTATAACCCGCCTCTCCCTACGGATCGAGGCGGGGAACACACATACAAACATAACAAGGTTAAAAAATTAAAACAAGAGAAACACATCATTAAAACATTTTAAAATTCATCCGGATAGGCCTGCCGGAAAAGAACAGTCTTCACGACTCTCTTGAATTCGTGAAGACTGTCAGTTTGTCTAACCTCTTCTGGCAGACCATTCCATAGTCTGGGAGTGATGGAAGAAAAGGTCCTCTGGGTAACACCCGCCAGCCTAGTTCTGACTGGCTTGAGTAAGTTCTTCCCAGAGGACCTAAGTGTGCGGGGCGGATTGTACGGGAGAAGGCGATCCCGTAGGTACCCTGGACCCAAACCATGTAGGGCGAGGGATGTAACCATTCATAATTTGCAGGTTGTTTTTCCAATTTATAACAGAGCAGTAACTTTTAATCTTTTGACAATTTCAAATCGTGGATGAGAGGAGACAGATTTGGGGTTAACTTAGGGGGCTTCATTCATTGCTTCCAAACTGCCCTCAGCAGGGTGTGGGGGGTGATGTTCAGTTTCATTTATCCACCCAATCCAGAAATTCTTGGATTTCAAGCGCTGTGTGACCTCGGAAAAGCAGGTTTTCATGGACGGTATCCTCCGCTGTTCTTGCTCCATCTGCCCCTAAAGGACCAAAGATGATTTCCTGAAAATCCAGATATTTCCCAAACGTGCTTCTGATTTCATTTTCATGAAGATTCCCCCTCATACTTACAGTGTGAAACTACAAGAAAATGTAGTCCAGTGATCAAAACAGCAAATAAAGAGATATATAATGTATTAAAATGATAAAAGAGATTAACATACACAACACATATGCCAATTTTATATGCCAATTTTATAACCTCAAAATTTTTTAAAAGTATCAAATGCATAACATGAAAATAATCATTTGTAAAACACACCAGCTAAATGCATCTGACTGTAATATCTTCATCAGTGATCAGATATTTCAAAATTGTTATTTCTCATATAAACCATATATACAGACAAGCCTTACAGACTGGTAAGCCAAAAAATGAGTCAATGATACTAATTATCACCCATAAATAGAAAAAGATAATATATTATGTCTAATAATATATCTAACTTCTTCGTTGAATATATCTAATTTATTATTTGAAATCAATGGGGCAATGTATATTCATACCACGTATGAATATTAGAATCAATCACATAAATGTACATTGCTTCTTTTTCTTCAACTCAGTGGCTCTGATCAACAACTTGAAATATAATATACATTTCATGATTACATTATATATTTTATGAACACATACAATAGGGCAGTGAAATCTTTCTTTAACAAGTGTTACTTATTACAATTTACAAAACAATATGATCCAATTGCTGGTTACATTTTCTCACTTCTCTCTTTCAACTGTAAGATCCATATTTTAATTCCAGCAGAGAAAGTTCAACAGACAGTTTAGAAAGCCTGATTTCTGAAACACTATCCCATATAAACAACGATTCTGTCATTTCTTGAGTCAGACTTCACAGCTTCTTCGCTCCCTTGCCTCCTTCATCCAATCCCAACCTATGTCTCAAACCCCATGCAGCAATCTACCACCATAGGTTGCTTAGTTATGCCTGAACAGGAAATAGGGGAGGAACCACCTTCCAGTAGCCCCAAATGCAGCTTTTTTAATTAAAGAACACACGCTTAATTGCACAAGGAAAGGAATGCAGAAGTGTTGTAGCAATTATTTACAAAATACAATTACTTCACTCTCTCCAACAGCTAGGCTTCCTTTGAGAGTATCACCTGGGATCTCAGAGTCTACCACAGACTTCGAATGAACTTCAACAGAGACAAAGGCCAGAACGCAACTGTTTTCTATCAAAAAGTGATGCAAGCAACCAGCATCCTTACCATGAGGGAGACCCTTAGATCATCAGCCACCCCCTGATACCACTGAGGAGAACAACAGTAGTCCAAAAGAAAATGGACTGCAAATACTGTGGAATTTAGTTTTGCAGAGTCTGGTGACAAGAGCTTTGGTAAAATTTCAAACAGAGAGCTGTATTGTTACATCTTTCCACTGAGCCCCATTTATAGTTATTGCTTTCTTACTGCTGGAAACTGGCCTCTATAGACATCTGGAGAATGCAGCCAATATAGGGAAGTGGCCTGTTGTTTCTTCTTTCTTCCAGCTATATTATTGATATTTTTCGGAGAGTAATTGAACTTCTCAGTGCTAACTTGTTTTCTTCTTGAACTACTATCCCCTGTTGATGTGTGTGTTTGCAGGGCATATGCTAAAGTAGCAGTAAATCCTACACCTAAATGGGATTTGTAAGAAAGGCAGGCTGAACTCTAAAAAGATCTGACTCAATTTACATTGTAGCAGGTCTTGTCAAAAGCATATTGCTACTTAAAAATAAATTCTGAAAATTTATTTTTAAGCCAACTTTTTATCTATACAATCCATTGAGTTAATTAGCAGAGATTTAAGTATTATTATTTTCTTCCCATTGCACTCATAATTGGTATTAGGGGTTTTTTTAATTTGTTTTTGTAAGTGAACCCTTCTTTCATTCCAGCCATGTAAGCAATTACCCATCTTTTGTGCCACATATATGGCAGGTAACTAGCAAAAACAAGCAAAAAGAAAAATGGGTAGCGAACACACTGGAAACTGAACAAAAAATTATCATGAGCTGGTAGATAAAATGAAGATCTGAGCAGGGACAGATCTTTGTTTCTCTTTGTAGAAAATGGATATCTATAATTTAATAAAATTAAACCTCAACAATAATAATATCTGTAGAGTCAGAAACTGATGAGATGACAAGTACCTGCTTGCAAAGTCAAGAAGCACAAAACAGCAATTTGTGACCCAGTGATTATTGCCTTAGGATCTAACTAAACATTGACCTGGTTTGCACATAACACTAATAGATGGTTTATTTAAGCCATGGTTTATTGCCCTACCCAAGATTTGTCTGGCAGATTATCTAATAAACCATGGTTTGTTTTCTCAATAATCCCTGTGTTGTTTGTTTCTCTCCTCTTTCACCTGCTCCTTCCTGCATCCCAAAAGCCCTTGCAGCACTATAGTACTGGCATGTACAGTGGCTGGTGTATTTATTATCACTGTTGCCTGCCACAGTTCATACAATTCAGAGCTGTCCTAATTGCTTCTTCATAGATCTGAGTTATCACTATGCCATAACTGCTTATTGCAAACTACCTGACTGCTAATAATCACCTCAAGGTGTGTTTTCATCATATTGGGTCCATCTTCCTAGTCCCCCACAATTAATTCATTCCCATTTCTGCTGCCCCATCTCACTTCCTGGAAGCCTATATGCTTCCTCTTCCAAATTGATCTCCCTGATTCTTCACCCTCACAACCCATCATCTCACACTTGTTAGCTTAGAGAGCAGTCCCAAGCTCTCTGAGCAAATTTATTTATTTATTTATTTATTGCATTTCTATACTGCCCAATAGCCGAAGCTCTCTGGGCAGTTTACAAAAATTAAAACCATTCAAAACCATTCAAATATAAAACAACGACAGCATAAAAACATAATTTAAAATACATAAAAGCACAACCAGGATAAAAAACCGAACAGCCACACAGAAATTGATAGGGATTTAAAATACAAATTTAAACAGCAAGGTTAAAAATCAAACTGAAGAACTCTTAAAGCACTGTGAAAATAAAAAGGTCTTCACCTAGCATCTAACAACAACAATCTTTATTTAAGTCCATAGACCATTATCCATATACAGCATATATTACAATGCTACAGAAACGACATCAGTTACAGTGATCTAAAAGTATGGAGTTTGAACTGTAATTCGGGTGCCAGTCCAATGGAGATAAGGGGCCCATTTATTCTGTTAATGATGTATTTTATCTTTTGTTCGCTTTCTAGTGAATTATACATTCATTTGGGCTCTACACCTAGCATCTAATATAATGTAGATGCCAGACAAACCTTTCTGGGGAGCTCATTCCATAGCCGGGGTGCCACAGCAGAGAAGGCCCTCCTACTACTAGCCACCTGTCTCACTTCCTTTGGCAGGGGCTCACGGAGAAGGATCCCCAAGGCTGACCTTAGGGTTCGGGCAGGTATATATGGGAGGAGGCGTTCCGTCAGATAACCTGGCCCCAAGCCATTTAGGGCTTTGAATGTTAATACCAGCACTTTGAATCGGGGCCAGATCTGGACCGGCCAAAGCATCAGATATCAGAGGCTCCATGCCAAGCCCCTATAGGGGATTCAGGGGGAGGCAGGACTTCAAGTATTTCCCCCTGCCCACCAGCATACCCCTAATACATCCATTCCCCACCCTACTTCCCAAAGTTCAAATTCTGACCTCAGGAGAAGGAGCCATCACACAGATTTTTGTAGTGCAGGTGCTAAGAGTAGGGATCCACAGGTGCATCTCCTCCTCCAAGGTCAAAAGGTCTGTCTCCAGCCTTAGAGGGGGAGGTCCAGTACATCCTGTGGTCCCTGGGATGTTGTCTAGGGGACCTAAGATTGCAGCCTTCATGTTTTATTGTGTGTGTGGGTGTGGGTGTATATATATATATATACACATACACACACACACACACACACACACACATCATCCTGAGAGCTTCAGCTATGGGGTGACCCATAAGTTGATGATGGGAATATTCTGCAGTGATTTTTCCACAAATATTACAGCAGGTTTTGCCAGACTGGAATGCAGTAGCAACCTCCTTCTTCAGCCAGGTTGCAGCTTTTTTTTTATCGTATGACAACCCCAGAAGCATGCCTTTCTCTACTGTTTCAAAACACCTGACACACAGTACTGGGGGAAGGGTGAGGTCAAGCCGTATTACAGATAGAAAGCCGCAAACTTCAGCACTCACACATCTGCTCTATACTACCGAGGGATAATAACCCCATTCAAAAGCATTATCAGCTGCTTTTCTTAGCTCTCCTGTAACTATCAAGTTAATTGCTTCTCACCTCCACTGCACTGTGCTCGTTCATTCATTACGGAGCCAAGACATGCCAGTGACAGCAAGGAGGCTCCAGATCTAGCTGCCACTTGAAAAGCAGCCCTCTGTGTGAGGGCAAGAGGAGTAACATAGAGAAAAGAGCTCTCTCTCTCGGCTTGCTCTTTCTCCCTCACCAAACTGTGTGAGGCAAAAGAAGGACACTAGCAGCTATATACCATTTAGACTACCCATCCACATCTCACAGCTGGCTTCAAAGTCAATCCCACAATAATTTCCCCCTTGCCAATGACAAATGCATTGTTGTTATACATTGGATTTTCTCAGTGTGTTAACAGAATGATTTTGTTTTAAATCTTCAATAAATTGAGGCCCTATTGTGGAAAAGAAGAGCTTTACAAAAAACAGATCTCTTTCATGCATGGCAAAGTTAAAGGGAGAAACAGTGACTTTAACAAAACCGAGGAGTGCGAGCCGGGGGAAAAAGTGCCCAATAACTATGACAGCTATGACTTCTCCTTCAGGATGCACCAGAAGGAAAACATGTGGCTTTGAAAGCCAATTCTTTGTGGATTAAAAATGGAAAAAAAATACATTTTAGCAAACATAGGCCATGACTGGAATACAGGGTAAGCAAGTAAGAACAGCCCTTTGATGCCTTCTGTGCGCTGTGTAAAAGATGCCAGACATTCAATACAATCACACTCACCAGCAACTGTGATGCTCTTCATACTACTGAATGCAATTGGACTATGAGACTATCCAGATTTTCCATTCAAAATATGTTTCTACTACCCTTGGCAGAGTGGAGGGAGTGGAATGGCCTTGCTTTAGTGGAAGGAATCTTTCTGATGGTAGAGGGATAGACTTACAGACCGTAACATTTTCTCTCACCAGCATGCATTGACCATTTCCCCACTCTGCATACAACTTCAGAAACAGCCTCTAGTGCAGACATGGGGAACCTCTGGCCAAGGGGAATGGAGGGTAAGAATGTATTCATGGTTAGGCTTAAGAGATCAAAATGTCAAAAAAAAATCTTTATTTCAGGAATTGATATAAAGTATTCCAAAACCCAGTTCCAGTACTATAACCAACAGTATGAAAAAACAGTGGATGAATACAAACATTTACCAAGTGGTAACCTATAACTGTGTGAATGTACCAACTGAGTAAACTGATCATCTGTATCCTCCTGCCAAGCAATGAAGACCATATGATTAATACCCTGCTTCCTTGGGTTTCTTGTGATGTGTGAAAATGCAAAAAAACACAAAAACCTCCTTGTCTCTTAGCAGGACAAATCAAACAGCCAGCTTACCAAGACATTGCATACATACCATTGTAAATTATTAGGTGATTAATAGTCATCTGTATTCACCCAAGGAGGTAAACAAAGGCAGGGTCATTATCTCTAATGAGTGTAGTTCAGAGTTCTATACATAAACAGTTGTCAATGATCCAGTAGAGTGGCGGTACCTAAAATATGCTGAAATTCCCAAGTGGTTATACTTAAACTATGCTGCAGTTTACCTCCAAGGGTATGCAACTCCAAATATTTTGGATTACAACTCTCATCAGTCCCAGCTAACATGGACAATGGGATGAGACTATTGAAGTTGTAGTCCAAAATATTGAGAGTGACAGGTTGCCTACTCTTTATATACCCCACAGGATGTTCTTTCAAAGACCATGTTTACACCTGCCATTTATCCCGGGCTGGTCATGTGGTTGTCCCTGAGTGTCTAAATGACGCAAAGGGAATCCCGGGGTTAACTAGGGATGACCACTCACTTTGCCCAGGATAACTAGGACTGCGGTTCTACCAAATTTTACCACAGTCCCAGGACAATCCCAAGGTCCGCGGGCAGTGTGGCGCCCACTACCGGGGTTGTCCCTTCTTCCCCATGAGTAGCGGTGCTGGGGAGAGAAAAGCGCTCCCTGTTCGCTTAGTAAGCGTAAAGTCCAGAAAAGTGTCCCAGTAGTTGAAGGAATACTCACACTCAGCAGAATGGTGTATAATACAAGTCCTTTACTGTGTTCCAATAATATAAATATATACAAGGCAACTGGTTCCTCCAGATAATACAGGCTTTTTCCTTATGGTTATAGCATAGAACAGTCCTCCATCAATCTCTTATTCACCAGCCTCCGTTCCACATAATCTCCAGCCTGACCCACACCAGCCATTTCTATAAGCTGACTTAAATACATATTTCTGAACCCTGGCTCAGCACAGTCAATTACCTTATCCTTCCAGAAAGATTCTCACTAGCTGCTTGACCTTTTCAACAGCATAGAAAAAACTTACTCTATCTGATTATTAACTTCAGCTGGCTGTTCAGTCCTTCTGGACACTCAAACTCTTGTCCAGTTCTTTAAACAACTTAAACTGAAATTTTCCCCGACACCCCTTCAAAATTGAAGACTTAAGTTGAATAAAGTTGTCCTTCCTTAACTAGCACTTCAAATCCTAATCTTTCAATTAATTTGTCATGCTGATAAGTTGCCAATGGTTTAGTAAACACATCTGCTATATTTTCTTTTGATTCACAGTATATTAACTTAATCAATCCATTTTCCACATACTGGTTAACAGTAAAGAACCTAATAGCAACATGCTTTGTCCAGGCTCTTAACATATGTGAATTGGCCAAAGCTATACAAGATTGTGAGTCATTATATACTTTCACAGGCAAATCACATGTTATATGCACATCTTTTAACAATTGTAAAAAATATTCCAGCTCTCCACAAGCTTCCGACAATGATGCATATTCAGCCTCGCATGTAGATGTGGCCACACTGCCTTACTTCTTGCTTTTCCAAAGGATCAGTGACTTTCCAAGTAGAATAGCCATTCCACTTGTTGACTTCCGGTCTTTGGGATTCCCTGCCCAGTCACTGTCCACATAGCATTCTAAGGACTCAGTTTCAAAAGATGACAGCGTTAGACAAAGATCTAAAGTACCTTTCAAATATCTTAACAATCTTTTGACTCCCAACCAGGCAGCATTCGTTGGCTTTACAACTTGCTGACTTAGACTACCCACAGCGCATGCAATGTCAGCACGTGTCCATTGGCTTATGTACAACAAGCTTCCAATAACAGATTGATATAACTCTGGGTCATTGAACTTTTCCCCTTCCAAGTTGGATCTGAAATCTGGTAACATTGGACTCTGTACACAATTACAATCAGTCATCCCACATGACTCAAGTAAATTCACAATTTTCTGTTTCTGATTCAGAAAATATTTTCCATTCCTTTTGGTGATCTGCAATCCCAAATAATTGCTCACTTCTCCAAGTGATTTCAGTTTGAATTTCTTTTCCAAACTCGTTGCAACTCCTTGTATCTGGCTTATGGACTTTGAAGATATTAAAATGTCATCAACGTAAATAAGAACCATAACAAAGCCATCAAAATCATATCTTACATATAAACATGGATCTGCAATTCCCCTCTGAAAACCTAAGTCTTCAACTAGGGCTGCATTAAAACAGTTGTTCCAGCATCTGGCTGACTGTTTAATACCATAGACTGCTTTCTTAAGCAACCACACTTCATTATCATCATCACCAAAACCGGGAGGCTTCTTCATGTATATTTCTTCATTGAGATTTGCATGCAAATAAGCAGTTCCCACATCAAGATGTCTCACATTCATATTATTCTTAGCAGCTAAGCTTAAAAATAATCTTAACGTTGTTGCTTTGCAAGTGGGAGCAAAAATTTGATCAAAATCCTTTCCCTTTACTTGCAACCAGCCTTGCCTTATAACCAGCTTCACCATTCTCTAAAACCTTATTTTTAAACACCCATCGGCAATCCACCGACCTTTTGCCTTCCGGCAGTTGTGTAGTTTCATACACACTGTGTTTAGAGAAACTCTGTAGCTCCTCCTGCATGGCAGAAAACCATCTTTGCTACTCCTGCATGGGTAGCTGTAAAACTTCCTCATAACTCTGAGGCTCACATTTCACCAAGCAAACTCTTTCTTTGTTGTTTTCAAACCCATACCTTAAAGGCGGCACGCCTTTGTTAACCTGATCAGACCTCCTTAACGTACAAGTACTCGGCTCCGGGGGTTGTTTCTTTCCATTGCTTTCCATGGGTGGGGCAGAGTTAAATGCTGCTCCATGGGAGACCTGGCTCCAGCAGGCATCAACTCCTTCTGCTCTTTAGGGATGTGCACTGGATCGGACCCGATCCACGATCCGAGTCCGGTCCAGTGGGAAATCGGATAAATTATCCGATTTCCGATCCCGCAGCTGGATCGGCCGATCCAATCCGAACCGGTCCGAAAAAGCTCCGAACCGGTTCGGCGGATCGGCGGATCGGCGGGCGCCCACTGGCGCCCACCGCCGCTTCCATTGGCGGGCGCCAGCGGGCGCCCGCCGATGAAAGTGGACAGCGGGGGGGGAGGAGGGGGGCACTTACCTTCTCGGCCCGGTGGCTCCCGTCCGGCGCCAGCGCCTACTACTACTAGCAGGCTCCGCGGCCTGCTCTAGGGTGGCGCGCCGGGTGATGTCATCACCCGGCGCGCTACTCTAGAGCAGGCCGCGGAGCCTGCTGGTAGTAGTAGGCGCCGGCGCCGGCCGGGAGCCACCGGGCCGGGAAGGTAAGGAGGGGGTGCGTGGAGGGGAGGAGGGGGCGCGCGGAGGGGGGAGGGGGGAGGGGGGCCCTTACCTGCCCGGCCCGGCGGCTCCCGTCCGGCGCCGGCGCCTACTACTCCCAGCAGGCTCCGCGGCCTGCTCTAGGGTGGCGCGCCGGGTGATGTCATCACCCGGCGCGCTACTCTAGAGCAGGCCGCGGAGCCTGCTGGAAGTAGTAGGCGCCGGCGCCGGACGGGAGCCGCCGGGCCGGGAAGGTAAGGAGGGGGTGCGTGGAGGGGAGGAGGGGGCGCGCGGAGGGGGGAGGGGGGAGGGGGGCCCTTACCTGCCCGGCCCGGCGGCTCCCGTCCGGCGCCGGCGCCTACTACTACCAGCAGGCTCCGCGGCCTGCTCCAGGGTGGCGCGCCGGGTGATGTCATCACCCGGCGCGCTACTCGAGAGTAGGCCGCGGAGCCCACTGGTAGTAGCCGCCGGCGCCGGACGGGCCGAGAAGGTAAGCAGTGGCGGGGAAGGGGGCTTACCCCCCCCCCCGGAGCCGTCCGCTTCTATCCACTGGCGCCCGCGGGCGCCAGCGGATGGAAGGGGGCGGCCCCAGGGGGGGTAGGGAGCGCGGGGGAGGGGGTTTACCTGCCGGGGCCGTCCACAGCGGACGGCCCCGGGGGGGGGAGGGAGTTAGGCCCCCCCTTACCCACCCGCCGCCATTTTTTCCTCATAGACTTGCATTGCAATGCAAGTCTATGGGGAAAAAAATGGCGGCCGATCCAAAAATGTACGATTTTTGGGTCGGGATCGGACTCGATCCGGTCCGGGGGGCCTCCGATTTTGTCCGAACCGGTCCGGGACAAAATTGGAGGTCCCGATCCGGGTCCCGATCCGATCCGGGGGGTTCGTGCACACCCCTACTGCTCTTCCCCTTCATTTCTCCCGTCCCGTGAGAAATGCAGCAAAACCTCTGGGTTTGAATGTACTCTTTGCCAGTTTTGCTCCTCAAAACTAGCTGACCTAGACACAATAATTTTTCCTCCTCCTACGTAAAACCTCCAAGACTTCTCGCTGTACCCAACAAAACGAGCCCGTACAGCCTTGTTGTCAACTTTTAGCCTCTGGCTTTGGGGGATGTTTACGTAAGCAAATGTGCCCCAGACTCTTAGGTGAGATAAGTTTGGCTTCTTACCATGCAACTGATAGAAAGGAACACTATCAATCGCTTGAGACCAGGTTCTATTTAGCTAGGCTGACCATATGAAAAGGAGGACAGGTCTCCTGTAACTTTAACTGTTGTAGTGAAAAGGGAATTTCAGCCAATGTCATTTGTATGCAATTAGTTCCTGGTGAAATTCCCTCTTCATCACAATAGTTAAAGGTGCATGCACTATACTAGAGTGACCATATACAAAAGAAAGCAGGGCCCCTGCAACTTTAACTGTTGTGATGAAGAGGGGATTTCACCAGGAACTAATTGCATACAAATGACACTGGCTGAAATCCCCTTTTCTCTACAACTGTTAAAGTTACAGGAGCCCTGTCCTCCTTTTCATATGGTCAGCCTATATTTAGCAAATAGTGGGCAGTAGAAAATGCCTCTGCCCACAGCCCTGGTTCTGCATTCGAATCCAGTAGCAGAGAGTTTTTCACCGTTTGAAGTAAACCATTCCTTTGTTCAATGGCTCCATTTTGCCAAGGCACAAATGGGTCTGAGAACCTGTGGGTTATCCCATTTACCTTAGCCCACTTCACAAAATCATGACTGGTAAACTCTCCACCTCTGTCAGATTGGATCTGTATTATTTGCTTTTGGAATCTGCTTTCAGCCCAAGTCACCCAATCCTTAAACGTTTGAAATGCCTCTGATTTTTCTTTAGCATGAATACCCAACTAAAACGGGATTTATCATCTAAAATAACCAGAACAAACCTTGCACCTCCTACACTGTCCTTAAAAGGACCAACCAAATCAAGGTGTACTAATTGAAAAACCTCCTTTGAAATTCCATCACTTTTTCTATTGATTGCCTGTACCTTGGACTTCAATTGCTTGAAAATTCTGCAATCCAGAAACTTATTGCACCCATTGAGGTCAATGCCTTTACATTCCTTCAGCATTTGTTTTAACACCTTAAAACTTGCGTGAACCATTATTCTATGGAACAAATGGATACAATTTAAATGGCTTGGAACATTCCCAATTTGACTTACCACACACTCATGGGATTTCATTTCATATAAACCATTCTTTAGAAATCCTTGTGCACAAATCTGCCCCTCCATTGTTACTTCACACAGGCTTTCTTTGAAAGTAACAACATATCCAGCCTTGGTTAGGCTTGGTTAGGCTTGCAACTGAAAGAACGCTAAATTTTCCATGCACAGCACATTAGGTAAACATTTCCCCAAACAAGGAATATAACAAATTCCTTTTCCATATATGGAAACCTGTTTCCCGTCTGCTAGAGATACCGACTCCAGAGATCCATGCCAGAGCTTATCAAAACCTTCCTTGCTTTGACATAGGGTTTGACTGGAAGCGGAATCGATCAACCAAATGCTTTTCCACTCATCGTCTTTCGTTTCCACGGCAACCAAGACCAATTGAGCGCTCTTGGATTCCTTCCGCTCGCTCTCTCGGTCTCCCTTTGAGTAACGGCTTTCCTGCCACCACGAAGCTCCCTTTGATTGAAGTTTCACTCGGCAATTCCTCCGAATATGCCCCGTCTTTCCGCAACTAAAACACTTCCGCTTTTCGATGGCCATTGCACTCTCTCCTTCTCCAGCTGGTAAGCGCTGCCTAGACTCCATTTTAGCCTGTCGCTTTTCCTCTCCGTGCAATTCACGGCCGAGCTTATTCCTTTCTCCTCGTTCTTCTACTCTTTTGATGCATTTTTTCTCTTCCTGCAAAAGTCTCCCTGTTAAATACTCAATAGAGAGATCTGTCTGCGGCATGGACTCCAAACTCATGGTCAGCGGATCCCAACTTTGGGGGAGAGAACTGAGAATAATATAAATTCTATTCTCCTCATCAAAGGGCAGTCCAACTTCTTGTAATTTGGAGAACAGCGTGCCCATATTTTGGGGATGCTCCGAAAGCGAACCTCTTTCTCTGAGCTTGGTACGATACAGCTGTCTCATCAGGCTTATTTTGGAATTAGCTGTTTGCCTCACATAAATATTTTTTTTTATTTGTCCCAGCATTGTTTCGCTGTGTCGGTCCGAGAGATATGAATAATTTGGCTATCTTCTATGCTAAGCATAATATTAGCCTTGGCTCTCATGGCTAAAGAATTCCATGTAGCTATTTCATCAGCGCTTAGACCCGCTGGTCTTGTATCCTCAACAACATGCCAACATCCATCGCGTCTGAGAAACATCTCTCTCTTGAACGACCTCTCGATGGGAATCCCTCCTTGCAAGATCATCTGTGCCATCTTTTCCAGCTGGCTTACACACACAGCCTTACTATGGCCAGACAAACCGCTTTTCTCTGATTCCTCACTCAAACTTTCAGAGCCTGATAAATGTTCCTCCTGTTTAAACATTTAATCTGGAAACCATCATCCATTGCTGTAATATTTGGAACTCCTTGCACTCCTGTGCATTTACTGGACTCCTTGCTGGACTTTTTTCCTGGGTTTTTCCTGGGCCCGTAACCCTGTTGGGGAGAGAAAAGTGCTCCCTGTTCACTTAGTAAGCATAAAGTCCAGAAAAGTGTCCAAGTAGTTGAAGGAATACTCACACTCAGCAGAATGGTGTATAATACAAGTGCTTTACTGTGTTCCAATAATATAAATATATACATGGCAACTGGTTCCTCCAGATAATACAGGCTTTTTCCTTATGGCTATAGCATAGAACAGTCCTCCATCAATCTCTCATTCACCAGCCTCCATTCCACATAATCTCCAGCCTGACCCACACCAGCCATTTCTATAAGCTGACTTAAATACATATTTCTGAACCCTGGCTCAGCACAGTCAATTACCTTATCCTTCCAGAAAGATTCTCACTATCTGCTTGACCTTTTCAGCAGCATAGAAAAAATTTACTCTATCTGATTATTAACTTCAGCTGGCTGTTCAGTCCTTCTGGACACTCAAACTCTTGTCCAGTTCTTTAAACAACTTAAACTGAAATCTTCCCTGACAAGCGGGGCTCTGCAAAGGGACTCTGTGCCCATCAAGGGCTGAAGGGGGAGTTGTTTGGTGCACAAACACGCTGGCGTTGCTGCGCAAAAGTCTCCTTCTTCTTTCCTTCTGGGTGTCACACTGGTGTTTGGATGCTGGGGGATGATCCCAGAAACAGGAAAGCCTGGGATCCTCCCCCCTCCCTCCTGGAAGGTTCATAGGTATAGATGAGCCCAAAATAATGCAGTTAGGTAATAGTCTCTGAATCCCAATTATGTAAACAAATCCAAGGTATCCATCTATACCTTTATCCAAAACAGGCATGTGGTTTGAAGGTCTCTTTAATACATGAGGATTTCTTCCTAGTGTATGTGATTATCTAAGCAACTTCTTCTGAATTGGTTTATCTTAACCACAAAATGCTAGCTTTGTATGGAAGAGCACTTTCTACAGAAAAGCATTATCAAGCTTCACGAACAATGCTTATATTAGTATCTGCATATTAACTGCTAAAAGCACTTCAACTTACATGATCTCAGTAATCCTATTAATACCCTCATAAGCTAAGACCATTTTGTTGTTCCCCCATCACTCCCATAATGTTTGAATCTGGAGAAATCACTTTCATCATTTCATCATTCCCTTCTGTGCCTATGATGCCCATCAGGGCGGGGGTGGGGCGGCGTGCAAAGTAACCATGTTTTGTGCCTCCTCCCTGAATTATGGAGAGCTTACACTGACTTCCATGGCTCCAATAAGACAGGAGGGAGGGCCCATAATTCAGTGAGAGAACACATGCTTTACATATAGAAGGTCCAAGTTTCAGTTCCTGGCACTGCCAGTGAAAAGGAACTGGTTGGTAAGTGGCTCTGACTAAAGCATGCTGAAATTCATTCATCTAGACTAGGGCTGGGCAACTTGTGGCCCTCCAGATATTCTAGCCTACAATTCCCATGATCCTTCACCATTGGCTTTGCTGGCTAGGGCTGATGGAAGCTGTAGTGATCGCAATCACACTATCTCTTCCCCTTCAGTTCTGTCAAGCTGCACTAGGAGCAGTAGGTTTCCATTGGCTACAGTATTGACAGCAGATCCAGCCACCAATACTATTCTTCCTATTGTGGTACTATCGAAGAGAGACCATAATGCTCACTACTACACACAGCACGTAAGAGCAATGTATTCATTTAGGTATGGTCTGAATAGCTCTGTTAGCATAAGGGGACAGTTTGTCTTGAATTGTCTAATGCCACAATCCAAGACCTGCTTTAACCAATATAGCTGCCCTTATGCCAATCACATGTCATTTACTTCAGTAGGACTAAGCCAGTTTGAGAAGTTTGTACTTCATGCTGATTTACTTCAATGTAACTAAGAGCCCCCCTCAGTCTGACTAGTATGCTTTCTTAATTGGTTTGTAAATCATGCCATAAGAAATTAGCCAAGCCACTGTATCAGGCTGATATACTTGAAAATGGCTATATTGATATACTTGAGGAAACACATGAATTATTATTATGTCTGGTTCAGCTTTTAAAATTAGGACAAGAGGATTGAGATGGCTCCACATCCAAGAAGCATAACAGCCAGCATAAATGACTTGCTGCCATCTATTGACCATCTACCCTACAACCTATGATGTTTTCTTCAGAAATGCTGAAAACAATTAATAAACCTACAACAATCGAGCAAATGCAATGGCACAGAATTATCAAATGCATGCAGTATTCAACTGCCTACATTTAGGGATTTTCTATCAGAAAACCTCTAATATTCCCTATATATTAGTTACCAAGGAAACTTTGCCAGTGTTGTTTCTCACAAACATTGTCTATTTAAGCAGAAACCTGTCTGCCTCATTTGGGGATGGTTTGTGAGAAGTGATGCAGCCTGGTCTCAAGGACACAGTGTTGTTGCCACCTGAGCCTGACAAATGGCTTTTTTATCAATTTTTTTCCCACTACTGCCGAATCCCAGTCCTTACTGTAAAATAAAATAAAACAAGCTAGCGGCAAACCTCTCTGACTAAAATTATGGCCACATCTACAAATGAACCATTTTTAGGGTGATTGTTTTCCAAGGCTTTAAAATAACAAATCACTTTGAACAAAATTGTCTCCCTAAAATAATAGCCTGTAGCCTGATTTCTGATAGTGCCACATGCTCCTCTAAATGACATCAACAGCCTGATACTCATTTATTTTGAAAATTTTCCATTAGACAAACAGGTACAGTGCTAGGAAATGACTTCATATTTAGTGTCATCAAGCTCAGCTGTTTACACATCATTTGTTGTCTGTAAATGGCAACATCCCTACAGAAAGTGACAACTAGGAGAAAAATACTTAAGATGAAGGCAAAGAACTGTGTCTTGGCCTCTGTTTCTCACAAGCAATTTTACAGTAATGTCACAACTTCATCTGTTGTACTTTAGGTGTTTGAAGAACAGCTATAAAGTAGGTATGGATCCCAAAGGACTGGTGCTTGTTAAGTATAATTAGTTATATTTCTTTATGTTTTTTAAACTATATGGATAGCTCATATAGATCCAAATTATGTACTTAGTTGAATGATTTGAAATTCCCTTGCCTTCACTGAAGACACTCCTCGTTTACAAGGAAATAAATGGAATTTGACCAAGTAAAAATTATGCATCTGATTTTCAAATCTATTGAAGCCCTTAAAGCATGCATAAAACCAACACCAGCAAGAAGTATCATTACCAGCCAAACACTGAGGTAATGAAGGGAACGATGTTAAATTATGACACTACTGAACTAAGCAGAATATAGGAGAAGGGGAAGGGGAAGGGGAGGAGCTAGATCCAGTGAGCAACATCTGGAGCAAATTAGCAGGTGGCATTCTCATTTGGCTCCAGGAGCTAAGGCACTGTGGCTGATGCCTGCCCTGAGAGCCACCATTCTAATTTTCCACAATGCCCAGACCTACACTACATTAAGGGCATTGTGGAGAATTAAAATAGTGGCTAAGGGCCCAGCTGCCCAATACTATCTGGTAAGCTGGCAGAGACCAGCTAACACAGGAAGGGGCCACTAGAGGGCATCCTGATCTAAACTGAGTCCTGGCTCTTTGCTAGCCAACACAGGGACATAAATAATAGAGTGACCAATTAAGCAAATGGTCCAGCACAAGCAAGCAGTCAGAAACTTGGGGTCAGGCTAAGGCAGCAGTGGTCAAAAGCATAGCAGTGGTCAAAAGCACAGCAGTGGTCAAAAGCACAGGCAGTCAGATACAGAGCATTACATTCCAGAAGCAGAAACAAGAAGGAGTCCAAGGGTCTGTATCACAGAGCACCAACAACAGGGCATAGTTCTGGAGATGCTGAAACAGTGTTACTTCCAACACTGTCTATGCAGACACTGAAGACTTTTAACAGCAGAGCCTGCTGCCCCACCCTGGGCTCAGCTGCAGTACACTAAAGCTCTCTGATCAGAGGTCTGCTCATGAGGAGCTCCTTTCCTCTTGAGTAGATCTCTGCTGCAGCCTGGCACTTTCGACAAGGTACCCTGAGTTGGGCCTGCCTAGGCTGATCATATGAAAACGAGGACAGGGCTCATGTAACTTTAACAGTTGTAGAGAAAAGGGAATTTCAGCCAGTGTCATTTGTATGCAATTAGTTCCTGGTGAAATTCCCTCTTCATCACAACAGTTAAAGGGGCAGGCACTATACTAGAGCGACCATATACAAAAGAAGGCAGGGCCCCTGCAACTTTAACAGTTGTGATGAAGAGGGAATTTCACCAGGAACTAATTGCATACAAATGACACTGGCTGAAATTCCCTTTTCTCTACAACTGTTAAAGTTACAAGAGCCCTGTCCTCCTTTTCATATGGTCAGCCTAGGCCTGCCTCTTTTGGCACCATCACTCCCTGCAACCTGGGGGTTGCTTAGCCTCCTCATCTGTGGCAGAGCCCCCCTCTTCCTGCATGGCTAGGACCTCAGTAGGCTCCTTCACAGACTTCGGCCCCTGATGCAGTGCAGGCCCTGGTACAAACTGGGCACCATCCTCTGTTGGGGACTCTAACTCCTTGGAAGAGGATTCCAATGGGGCATGACAGATGGCACCAGCTGAGATTCCCCCTCAAACTGAGAGCCAATCTAGGTGAAGCAAGATTGAAACATGGCCATATCATTTTGGCAACGATTTTCAAGTTTTTCCTTGGGCCATTCACAAGGCAACTTCCCTTTCAATATTTTTATGTGCATATATTTTACAAAGAGAAACAAATCCAGAGGTCCCGATAACACATATCACAAGGGGATTAGAATATCATAGTTCACCTTATAAGTGTTATTTTCTGCCATAACTATTCAGGATTATAGCTTGATAGGTTAAGCTAGAAAATGTATTCCCTGAACCCTCCCAAATGAAGCAGTTTGGAATGGTTGGGTGAAATAGTGAGGAAAACTACGTATTCATGCCCCAATACCACTAATTTTGGAGAGTATCTCTTCTGCTGTGATATGGATGACCAGTGGGTGACATTACATGAATTCTCAGCAAGGAAGTATTAAATAAACCTCTTATTCTATCTACAATGCAGCATAGTTAACAAAGATTTCTTGTACGTTTTAACAAATATATACCAGATCTCAGTTAACTAAAATTAGCTGAGAGGCCCTCTTCAGACTAATCTTGATTGGACACTGGCTAGGGGCAGGAAGATCTAGGAAGTGAGGCCAGTCAACCCATTCTTGGAAGCCTCTTCACACATTCATTAGGAATGCCTACAGAGGCCTATTTATTTCTTGAGCTGTTCTCTACATTCTTAAAGGTCTCTCTGAAACAAATCTTTCCTGGGATCTCTACCAGCTGACTACCAGTAATGGATGGAAGTGAAAACTCAATCACTGACAACGCTGTGACCTCTGTCTTCTTTTGCAAACAGTTCGCCCTGCTGGTTACATGCTTGAAAAGTGACCTATCAAATGATTTCAAATGTGGCACCAAGTTTGACTTGCTTTATTATTTTAGAGCTAGTGGGTGAGAGTCAAATTACATTTCTCCATCTCCAGTGACAAGAAAATAACTTAAAATTGGTTTATTTAAGGAATACTCTACAAACAGGAAAGTGGGGGAGAGAAGAAGAGAGAGCATAAAGCACCAGTGCAGGAATTGTAAACATAATTTATAGCAATGGAAAAAAGGATGCTCTTGCCCCCCCCCACAAAAAAAACACCAAACAAACCCACATTGATTCATGGCTAATAAAGGATAAGTGCTGCTCACAGAATAACTACTGTCTTTCTCATAGCATTAGAGCAACCAGAACCTACATTCTAGTCTAAGTGCTGCAATGATTAAAACTCCATTGTCCCACAAAGCCAAACATTGAGATGCTGATTTTAAATGAGATGCCATTTCATCTGTTTGACAACACTTGATAATATGTAGCAGGTAACTGTGATGATGAACTCTTTCAAGGCATGCTATGCATTTGATAACCACAGTGCATTAGCAGCACTAGAGTTCCAATCCAGAAAGTGCTACTCTTCTATTCCATTACGAACCATGGCATGTCGACAAAAGAATTCAACCTTTGAGCTGGAACCTACCATGTTAAATCCTTCAAGGAGGTACCACACCTACAGGGACTAGTAGTGTGCCAAAAATCCTTCCTCTTTTTTTCAACCATTTTCATTCAATCTGATAGAAAAGAAATTTATTTGAAAAAAAATTAAAAGAAGAAAATTTCAGTGGAATTTTCATGGGTTGGATTCATGATTCTTGTGCTTACCTTATTTATGAGATGACCGAGTAATGTGCATGAGTGTCCTGTCTTTCATTGTACAATCATCTCTCCAGCAGCCTGGAGCCTTCTTGGCTTCCCACACTTCAATTTAAGTCCAGGGGAAAACATCATGAGGTAATTCCTCCTATAGGGCTGTTTTTGATCAGGACATGCATGTAGTTTGGCAGGCTGCAAAGCAATGGAGAAATGTATAATAGAAAAATAAAACAACCAATACCCTTGGCCACCTTGCAGTGATTAGGTAAGCTCAAAAACACCACCAAGATACATTAAAAATAAATTATAAAATGCCCTGAAAATGTGGCAGAAAAAAAACTGAAGTCTCTTTCATGGAGGAAGAAAACTTCCAGGGAATTGGAGGGCAGATTTAAACACAGCACTACCTCCACCTTTTTCCCAGAGCTAGAGACAACACTGCCATCCTCACAGCTGCATTGTGAAGGATGCAAAATGTGGCGTTGGCTGTAAACTTTTGCCAGTTGCAGCTGCCAATTAGTTTCTGGGTGAAGTATAAAGTGTTGTTTATTACTTTTAAAGCCCTACATGGTTTGGGTCCAGGTTACCTGCGGGATCGCCTTCTCCCGTATAATCCGCCCCACACACTCAGGTCCTCTGGGAAGAATTTACTTCAATCAGCCAGAACTAGACTGATGACTGTGACCCAGAGGACCTTCTCTTATGCTGCTCCCAGACTGTGGAGTGGCCTGCCGGGAGAGATTCAACAACTTAGCAGTCTTCTTGAATTTAAGAAAGCCGTGAAGACTGATCTCTTCCAGCAGGCCTACCTAGCTGAACTTTAAGATGGTTTTAATAATGTATTCATTTTATTTGTTTTTAATGTTTTATCTATTTTATGGTCTTTGTATTTATATTTATTGTTGTTCCCTGCCTTGATCCAGAGGGAGAGGTGGGTAAGAAATAAATATAGTAGTAGTAGTAGTAGTAGTAGTACAAAAGAAACCTTTAGGAAAAAAAGAAAGAAGCTGTGTTATAACCCATGCCACTGGTGAGCCCTACCTGTGAGAAACATTTGGAGAATTTCTCCTCCCCCTGCTCACAAATAGGATAGGGAATTTCAAGAGGCCATTTGTGCACAATTCTCACAGGGATAGTAAGCAAGCTTCAGGAGAGTAACGTATAGCAACACACAATCCAAGTACTTCAGTCTATATCTGTTAGACATTAGATTAATCTCCTGTTCACTCATGGTAACAAAATGTTTGCCTGAACAGAAAGATCTTGTGTTGCTTTCAGATTCTAGAGCATTTTTAGACCTTTGGGTGAAGAGAATCTAAAGCTCTGGCAACTGTCAAGGACAACAGCTTACATGCCCCACTGTTCAGACATTGCTTGCCAGTGCTGATTTTCTCATTGAGGAATCCTTGCTAAGCGGCTCAGGGACCTTACATTTCCCAAAACTGAAAGCTGGTTTCATAGATGGATAAGCAGGCAAAATAGTAGCATATCAAGGATCTACTAAGTAGGCAGACATGTGGCTAGAGAGGGGAAGTGACTAAGCAGGTAGCCAGGAAGGCAGAGAAGCAAAGAGCTGCTCAGACTTTGAAGCCTATGCCAGAATCAGCAGCTTTGCAGGATCAGAAAAGATGTGATCAGCTTTTTGTGCCATCTGAACTGGAAGCTATAGTGCCACTCATCAGCCATTGCAGTGGTGGTGCTGCATAGCCACTAAAATTAAGCTCACAGTTCCCACTGCTTGAAAGTTGTGACAATAAACAAGCTAAGAGGCTTGGGACCTTCTGCTGGAGTCCCTACCACAAGATTTCTGGCACCATCCGAAAACCACTGATATAGAGCAAGCAAAGGGAGTTTGGGACATGGATCCTGTCCAAATCCATCACTATGTATGCCACCAAAAGTAGGTGACAGCCCAAGGGCAATTTAAAAAGTAGCCCTCTGGTTTTGGAGCCAACTCGGTGCTGAAGCAAGTTCAGGACCTAGGACAGGGACAAAGGTGCTAAGTCAGGGTGCAGTGGCTAGAGTTCAGTACCATGGACAGCAATCCTGCATCTGAGGATGCTATCAGGCTGTGGTCCCTTAGCACTACTAATAAGAAGGCATTGTGCAGCTATTCCATCCTTTTCTTCCTTAATGGATTTTCTATGGTAAAAGAAAGGATGAAAGAAGTGTCGGGTATTACAAGAAGAAGATAATGTTGCCTGTCTCTCCCAGCCCCATAAAGATCTGTGAATGAAACAGGGTAATTATGCAATAAAAGTGTGATTTGGAAGCACCCTTCAGAAGAAGGGGTCTCAGTACTAACCAACTGCTTAAGAGTCAGATCTAGACAATCAATACTGGAGCTGAATACTGATGCCCCATGAGTGCTTCAACTGGCTGATTAAACCCCCAATATCTTTTTATGAAGCCACTGGCTTCTTCTAGGCAACAGGGTTTTGAATTTGAGGACTTATTCAGCGGATGCTCCTCAGGAATTTCCTGATCATCTGATGAGTCTAAAGGAGAGTGGTTTGGAAACCAATATTTAGTCATCTAGTCATTCTGTCGACTTCACAGTGAAGGACCATTGAAATCAGGACAAATTTCCATTCCATAGCACATGTATCAAATTGAATGACATCCTGTCTCAACTGAATTCTTATTGATGGTAGAATACTGACAGCCAAGGCCATAAAGATACTTTATTGTGTCAGAATTTATTCAGCCAATTTGCATGCACTCCAACTCCCTTTATCTGTACACATGACAGAGAGTTAAGTCAATAACATTTCCTACATAAGAAATAGGCTGTTACATCCCATCATGCTTTGTCCATTTTAAAACCATGAAGGTTAAACATTTCAGCAACAGCATTTAAAAACTGGAGAAGTATTTTCATATCATATTTCCAGAGTTTTCATTATCTGCCACTTTAGAATTCTAGTAATAAATTACATTCTATAGAGTGGTATCAAACTTTAGGTACACCGTGCAAAAAACTCCAAAACAAACAAAAGCCAGGAATTGAGGACTGGAGAAGCCGGATCGTTAAAGGCTTAGGTGAAGGGGGGAGTGTTGTTATAATTCTTGACAACATAATTTAAAGGCTTTTATAGAGAGCAATCTACACCTCCGCCTTTCTCCACTTTGCCTACCCCTCTGGTATTGTCTTGCCTGTCAATTATTGGAAGAGAAGACTATTCTTTAAAAGGCTTTTAAATTATTAGAAATTATTTGGAATATCATCTAAAAGCTCTTGAAAGAAAGAAAAATGGCTACCCCCTCTAATACACAAACTTACTCATGTACACAAAATGGAAAAGTGCTACCTGCTTTGTTTTTATGCTCAGCCCAAATGTAAATGGGCACAAAGATATGACCACATGGGGTTATGACATTATTTCAGTTTCTGCCCTCTGGGAGGAATCCAGCACTCTTGTTTGTAATGGATAAAAATGTACAATCATTTACCAAGTGATAACTTCCAACATTATGAATGTAAACATTTGCAAAGTGAGACATCCTGCCAAGTGGTGATGTCAATTTTGGCACTTCCTGCTTCTCCAGATTTCCAATGTAACAAGTATTTGTGTGGTAAAATTCTCCTCAGCATTTGGTATGTCATTACAGATGCCATCTTAGCAAATAGTTACCTACATTAAGTTACTATATGATAAATAATGTCAGTCTTCAACCAGTGAATCCTACTTAGGTGAATACGCATGGCCATTTATGAAGGTGGACATAACTTGATGTGCGTGCAACTGCTTAATGAGCTGGTCATTTGTAACATCCTTACACTGTTATAGATCCAGATGAGAAATCTGAAGGAACAGGGAAGTGGTTTAAATTCTCCTACTATTGGCAAAATAATAGATAATTTAAGGTGTTCCCAATTGTGCATTTCCCCCATAGACAGTACTGAAATAGCTGTTTCCATTACACAGAGAACGCTCATGAAGAATAGAGCAGCACCAGCGATCTGAACCACCATAGGCAAGCAAATTAACCCACAGTGCCCAAGAGACAATATGATAACCCATGATATGTTAAATAACCCATGCTGTAGAGCATGGGTTATCCACCCATCATGGATTTAAAAGACCAACAGATGACACGATAACCCACAATGGGTTAAATAAACCACTGTAGCTTATTTATCCCATTGTGGGTTATCGTGTTGTCCAAACTCAGTCACAGAGACCCTGGAGGTTGCTGCCACAGGGCTAGATAGACAAAGAGTCTGACCTGGTATAAGGTGAATACATGCCCATGCTGGCTGGGTCATGCTGGGAGTTGTAGGACTTTTTCTGTTGAAACATGCATAAGCTTGTACCCTAAGAAAGGCAAACAAGCTGACTCCCATTTGCAAACTAATCCGAACCATTGGTAATTTGTCATTGATTTGTTCTGAAATACTATCAGCTTGGTTAGGATTCTTACAAACACTAGACCTGACAGTGACACTAAGAGATACTACAGATTTTATATTACAAGTGTTTTTACAGAAAGAATAAATTACAAATCTATGGCAAAATGTTAAATGAAGATATTCTTCATTCAGCAATGTTCCAAACATAGTTATGAACATCGAGAACTGTACCAATTTATGTGGATTGATTATATCTCCAGTTTAAAAAATGTAATTCCAGGATTGGGAAAATCTAGTTTTCTAAAAACATGCCTGAGAGAGGTTTGTTGAAATTACTGACAACCATTGGACAAAATTTCAGATGGAACAAAAATTATTGGCTCATGGTAAGCACATGAAAATAGAAATACATTTCTTTATGCCTCTCCATCTTCTGCACAAAAATAGGTAACATGTATACATATTGAAATAATAGTGGTGGCTATAATAGTGGTGGGAAAGTAGATTTTCTTTGTGTCCATCACCACCATAGAGTAGGTTCTAAGATGGTATGGCAGCAAGTTAGATTTAGATATTTGAAATAAATACTTAAATAAATAAGTATGAACAGATATCATAAGAACTTCTATGGAAATCCTGCCCCATGATAATGTAGTGCAAAGGCAATGTATTAGATTACCTTTGGCTCCTTTCTTGCCTCAGAGAGGTCTATGATTCTACATCAAATAACAATACAAAGGATTGACATACTTATTTGTACAGAAAGCTCTGCTGTTCATGATGAGAAGACCCATTTGCAAAACTGCAAGATAAACCTGCAATTAAAATGATTTTTAAGCAGGTATGTAGGAGTAACAGCAAAATTTCCAGTAAATTGAAAAATGGAAGTAACTAGAAAATAAATATGAGACATTAGCACCTAATTGTTTTCCTCTCTTCACAATAGCAACCCATGTTTCTAAGTGTATGTCACTAGTGCAGATAGCTATATTCCTATTTGTCTATCATTTACCTGTCTTCCACCTGTCTCAAAGTGTCTATCTATTTGGAAAGCAAGTTAAACTGCTGCTTATTTCTTCAAGGAAACAAAAAAAATATAAAGGGGAAATGACGGAAGAAACTTGGTGTATCATGAATAGCAATCAAGTGGAAGCTACTGCTTAGTGTGTGTATGAATCCTGTAAATGAAGTGGCCCTTGAATTAAATTAATTTAAGATCTGGCAAATATTACTTGGCATGTTTGTCAATGTGCTGTATAATTATTAATTTGTTCATTGAAGCAACTGTATAAATAAATAGAAAGCAACATGCCATGATTAAGCTAAGATTAAAAATCCAGGGTCAAGGAGCTCTACTATACACAGATCTAAATAGCTTTCCTGGGTCCTATTTTTACATATCCATACAGATCCGCAGGTCTGTAGCTGTGAATTAATTGGCACACATTTAGATGCCAACAGGGCTTTTGTATTCTCAGTGCACATTTTGTCTTCTCAGAGTGAGATGTTAGTAATGGAGGTTTTAATATTACCCCTAGGGGAGCACCAGAAAATCTTAACAATTTCCTTCACTAGAGTATTTTCATTAGAGCTAAATGCTGTGCAATTTACATTTGAAATCAGGTGTAGGGGTAAGTATAATGTGACAAGACATGTTGCAGTGTTAGGTCTTTTTTTGTACAAATGTTCTTTATTTACTGCTATATACCTGCAGAAGAAAAGCATGAAATTATTGTTATTTTTTTAATCATGCCTTTTAAGTGCTTCTAATTGTGTCAGTATTAAGATAATAGAAATATGTTACAGTATTTATTTGAAATACCTATTGTACCAGATTGAAGAATAGTTGAACATGAATTTGTTAGCAATAAATCAAGCACAAACGCTCGGTTTTAAATGATAATTCAATAATTTAGAACACAATTGTATGCACAGTATAGATGTCTGATATAAGAACTAAGTCCCACTGAGTTCAATAAGACTTTCTCCCAGATAAGTGGGTATAGGGTTGTATCCAGTGTTAGTCTAACTTTATTTATTTATTTATTTATTTATTTATTTATTACATTTATATCCCACCTTTCTTCCACTGTGAAACTCAAGGTGGATATATGTGGTTCCCAAGTGATCTCCCATCCAAGCATTGACCTATTTAGTTTCAGCAAGGTGGCTGCCTCATGTGCCTTCAGACTCTGTCTTGGGACTTAAGTTCCATTCATTTCCATAGTTCTACTCTAAGTAGGACTAATTTTAAATACAACCCTGTCTGGACTACTGCAATGCACTCCACATGGGGCTACCTTTGAGAAATGGCATGAAACATTAGTTGATCTAGAATGTGGCATCCAAGTTGTTAACTGGAGCTGCTTATTAGGCGCTTACGATTCCCTTGCTGAAACTGCTATACTGGCTTCCAAATTGCTTTTGGGCCCTATTCAAGATGCTGATGATAACCTTTAAAGCCATATACAGTTTGGGGCCAGGATACCTGACGTATATGAGCCTGTCCCCTTCGTATGGTCATCAACATCATCTGGTTGGAAACAGAAAGAGGATCTTCTCAGTAGCTCCACCTAGCCTTTGGAACTCACTCCTCTCACCCATCGCTGAGGGAAGATCACCTTGGCCCTCTTTAATGACTTTTTCCAGTATGGCCCCAAAAAAGAGAACATTATTGGGGGCTGAGGTGGGACTACATGTCAACCTTGCTCACAGTCTTTTACTTTGCCATGAAGGGGGGGGTTAAACTGATGTACCAAAATGTCTTCCACATGTTTATCAACGATTCTCATTCAATTTGATAGGAAAATTTGCTTTAAAAAATGTCAAAAGAGAAGAAATTTCCGTGAAAATCTCATAGGGGGTTCTTGAGCTTACTTTAGTTAGAAGGTGACCACGGAGTGTATGTGTCCTGAATTTCACTGTGCAATCATTTCTCCACCAGTCTGCAGCCTCTCCAGTTTCCTACACTTCAATTAAAACCCAGGGAAGATGTCATGAGGTAACTCTTCCCATGGGGCTTTTTCAGATCAGGAAGTGTGGGCAGCCAGGGAGGCTGCATAGTGAAGGAGAGATGTATGTGTGTGTTTTCTTTCTATTACACAACTCCCTTGGCCACCTCACAATGATAAGATAAACTGAAAAACTGTACAAGAAATTATTTTAAAAATACTAAAACCTGAGAATGAGATGCCTCTTTTGTGTGAGAAGAAAACTTCTGGGAAATTGCCATGCAGATTTCAGCACAGTGCTACCTAGAACGGACTACAACACTGCCACCAAAACCCCTCACACCTGCTACAGGGATTGCAGGGAAGGAATAGTATTATAAGAATCTGCATTAGATGTATCTGCAATACCCACAGGATAACCCACAGGTCCTCCCCTATACCCTATAAGCCCAACTGCCCCACCATGCAGCAATTACAGGAGAGGTAGTAGAGGAGGGAATGAGGGAGAGAAGGGAGACAAGAGGTGAGGGAGACAAAAGAAGGGACAAGAGAGAGACAGAGAAAAGAGTGAATTGTGTACATGAGAGAGAGTGACCTGGTTCACATGTAACGGCAAGCCACTATGGCTGAATTTCCCTGCATGGCTTGCCAGTTCAACCTGCCATGGAGGTTCACTGTGGCTTGTCATTATGTGCGAACCTGGTGAGGAAGGGGTGATTAAGAAGCCAACCAGAACCCATGGCTGTATAAGTGTTGTAGGTGGCTTGTTAATAACCCACCCTCACGGTGTGACTCTTTCATGACTTGAATTTTCAAAACGGCAGCTGACACCACAATGAGAAACCCCATGAAGAAATTCACCCAGTGTGGCTTCTCCTTACGTGTGGTTCAGAGAGCGATAGAGAGAGGGGATGAATGTGAGTATGTATTTATTATATGTCTTTTGTAAAGCTGTTGGGTCTTATTACCCATTCAAGGCCAAGCCACATCAAAATTCTTTGCATTATAACAGGGATATATTGGTACTGGAAAATCGATCCTTTCCTAGTGTGAGGTTGGCAGCTAAGCTGAGAGGGAAGAAGGAAGCCTGAAGGCATGGCAGATGGTACATCATCCATGCTAATCAAAGTCTTGGTTCACATAATCACAGCAGCCCTAGAACAGACCATGGTTATTTGAAGGCTGTCTAACCTGCAAACAATCCCTGGCACCCAGGTTTGGGTAACATGACTAACCTTGGAAACCATGCACCAGGGCTTGAATATTCAAAATGGCTGCCCACATATGCCGCAGCCCACTGTGGATTAAATATGCCACATTAGGCTGTGGTGATCATGGAACCCAGCCCAATAAGCCCCAGTGCTCCTATCCTGTGAGCCCTGGCTCAGCTACACTACTGCTGCTGAATGTGTGGAAGTATAAGGAACAGGTGAGCTAGACTGCTCTCTCCCCCAACCCCTAAATCAAGGGGGAAGAACAGAAGACAAATGAAATTTCCCCCATAGTGAATTTTCTTTTGAATCCCCCACACCAGCAGAGACCACTGATCCTGGACCACCTGTCAGGATTTCCCAGGATTTATCCTGTTTTTTGTTCTATCCTGGGTGTCAGGGGGGATTTTCTGTAATTTTCTATAATGTCAGGGAATGACACACCCTTTAAGGCTGTCATTAGTGTGGCAGGGGGATGACATGCTTTCCAGAACCACATCATTCCCTCTCCCCCCCCACACACCCACTGTCCAATAAGGACATTATAGAAAAGGGCCCAATCGAAGCAGGGGGATGACCTGCTATCCCCTCGTCCAATCCAAACAGGGCCTTAAATGACCCAATTAGATCAGAGGAGGGGAAAGTGTGCTTTCCAAGGCCTCAGGAAAGGACATCATTCTCCCCCGCCACACTAATGACAGCTGGCATTAGCATGGCGTGGGGAATAA
This sequence comes from Anniella stebbinsi, assembly GCA_029215795.1. Lineage (NCBI taxonomy): Eukaryota > Metazoa > Chordata > Lepidosauria > Squamata > Anniellidae > Anniella > Anniella stebbinsi. The sequence continues at coordinate 119,783,677 of JARDYH010000001.1, forward strand.
CAAGCTTTCCAGGGGCTCCAGACAGCACACTTTCCCACCCCCACCCCACTAGGTGTCCTCTTTTTTGGTTTACCAAATATGGTCACCCTAATCAATGTCTCTTCAGTTCCATCTTGGAGGTAAACACAGATTGGAGGTAATGGAGGATGCCCGCAAGACACAGAGGAGCTGGGTTGCAGCAAGAAGCAGCACGGGAAAGGAAATGCAGATAAACAGACAACAGGAGAAACCTACAAATTCAGTCCTTTTCAATAGTTTGTAAACTTTCATCATTTTGAACTAATCTAGTCTCAAGAGATGCTCATGTTGATATAGCTCTAATCCTCCATTTGTCTCCTGCTGCCTTCAATAAACTGTTAAGTTAATGGGGCAGGCACACAAAGATACAAGTTAATTGGCTGAGCATCATGACAATCAGAGCTCCATCAATCTAGGTTCAAAATCCTTAACTATTCTGGATTGAAAGCCATATTTTTTATTTTATTTTATTTTTATTTTTTTGTTTCTTTAATTTTTCCCATTGATAAAAGTGCAGGAACTTTTAAGGGCAACATTGTGCTCCTCTCGTGTTACTTTTTATGAGCTACTCCATCCATTTTCATTACTTTAATACATATTCCTTATAATACATTCAGAAGTTTTAGAAGAATGGAATCTAGTATACAGCCATTGTTAAGCTGTCATTCCAAACCTTGCTATACCATCGATCTGACACAAGAAGGTTATTATACTATTGATCTAATGTCAAACTAGTGGTAAAACAACCACTTTGACTAAGAGGCTGCTGCTCAAATGTGCCCTTTTAAGACACAGAAAGAGCTTCACAGTGAATTTCCATAATTCGGGTATCATCTCTTTGCCTTCCATTTTTGAAGGAAACCTCTAAAAGTAGGGTTGGATGCATTGTTAGTCCTTCTTAGAGCAGACCCATTGAAATGAATGAGACTTACATTAGACTAACTTTGGATACAACCCTCTGGGTCTCTATTCTTTGCATTGCATAACAACCACTCAAACCAGATTGTTCTCATAGCCAGTTCTAAACAGCCATTCTGCTATACCAAACTAGCTTCCATCAACAACGCTCTGATGAATGAGATATAGAGCCTATCCACATTGTCCTTAAAACGACTGATATTCTGTTTAAAAACGTGGTTTTTTGAGTCGTTTCATTACGTGGTAGGACACACTGAGCAGTATTTATGTTTCATAGTGACTGCTTCCTCCGTCCTCAAAGTGTTCACTGGTGTAATTACAGGGTTAATTCCTTGAGTCTTGTTTCGTTTTTGTTTTTCAGACTGCTTGACCTGCCCACTTCTGTCTCCATAACTCAAGCACCCTGCAAAACAAAACCAAAAGAAGAAGAGTCAAGGAATTAACCCTGCTTAGTGTGTCCTACCACATAATGAAACGACTTTAAAAAACACATTTTTAAACAGAATATAAGTCGTTTTAAGGGCAATGTGGATAGGCTCATAGTCTTGTTCATATCCATTCTGCCAGTGGTTTTCTTTCCACTGGTGGAATGACTCCATTGAATTTAACTTGGGGAGACCACATGAGTTAGGCAAATTATATGGGTGTTTCCCACATTAGTGCCATTTGACCCTAGTGAGATGTTTGCACTGGTATATTAATTAACCACCTCATCTGAACGTTCCATCTGATTTCCTGTTTCAAATATTGCTAGTGTAGAATGAGAACCAGCATTGAGAAAATGCAGCCAAGTTGTATTTATATAACCACACACACACACACAGACACACACACACAGAGAGAGAAAGGGAGAGAGAGAGAGAGAGAGACCTGCTGGCACTGGAAAGAAAGAAAGGATAAGAATAAGTTTTTTTAAAAAAAAAATTAAGGTGTACATAGCAGCTACAGATGCCTTTTTTCCCAGGAAATTTTCCCCAATTTTGGGAAGCGGGGGAGTGGGGGCAGCAGAGCACATGCGTCACATGGTTTGTATGTTGCCCACATCTGAGATAAGGGAAAGGGAGAAGAAGAGAAGAAAGGAGGAAAGAATGAAAAGGAAGAAGCTGAAGGGTAGGAAATGGAATAGACAGAGCCTTGTGTTTGAGAGTTACATGACAGGCATGGAAGTGCCAAGACAGCAGCCAGCTAGGTCCAAGGGCAGAGCTATAGGTCAAGACAGCAAAAGTCGTCGTAAGTGCATCCTAACCAGGCAAGCCAGCAGAAAATGCAACAACTACAGCCTTGAATGGCAAATGTCTAGGGTTGCCATATTCTGAATCCACAAAACCGGGACAATTTTTGGGGGGCTAGAATTTTTTTTAAAAACTGAGCAATATGTAAAGGTCTAGTGAAAGATAGAAAGCTATCTAACAGCGGCAATCCTATGTGTATCAACTCAGAAATAAATCCTATTGAGTTAAATAGGACTTATTCCCAGATAAGTATGTATAGGATTGTAGCCTAAAGTATTTAAGCATCTGCAAATAAATAAATGAAGAACAGTTCAATGAAACAAAACAATGACACTAAATTACATTTCTCCACTAGTTCTCAAAAGCTAGAGGAGAATTCAATACAGAGACTTGCTCCCACCCCAGTCACCCAAGTAGTTACCATAGGATATTAAGGATATTAATGTTAGAAGATATCTTATAACGCCATAGTAGCCGTCTACTTTGTGTTCAAGTGGTGGCTCTAGCAGAATATGTACTGTTCGGTGCCACTAACTGAAGAGATCAAAATGAATTGTAAACAACAACAACAACAACAACAACAACAATGTTGATTTTCCTATGCATATTTAAAAGACCACACACACTCACACACATCCCAAATTAAACTTAAGGCATGATGCAACCAAAGTTAAGCACTTTTAAGGCTGCAATTCTATGCATGCTTACCTGGGACTAAGAACCATTGAACAACAGTGGGACTTATGTCTGAGCAACCCAGCACATTCACCTGTCCTGAAAGCAAGCCCCACTGCAGACAATGGGACTTACTGTGTGTCCTACGATGTTAAACTGCCCTCATAAATCCAGATACTGTGACAATGTGTTAAAACCAATTCCTGGATCACTGCCTCCTGAAGCTGTTTTTTCCTAGAAGCAGCAGCCACATGCTGTGTTGATGTCTAACAGGGCCTTTGGCCCATAGACAAGACTTGCTGTTAAAAGAAGCCAGGAAGGGACTGACAGATCTGTGGAGCCTTGCTGTGACTGAGTATCGCTTGCATTGCCTTTCCTTTCTTTTTTTTTCTTTTTTCTTTTTGCGTTCCTTCTTTACTAAAAGATGAACTCACATTTATGTTAGATGAATTTCAGCTTTTTGCATTTTTATTATCTGACATTGTACTAGGATCAAAGTCAGTGGAGAAGAATTACCAATCCCAGAATCCTCCCTCTCCCTCTTCTTCTTCTTCTTCTTCTTCTTCTTCTTCTTCTTCTTCTTCTTCTTCTTCTTCTCTTGGCTTTGAGCAGAGAGAGAGAGGGAACTTCTTTACCGTCTCAAGATCACCACCTCAGTGCCTGATGATTGAACACTTTGTTTTGACAATTAGTGTGTTGTTCTTTTAGAGGTGGGGGAGGTTCACTTCCAGTTTGGATTCAAGAGTGGGGGAAAACATTAAACATGGATCAGTTCCAAGGTTCACTGGGGGGGGGGGAGTTTGAAGAATTTTTAGCTCATTTTTAGGTTCAGGTTCCATTTCCTGTCCCCTCTGAAAAGATATATTGGTAGAGTGGAAACCAAACTTTCCCAGATTTTGAAATCTGGTGACATTTTCTCATTTTAAATTTCAAATGATGACAATGATTTACATCCAAACTTGAAATTCCAGAGAGAAAAACTGTAAGTGTGGTGTGGTGGTTAGAGTGTTGAACTGGGAGTCAAGAGATCTGAGTTCTAGACCCCACTCTGCCATGGAAACCCACTTGGTGACTTTGAGCCAGTCACAGACTCTCAGCCCAACCTACCTCACAGTGTTGTTGTTGTGAGGATAAAATGGAGGGGAGGGGGATTATGTATGACACCTTGGGTTCCTTGGAGGAAAAAAGGCAGAATATAAATGTAATAATAAATAAATAAATAAAATAATTAAGTATATTTGAAACATTTGCAGAGAACTGTGTTTATGATCAGATATCCTTAATTCATGGTTTTAAAAAGTCATAAGCATACTCCACTGGAGCCCATGACACTTTTGCACTAAGTACATAAGATACTGTATGTCTTTTAATAGTTGTAGTGCTGAAAATTAAAATACTGATTCCATAGGATCAACACCAGCACCCAAAATGGTATTTTAATTTCACTGAAGACATTCAAATATTTGACCTCAGTCTGACTCAGCATCTGAATTCTAAATGTTATATTCATTTCAGCTGTCAAGATATAAGAGTAGTTTCCAGGATTAAAAAGCTGTGATGAATTGAGAGCAAATGGTGCCTACGAAGGTCATGTAAGATATAGGTCCTTTAACATTCAATTAAGGACATTTTATTCATCTGAATTCTCTCTGAATTCTCTCTCTCTCTCTCTATTATATATATATATATATATATATATATATATATATATATTCCAGGCATATGATTCTTCCATAACTATACAACATAGTTCTCTGTTGCATATTTCATGGACACAGCATAAAAATTGGGACATTTTAGGAGTGAAAAACAACCACCTCTAGGAGCACAGGGAGTGGCCAATAGAAATCTGATTAACTTTCACACACACACGCATGCACGCACACACACACAAGAACTACAGCACATTCGGTGCACATCATCAGCCATGTACACTGCAGAGTCAGCATTGGTACCTGCAAAGTACCTGCAAAGGGCAGACAAGACAAAACCATCCCACACATAGCATAATTTTAAATAAATAAATATGATGATGATTTAATTTATGGAATTAATCACCTAGTTTTCATTGCTTTTTCTATTGAATAATGAGACACGTCCGTGGTCTATCAGTGGCTATTAGCAGTTATTGCTAAACAGAACCTCTACGTTGTTAGCATCCTAACTATTAGATTGCCTTACCTGTGATCTTCCAGAGACAGCTAGAAGGCTTTGTTAAAAGCAGGATACTGTATAGGAATGTCAATTTTTTCATCAAATATACCATTCTTTTTAAAGGGGAGGAGAGAGAGTTATGCATAGGTTTCAAGAAAAGCAGACCAAATATCCATGTATTATCCACTTGCAAGTGGCACCTATATACCAACCGTTCAAATGTGTCCTGTGTGCAATTTTTGTACTTTTTCTTTTTTTTGTTTCTTGATTTGTTTTCTGTTCTCTTCTGTTAAATAAAATAAAATTAATGTGAATAAATGTAAAATAAAATTAAATAAAGAGAGAGAGGGGAAAGAAAAAAGCAGGCTACTGTATCTCATCCAATAAGTTCTTATTATTGGGCTGCTTAGCTAAGAAGTGATGAATTTGGATGTTCTCCCTTCACGTAATTAACATTACATCCATGGAAGAGCATGACCCCACTCACTGGCCCTGTGACTAATGTTGCATTCCCCCATGGGCCCTGCCCCCACCACCCACACGGGCAGAGGGGAACCTACCATGATTCAACTCCCCCCCCCCGATTTAGAACCCTGCCCTGCACAATGTCAGTTCTAAATCTTGGGGGAACCTATGTGGAAAGGGCATGTTCTCTCGTGCTTTAAGGCAGTAATAAGACCTTTATTAAAGAAACTTTCCATTGACCCAACAGATTTAGGAAGATATAGCCAATCCCAAATATTCCATTCTTGGCCAAGGTGATTGAGAAGGTGGTGGCCTCACAACTCCAGGCACATTTAGATGAAACTGGTTATTTGGACCCATTTTAACTGAATTTTCAGCCAGGATATGGGACTGTTTTGATAATCTTGGTGGATGGCCTACACCAGGAACTGGATAAGGTAGAGCAGCTCTACTAGTTTTTCTGGACCACTCCACAGCTTTTGATACTATCAACCATGGTATCCTTCTAGGTTGCCTGGTGGAGCAGGGTCTTGGAGCCATGTATTTCAGTAGTTCCTGCCCTTCTTTTCCGGTTTTGTCCAGAAGATGGTGTTGGGGAGATCAGAGTTTGACACCATGGCTGTTGGTCTATGGTGTCCCACAGGGTTCTGTTCTGTCTGCTATATTATTTAACATCTACATGACACTGCTGAGAGAGATCATCCAGAGCTTTGGAGTGGGATGCCGTCAGTATGATGAAGATACTCAATATTTCTCTTTGTTACCTGATTCCAGGGAAACAGTTGACACCCTTGAACATTGCCTGATAATGGGGTGGATGAGGATGAACAGACTGAGATTGGATCCCAGAAAAGACAGATATGCTATTGGTCAAAAGAGTGCCTGGCTTGGGGATTGGGATTCAACCTGTTCTGCATGGGGTCATGCTCCCCCTAAAAGATCACACTCACAGCTTGGGAGTGCTCCTGGATCCTATGCTGTCCTTAGATTTTCAGCTGGCAGTGGTGGCAAGGAATTTTCAGCTGGCAGTAATTTCACAACTACACCTAGTGCACCAGTTTGATCTGGCAACAGCTGTCCATGCCTTTGTTACCACAGTGACCATATGAAGAGGGGGGCAGGGCTCCTGTATCTTTAACAATTGAATAGGAAAGGGAATTTCAGTAGGTGTCTTTTGTATGCATATAGCACCTGGTGAAATTCCCTCTTCACCACAACAGTTAAAGCTGCACGAGCCCTGCCCTCTTTAGTATCTGGTCACTCTAGTATAGCTCCTGCAGCCTCATTTTCATGGGGTCACCCTATTGGTTACATCACAGTTAGATTATTGCAATGCATGCTACATAGAGCTACCCTTGAATAGCATCTGGAAGCTTCCATTGGTGCACAATGCAGCAGCTAGGCTCTGCTAACTGATACATGGTGTTGTGATTGCCTCACTCCAATACTTAGGCTGACCATATGAAAAGGAGGACAGGGCTCATGTAACTTTAACAGTTGGAATTTCAGCCGGTGTTATTTGTATGCAATTAGTTCCTGGTGAAATTCCCTCTTCATCACAACAGTTAAAGTTGCAGGGGCCCTGCCTTCTTTTGTATATGGTCACTCTAGTATAGTGCCTGCAACTTTAACTGTTGTGATGAAGAAGGAATTTCACCAGGAACTAATTGCTTACAAATTACACTGGCTGTAATTCCCTTTTCTCTACAACTGTTAAAGTTACATGAGCCCTGTCCTCCTTTTCATATGGTCAGCCTACAACACTGAAAGGTCCGTTATGGTTTTTCAGGTTGTTTTTGATGCATTGCTTTGTTATTATTGAATTGTGGGTTTTATTTTGAAATAACTGCCTTGGCTGGTCTCACAATGGCAGTACAGAAATATGTTAAATAAATAGATTCCAAACTCTCTAGGATGAGACCTTCTTTGAAAGCTTAACCCACCCATGAATATTTCTTTAAGAATGATGAACATATCTGCACATGCTCAGCTGGGAACTGAATGTGGGAAATCCACCATTGTGGGCAGGGAGAGAGGAGTAGCATGGAAAGTAGAATCCACCTCTGGTGGCTAAAGGAGAAGGCAGTCTGAGTGAATTCCTTTCTGTAAGACCCTGAACCCCTAGGAGCAGGTTGGCAATTAGACCCTTCTCAATTTTAAAGGTCAATGTGTTGAAGATTTGAAATACTATAAGTATTTGTTCTGGCAGTGTCCTTTTTCTGTTATGAAGGGCTTGAAACTTTCCATTATGTGTGAAAATGTCTCTCAGCCATTTTCTCAAGACAATTGCTCTGGAAAGGCGGTGAGTGCAGCACAGATCCAAACCATCTACATAAAGCAGCAGATAAAGTTGCAAAGACCAAAGGAAAGCCTGACTTAGGTGGACAGCACTGAAAATTTGGTTTTGGACTTATTTGGATTTACCTTTACTTATCAAGTACTATATGTGTCAGGTGACCATATGGAAAGGAGGACAGGGCTCCTGTATCTTTAACAATTGTATTGAAAAGGGAATGTCAGCAGGTGTCATTTGTATGCGTGCAGCACCTGGTGAAATTCCCTGTTCAACACAACAGTTAAAGGTACAGCAGCTCTGTCCTCCTTTTCATATGGACACCCTATATATGTGATGGTATTTAAATTTGAATATATATATATATATATATATATATATCCTTGGTTTAGCTTGAGAAGAGATAATAGTCCGAGGGCCCTCCAAACATCTGCTTTCCCCAGCAACAGTAGCACTAAAAGAGAGAGGGACAAGAGGGGAAGTACCTGACAGCAAGGGTACGAAATGGGATCCAGGGCTGGCAGGCATGTAGCTCTTTTTGCACCACATTTGCTGTGCCATCTGGCTCAGCGAAGAATTATTGTGGACTGCAAGTATCACTTGCAAAAGGCTCCTAAGCATTCCAAAGAGCTGCTGTGCTGAAGCTACTGAAATTCTAGCAATTAAGGCCATTTCACAGCCCACAGCATTAGGCATTGTGGCATCCGAGTCTGGCTTTTGGATCATATCCAATCCATCCAATTGTCCATTTTAATTATGAGTGTTATTGAGTGCACTATAGCAGTGGTACAGACGGGCAATAATATGAATCAAAAGAACAGGCAAATGTGGGGGTGTTTTCACTTACTAAAGAAAACTAGTGAAGTAGCACATTAGGAGCCACATTGTGTATCGAAGCACACAAGCTGTTTGGAAGCAACAGAACATGTTGCAGTCTCGATATTTGATCATTAGTGTTTACGTACATTTGTTTCAGTTCTGAAATGTGAAAATGGGCTCCATAATTAATCATGGTTTTGACCCAAAATATATAATTGCCAGCAAGAGGCAGCATATTGTACTGTCAAAGCGAACATCTTGCAGAAGCCAAGCTTCTACTTACAAAGACTCTCTCCTTTAAAATTAAGGTAATGTTTTCTGAAGTGCAACATGGTACACTTATGGAAATCTTAAGATGGAACGTGGAACAAATTAGCAGAAATTAACATTAGGCTGTAGTAGCTGCAGTGGTGCTTTCAGGTTGCACCTTGGACTGCTGAGGTAAAGAAACAGACAATGGTCAATCCCCACTTTTTTAAAAAAATATATAAACTCCAGCTATTACCCAGATTTGTTTCCATCCTTAGGTGAAACATCTTGGTAGGTGGAAAACAGAAGGACAGAGAAACTATCCAGCTTTGTTAATATAAAAACCTCAAGATCTTGGGATTTTTCTTATGGCCAGCACAGCTACCTTTGCTTTTTTTATATTAATCTCTATCTGCATTACTGCAATTAAGCGGGTAGTTACAATGCTGAACATTATCTTGGTATGTGTATGGTACAGAGCAGACACAGCATTCCAGTCCATCTGTCTTATATTCATAATCTAATTATGCAATGCATACTCCCAAATCTTTCTCTCACTTTGTTCTGTGTCAAACTGTGGCTTCTGGCAATACTAACTTGCAACTTGCAGGTTCTTTCGCAATTTGTAACCTTTTGGCTGGGATTCACTGAAGAATGAATGAAGGAGAGAGAGAGAGAGAGAGAAGCATATTGAACGTTAGGAAACATGACATATGGATTGGAAGGTCAGAACAAAGAAGAGAACCGGGGGGTGGGGGGAGATACATTTTTTAAACAATGGAAGTTTACATTTCCTAGAGTTAAGCATACTTCAGTAAAATGCTAGGATTGGCCTGGCCCAAGACATTTTGCCGCCTGAGACGGAGCAGCAAATGTACCCCCCACACACACTCCAAGTCAAGGTGAGTAGTACCCAAGGCCAGCTGTTATTTTAGCACCAAAAGCAGAAAATCCCACAAGTGACTTTCCTACTCCCTGGCAGTAAAAAATACAACAACCACACATAACCACACATAAGTTTCATAATAAATCAGTTAACTGAAGAATTTGCTGCCCTTCCTTGACATCCAGATTCATCTGCCTGAGCTAGTTGCCTCACTCTGCCTCATGGAAGGGCTGACCCTGGACACCAAACAGCCAGATCCTATGTTGCACAGTATGAATATGAGATGTCAATGGAAATTTCCAAACCTCCAGCATATTCACTCCATACTTTACTGGTTACTTATCACACAGGACACTGAGCTAGTTAGACAATTAGCTTGACTCAGTAAACCTGTTCTAATATTTTTAACCTAAAAGTGAATGACACCAGAGAAAGGAAGTTTCCAAAATTAATTATCATGTGCAGAAACGGCCAATCTGGCTTGCTATTTGTGATTATAAAAGAGATTTGATCATTATGAGCTGGAGACTTGTGAAGATAAATTTCAGCTATGCCACCTTCATATTCTGACTTAATATATGGTCATTTCCTCTGTAAAATTATTTTAGACAATAGCAAAGTACCTCTAATGCCAGTTGTGAGTGCTCATCCTGCTTGAGTTCTGAATTATCTTCTATGGACCCTGCTGTGTTGCTATCATGCTATTAACATTCCATAGAAGTCACCAGAATGTTAGGAGGTACCTGACACATTCTGCAGCACAGCAGGTGCATTCCGCTTGGACGTTCCATGCTTGCAATGTCAGGCTGTAGTCACAAGGTTAACACCATACTCAACTATGTAATTTTTAGATATAACCATTTGTGCAGACAGAAATTGCTGTGTCGCACATGCACAAATTAGTCAGATTTCCGCATACAATTATGGACTACAGCCAACTGCATGAAAATAATTAGCACGTTTGACTAATGACTTACTTTATTTCACCATACGTCACACAGCATGATGAGAAAACACGGCTGGATTCCTTTATTACTTTATATATGTACATGTGATTCACCCTGTCTGTCTTACAAATTGCAAAGGGATTCAAAGTAGCACGGAAACACTTTAGACTGCTGATAAAATGTTTCATTTGTATGATTGAGTTAGTTTAATCTTCAAGAGCTAAATGTAATTAGGCATCAGAATTGATTAAGTGGATCTAGAATTTACTGGGAAGTGGGTCTTTAAAACCAACTGGGATTTCTCTGTGCTGGCCCCAGTGAAAAACAGAAACCAACACTCAGTGGGTCATTCTACCCTCCATTTCTGCAATCATTTTGGATTCATTAACACTGTACACGTCAGCACATGGCTAGATAGCCTGTGGTATCCAACCACAAGCGCACAGTGTCCATAAATTGTGAAGATAAGTGACCGTCCTCAAAGAAATGATTATACAAGCCCTGAAGTTAGTAAGGCGTTCTAACCAGAAGCATTACTATGAGCCGTTACAAATATACCCCGCATATGATACAAAACAGTCATACAGACAGAGGCGGCTCTGTAATTGGGGCAAATGGGGCAGAGACCTTCTGCCTCTCTCCACCAACTTGTGGGAAAGAACTCCCCCACAACCAGGTACATTTGCTACAATACTCTGCCGGTTCACAGATGTTTTAGGATGTTTTATTGCTATTTTAATAATGTGTACCAAGTTTTTAATCAGTTTATGTATTTTATCATATTTTATATTTACTGCTGTTCCCCGCCACGATCCAAATGGAGAGGCGGGTAAGAAATATTATTATTATTATTATTATTATACCTTCTCCTGTGAAAATCTCAGCAGAATATTGAGTGTCTGCCTTGCCCTCAACCCCAATAAGCACCAGCTGCCACTGCATGCAGATACGGTTCAGCATTGCCTTCTAGCCTTTCACTGCTTCCAGACATCAAATTTACCTTGTTTACACTAAAGCAAAGTGGCAGAAAAGAATCTGGTAATACTCCAGTGATGTCATCTCTTCACCTGTGTTAGCTACTAACAGTAGTGACAGTTTCATGAACAAGGAAACACAGGAAGCTGTGATACCGAGTCAGACCATTGGTCCATCTAGCTCAGTATTATCTACACTGAGAGGCAGTGGCTCTCTAGGTTTTCACAACTCAACCTGAAGATGCCAGAGATTGGACCAGAGACCTTAAACATGCAAAGCATGAGCTCTACAACTGAGCTATGGCCCTTCCCTGAAAATTTGCACCAGAGGCTTTTGCACTTGTGTATTTGCAACCCTCCTGCTAAAGGAAATGGTGGTGGGGAGTTAGTAGTGTTTACATTGTGTAAACACCAAACCATCGTTGCACGTATCTATTGGCTGGAAGTCACCAGTCCAAGGCTGGCATCAAGGGTCAGCCAAAGGCCACACCTCCACAGGGAGCCCACTGACAACTAGGCTTGTGGAAGCCTTGGGCCTTGGACTTCCAAATCCGAAGACCGGAGGCCATTTTATGATGAATCCATCATAAACGTCCGAGGCCCAAGGCTTGCACAGGCCTACTGACAACCAAAGCCCCGATCCTGTTGCTGTTCCTCCTGCCGAAGCCACCTGTTCACTCACTCTCTCCCTCCAGCTCAGTAGGATGGTGCCAGCAAACAATAGGGGTCAGCTGAAGAAACAGCAGCTACTACTGCCTGCTCCCTTGCCTGGACTATCTCTCTGGGCAGAGATGGAGATCACTGTCTCTCTGGGCAGAGGCAAAGAGGAAACAAGTGGGCTATTGCAGGGGGGAGAGGGAGGAGAGGGGCCTATTGAGGGTACCATGGCTGAAGGCCCCCAAAACCTGAAGTTTAAACATGCTTTGGCATGCAAGATGCTATCATAAGAAAGATGAGAAGAATTAGGCAAGGTCATTTATCATGGAAGCTCAGATGAGGGAGAAAAGCAAACAAACTGGATGATACAAAATGAGAGAGCACTTGGCATTTTAAAAATTGGCATTAAAAAGATTTATAAGAAAACATTACAAAAGTACAGAATATTAGGGATAAGTGTAGAGAAACCGCACTAGATGCAGGACATATGTGGTCCAGTAACATTTATGAACTCAGTTCTGCTAATAATCTCTCCCTGTAAATTGAAACATCTTTCATTCCTTTAAGACAGGGGTGGGCAACTTGTGGCCCTAAAAATGTTGTTGGACTGCAATTCCCATCAGCTCTCATCACTGGCTATTCTGGCTATCGCTGATGGGAGTAACAGTCCAAAGCATCTAGAGAAGGCACATGTTCTTCAAGCCTCTTTCCAAGGAAACCTCCTACCATAGAAAGCTCAAGGGGCTTACAGAGCTCCATTTGCCCCAATTCGTCATAAACAACCCAAACCATTGGCTTGGCATCAAACTCCTATCAAGAACCCACCCTACTTTCACTCCTTTGCTCTAGTACAGGTAATATTTCAGTTCTGAACTCCTTTTTCTGCTTATATTTCCTTTTTGCCTTTCAAACTTCCAAAGCACATTAGCTATACTGCTTCCAGCAAAGTCTTGTATATACCCTGACTCCAATCTCCATTACACTTAATCCCCACACACCCCAGATTGCCTCCATGGTTTTTTTTTTTTATTTCTGGGGCAAACGCATGTCAAGCTTATGATCCCTTTCACCTGAATAGCTGCTCTTTTAAGCCTTCGCTCCTTTGCTTTTCCACTCCACTCCACTCCTCCCCTTCTCTTTCTCCCTCCAGTCAGGTCCTGGTAGATGAGTACTTCAACCAAACCGCCTTTCTGCCGGGCAAAAATGGAATGCCCCTTTAGTCTGGCTCTTTGGGGGCATCGAGAGAGTACAATCCTGTCTCTGCAGAGATTCAGGCATTGTATGGTTTTAAAAAATGCTTTCAAGCCTGGGATGCAAGGTTTGGGTTTTATACTGAGGCTTGGAGCCAGCCACTGTGAGAGATGGCTTTTCCCTGCCAGGACCTGATGCAATCCATTCAAGCCCCCAGTTCCTTTAAAACTACACTGAGACTTTTAGCATTCTAGGAAAGGCTGGCGAAGAGGCAGGGTGTCAGCAGGACAGGCATGGTGTCATGTGAGTACCATGCTGCAAATCCGTACACCAGGCATGGCAAGAATGCACTAAATCCTAGTGTGATGGAGTTTTCCGATTCCATTGCGTAAGCAGGATCCACCACTTACGCAAGGGAGATTTCGTTCTTCCTAGCAGGAGCCCCAAACGGAGCAGAAACACTCGTTTCGGGAAGGAGGCAGGTTAGCAGAGCTCCCTTATGCCAGCTCCACCACCAACCTGCCTCCTTCCAGAAATGAGCATTTCCACTCATTTTCAGATTGCCTCAGAAACACTAAATCATTGTTGCATAAGCAGTGCGGGCCACTTGAACCACAGAATTTGCAGGATGGAAGAAAATCGGCAGGGGGACACGTGCCCCGGATTCTGCCCACTGTGAGGGGAAAGCCTGCCCTCTTCTCCCAATGCACAGTGGACTGGCACTCACTGACAAGGTGCAAATGTATCTCTGTGTACGTATGAGATCCGTTATGCATATGCATATTATCCATTGTAATGGCAAAAATGTTGATAGTATTTAATTAAAGTAATTGCTATAAATTCTTCTCCTGTGACACCTGTTATCTGTGATACAGTTGTTCTGTGGTTATTTTTATTCTGTAATAATCAACAACAACCACCCCCAAAAGTCAGTTATTCTATAAAGAATCATATATTCAGATTTGTAGTGGGAAATTCATTGGGGGAAGTAGTTTTGAAAGCATAAATTTCAGTCAAAAAGAGGGCACAGGTCTGCAGAGAATTTAATTCTGAAAAGTGTGTGCTTTTCATATGTCACATCTCACTGGGAAATGACAGCTGAAATAATATTTGACTTAACTTGAGTTTCAGGGCATCTTTCAGTAGGAGAAATCAGGTGATGTAACAAACATATTTGCCAGCAGAGGGCAGAACATACACATACAAATACTGCAAAGACTACTTAAATGAACAGTCCAGTGCTCCAGAAGGGATGTGTTACTACTGTTTAATCTATCATGGAAAGAAAGAGAGAGAGAGAGAGAGAGAGAGAGAGAGAGAGAGAGAGAGAGAGAGAGAATCATAAAAAAATAATATCCTCTGGGTGTGAAATGACAGGAACAAGATCTCTGTTGTGTTAATTAATATCTATGTCCACCCCCAAAACTCCTGGTCTTCTTAAACTTTACACTGCCATAGTATATTATGGAGAGAGGTGAAACAAGAAAAATGCCACAACAGCCTTATATAGAGAATGCCACATTTGTTTCTACGGAAGATCAAACTGAATGCAAAATAAACGTCCTCACAAACTGATTCTTTTAAGTACTTGACACTGGGAATTGGAATTTCCCAATGCTATTAACACTTAGCAGTTGGAGCTCCGGACCAGCCAAGAACAAGGGATTAAGGGGTATTTGTCTAAACTAATTTCACTCTGTATACTGGGTCTATGGAGACTGGGGTTACACTGCTGGAATTGTGCAACACTGCTAATTGGCTACAAATTTAACAGTGGCAGGGTTCCCACAGGAACATGGCTATGTATTCATTAACTGTACTTGCTCTACCAATCTATTTGTGGATTAAGCATTTGTGGCATGAGGTTCCCTGGGCTGTTTTTGAACAGTTGGTTAGCGATACGCCATTGTATTAACTGGCTCCATTCTGTAAGTTATTACCAATGCATAAATAATAACGGAATGGAGTCCCATGAGATCATTTCAGGAACCAAGTTAGAATTTCTTGCTCTCATTGGGGTCCTTTGTGTACATCACCAAGATTACACATAAATGATAAAGTAACATTCTGTCTTCTGTCTTGAACAGCTCTCAATATAGATAATCCTGATAAAGTTCTCCCCTGTCCTCTCATAAAAATAAGAGATTTATTTTATTTATTTGTTTATTTACAAAGATGAAACCCATATAAGGGTAGATGAGGCTGCTTATTAGATATACTGTACAATGATACACATACACAACCAAGGCTAATGCACCTATTGGGTAGGTGGAACATTTGTCCCAGGGAATAATGCTGACAGGCCACACATCAGTCAACAACTGGATGCCTCCCCACTCCTTTCTCTTCGGATTGCTGCTGCAGCACTGACACAAACTAAAATCAGAGATGCAGCTGTGATGGGAAGGAACCGTATCTATGTTGTATCTATGACTTCGTTTCACTTTGGGATCCCTTGAAGGATCTCTTGAAGACAGGGGGCTCGTTACATAAAAGTTCATTTTATGTAAACTGGCAGATTATAAGGAAGCTGCACCTGACAGGTGCTACATTTGCACCTGACAATAAGCTTATTATATTTGTTTCTGTGCAAAACGTTATAGGCAAGGTAATTAAATGAGCAGCAACAACAAGCCCTCTGCCACATGTGTGTGCTCCCAACTCTTACGCATATTTCTATATTATTTGCAGGTGTGTGCATGTCTCTATTCAAATGGTGATCCATACGCATTAAGGGGGTTATATAAAGATCCACCATTTCACATTTTAAAAGAAAAACTAGAGTCTATTCGTCAAACAGCATGCAAATGGTTGTTAGACGGCTCTTAAAGCAAATAAACTAATTCCATACAATAATCACTGCACCATATTTATTTTACCTTTGAAACTGTATAAGCAAATGCTTATAGAATGTCATTGTTTACTCTTGTTTTTTTAATGTACTTAATGTATTGTTACATATTTACCTGTTTTACTGTGCAATCTAAATCCTGTGCAATGCACAGGATTTAGAAGTAAATCCCATTGAGCATATGAATTTTGTATTGAATAACAAGAATAAAGGAATTAATTGGGGGGGGGAAAGTTGAGGGGAAATAGGTGGGGGCAATTGAAAGCAAGTCCTACAGTGAACTACATGTTTACTTCAAGCTGAGGAACTAAAGAGTCTCCCAACCATAATTCTAACTGACACAACATTCCACAATGGTACCCTAATAAATAATATCCTCCTATTATGAGTATCATATTTCCATCACACACTTATTAGCAAGTAGGCCATTTCATAGTTAAAAATATTTATTTATAGCTAATTCTACCACTATCATTATCAATCATGTGCACCTTGGTCATGGCCTCAAATATCAGCCATTAAAGTATCTACCCACCCTCCCCAACTCTATGCATCTCACCAATACTCAGATTGTCTTGGCAGTCAAACCTTGCACAGAAGACTGACTCTGAATAGGGAAGAGGTAATTCTATCTCTCTCAATCAAGAACAGTCCAGGCCAATTCCCTGAAATGTTTAGCTTTCATTTATTTCTTTTTTAAAATGTCTAACAGCTTTACTATGGGGATAAGGGAAATAATATTGACAAAGAAAGAAGAAAGTCATCCCTGAATGACCAACAAACTCTTGGGCACTAGGCGTACATTTTAAATGTTTATTTTAATTTTTATTAAGAAATTATTGAAGCTTTATTTTATTAATATTCAATAGTTTGAACAACTTTCATATAATTATTTAGACTTCTTATATTTAGATTTTTGCCTTTTGGCACTAGCAGTGTACACCTGGTCATCATCAGCGCAACAACATTTCTGGTTACATGCCTGTATAAGCCTCCTTTCTTTGATCTGATCCATTGCAGGTACAATCTCCTTTCCAATCCTGTTCATGTCAGGGAAGTAGGAGTTTCTGGAAGGGCTCCTTCCAAAATAGCACCTTCTAGGTCAGGGGTAGGCAACCATTTGGGGCTGTGGACATGTTTGGCAATTTGAGAAACTTATTTTATGGCAAAATCTCAAAATGGCTGTCAAGACAGGTGTAGCAATGGATAGGTAAGCTGCCCAAAAGACTGAGTACAAGGCAGAGGTGGGGGTCTGAGCCACGACACACCAAACAACTCCTTTGAACCCACAGTTTTATTTCATTAAGTGAGAGGGGTAGGGCACCTTGGCAAGCCCCAAGAAAAGTGTCCAGGGACTTAAGGCCCCCTCTACAAGATTTCGCTTTGACTCCCGGTTGCCTGATTATGTGCATTTCCTGATAAGCACATTTACGCCTAATCCCTATACACGAGGGGCATAGAAGCGCATTACTGGCTGTATGAAACGCGCTTTAAAGTTGTTGACATGCATGCAAATGTTGCTGAAAGTAATGCACTTTGCCCTGGGAAACTGCCCTAACAGGTTTTCCACCCTTTATTCTCCCCATCTACCAGAATCTCCCACCTTTGGTTACCTAGGTTACCTGCTGGGAATGATGTGGTTAACCTGTTCAGCTACCTCTCTCCCCCCCACCACCATTTGCCCGATTGCCATTTGAACTGAACTGCTCAGGAGTAAATGGGAATGTGCCTCATAAGTTTCCCCCTCCAGCACCCTTTGAAAACTTATTTATAGTCAGGGCTGCCTCTCTCTTCTCCCCCCCCCCCTTCGCCCGATTGCCATTTGAACTGAACTGCTCAGGAGTACATGGGAATGTGCCTCGCACACACACACACCAAAACAGACAGAGGGATGCTGCTTTGTTCCTTCCCCCTCCTCTTCCCAGCGAGCACACACACACATACACAGCTCATGTCAGGAACCCAGCAAGAAGCGAAGGGACAATATGTCTAAGCTGATCACTAATTATGCGCACATCCTTCCTACCCCCTTTACTTCTCGTAAAACCACCTCCATCTGGCCCCGTGTCTCCATGAACGAAATATTCCATCAGGGGAGTTAAAATAAACTTTATTTTCAGTTCACATTGGGTCTCGTCTTCCTGGAGCTTCCATCCAGAGAGACAGAGAACAAGGAGGAAGTTGCCAGGAGGAGACAGGAAATAAATCTAAATGAAAAAGTGGGAGGTTTTCCCAGTGAAGGGGCAGTTCTATGCATGACATCATGACCACAGTCCATCCACTCTGATTGTTAATGCGCCTCCTCAGAAAATTGTTTACACGGACATAATGTGTAAATTAAAACTCGCTATTTAACGCGCATTCGAAAATGCGAATAATCGGAGATAAAACACGCCTGGACCCCTGATTTGCGCTCCGCTCTTGTAGAGGTAAATTTGGTAATGTGCCTTGAAAGAGCTTTAAATCACTCTTGTAGAGGTACATAGACAACCTTATTGCCAATTCTTTTTCTTCTTCTTCTTCGTCTTCCAATTCTTAATGCCCCAGATGAAAGTTCATGTCTTAAACGTGTTTTGGAACAAGGAATGAATGTTGCACAGCAAGAATGGGTCTGGTTATAGATGTGGGGGGAGGGGGAATTTACAACACAGAGCTCTAGTTTCACTTTTCTTTTCTATCTCCTACATAGCCCCACTGGGATCTCCCCAGCTAACATAAACAACAAGGCTAGCATTTTCAATGCATAAGCAACAACAACAGCAACAACAACAATAATACACACAGTGAGAACAAAAAGTTATAATTATGTCACGCATGTCAAAAGGAATGCAGAGGAAGCCTGGCTGCCTAACGAATCCCTTCGGCTCCTTTGCCTGTCCCAAAGACTCAAGGGGTTAAGATAACAAGAAATGGAGCCTGTGCATTTGCAGCAAGATCCAGTGAGGTAAGTGGCTTCTGACCTTTCCACCTGTCACTGCACATTCCAGACAAACCCCATATTCTGTGGCTGACTCGGGAGCAAAGGCTGAAAGAACTCAACAAGGTCTCCCCTTAGCCAGCTGCCCTAATGTTCTTTGACAGTTGGAGGGGAAAAAATAGTCGTATGTATGAACGGAGCACATCTTTCAAAACTACATCACTGAACAAACCCTTCAGGGGCTTTGCTTCAGCAGTCGTACATGTCCTTTGAGATCAGTTTACTATTGTATTTTTAAACCGGGTGGCTCAGTCTTTGTTCCTTTCCCCATTGCCTCTCATTATTCAGGAGTAACCTCTTGAGCATTTGCCTATGGAAACAAAGAAAGTGCATTCAACAACTCCAGCATGTTTTGCTAATGACGTCGGCAATCCTCAGATTCTTGAAAACAACTTTCCTAGTAGAGCTAGTGGCTCCATTGAATTTAATTTGCCCTAAACAGGACTCGCCCTGCACGATCCCTCAGCAATCCAGGAACGGAGTCAAACAATTTATCAGCATTGGCACAGAAGAGGCAGTATGATGTGCACTGCAAGTGGACATATTCGCTAGTGTGATTCCATTGTTCAAGCCCTTTGTGAGTTGGGAATGGTGCTGGTGCTAGATCATTCCCTACAAAGTTATTCGTGATTCAAATGATATACGATGGCCATCATTTTCACTTCTTCCTGCCCCGGTCCAGGCAGGAAACACCCACCCCAAAGTGACATACTATGTGCCAAGAATTCTTCTTCTGGCCTCTAGAAGACGAAGGTAATGTTTACTCCCAATCTAAGCCACCTCTTATTTAATGTAGAGAGATTCTTTCTTCCTCTTATTGTGCTCTGCTGGCTTCTGGAAAGGCATGCCTGTTTGTAGAGATGGTCTCTGCTGTGCTGTTCTCTTAAGGTCCATCCCCCTATCACATATTTCTTAATACAGCCCAGTGGTAATTCCTTAACAGATCAGATCTCACAGTAGCAAGCAGATCAGAGTTAAGCCCTATGTGAGTATTATCCCCCACACAAGAGGGAAAGCAGGGTCATGCTTGATGGCCCTGCACCCACTATCAGGGCCCTACCAGCTGCAACTCCCACAACTCCACACTTTGAGGACATGTGGTCATTCAGGGTTCTCTTATCACAGGAAGCACCTACTTCTCTTTACAATCACTACCTTTTATCTGTTTATTTATGTTTTGTTTTATTTATATACTTTGAATGGCCTCTGAGTGGGGTTATAATGTAATTGAGTAGGCAATTTAAAGAAAAAGTAAGTTAGAGAGAGTTGGGGGACAGTTGATGACTAGAACCTTTGACTCAGCTTGGTTCTCATGGAACATCTACCTACCAATCACACTTGTCAACTCCTTTGACCAATCAGAACAAAGGTAGCTTCTCCCTCTTGTCATTTTCAAACTAACCTTGAAGCCTCCCTACTATAGCAACCATAACCACATTTGTTTCAGAACCTATCCAGATTAGCAAAGCAAGGCTTCTGGCCTACTCAATTAGAGTGACCAGGTCTGCACACTCACTGAGGGAAAATAAGCCACAGTGGCTTATTTTCCCTCCCCACATATGCCGGTCACGAGTTGCCTAATTAGCATAATTACCTTCACCGTTGCGGGGTTGTCATGATATCCAAAACAAATGAGGTTGAGTAGCTGGGGTAGTTTATAAACCACCTTAGAACTCTACAATTCTCACCAGGTTTGGAGGTCACAACAACCCATGCCTGGTGAGGGTATTTATGCTAATTAGGTGGCTCATAACTGGCACATGTGGGGAAATAAAATAACCCATGGTGGCTTATTTTCCCTCAGTGATTGTGTAAACTCACATAACCTCATTCAGAGGTCACTCAGAGTATATAAAGAAAAGAAAATTTTAACAAACACATAAAAATTTTGTTTCTTCATACTCTCCTTTATGCTATGTTTCTTCATACTCTCCTTCATGCTATTGTTAATCAAATGAGAGATAATATCCCAAAAGAGCACTAGTTTAGAAGAAGAGTCCAGGTACAGTTAGTCCACACAGTCAGATAGCAAAGAAATAGGGACAGAGACACTGGCTCAATGCAAAGGCAGGTCTCAAGATTAAAGCCAAATAAGCCCAGATTGAGGAAGATCAAGGAAATTTGCTATATAAGTTCAGGTAGCAAGTTGCACCAGCAAAGGCCAGGTTCCAAATGAATTTATTTTCAGAGTTTCCAAGTCTTATGTCATTTCACTCTGAATATGCCTCCTTTTCATCTAGCAGACATCACTATGGAGGGTGAATCATGGCTTATTTAACCCATTGTGGATTATCGTGATGTCCGAACCCAGTCAAAATGTCCTTTCACTCTGTCCATGCCTCTTTTTCATCTAGTAGACATCAATGTGGAAGGTGCATTAGCATGTCCATGTTTTAGGAAGGAGAAAACAACTGACCCTTCCTGGAGAAGCTGTTCTTTCAGATTAGATGGGCTTCTCCATAATAAAAAACTTGGTTAGGTGCCTTTGTGTTGCTGCCCTTTCCAGTATGGTGCTAGGCAGACAAGGTCTGGGAGAAAGCTTGTGGGAAACAATACAAGTGAAGAACAGGCCACAACACAGGAGAAAAATTCATCACCTAGGATCTGATGAACACAATGGAGTTGTTTTATTCCCTAAAACATTGAGATGGAAGACCAGAAGTGCTTCCAGATACCATTTTTATGATACAATTGCACTGCCTCATTCATAGAATTTTATAGGGGTCTGGATGATGTTGCCTTCAATTTGTAATCTTCCCATGTTTTTCCATCACTTCTTTCATCTTTTTTCCTATCAGAAAGGAACCTGTTAAGGAGGAAATGATGGAATAGCTGTGCAGTGTCTTTTGATTAGCATTCGGTGTCCTTCATCTAAAATCACCCAAATTGATTCAGCTATATATGCAAGCCCTGCCTTGACCCTCCTATGCCCCGAACCCAAAGTCTAAACAATACATTTGACTAAAGATGACTTTTTATAGCCTTCCACTATTGCTGCCCGAAAACCATTTTTGGTACAAGACTAACTACAGCTTAGCCTGGCTTCCTTTATTAAAAAGTATGCAGTTCATCTATTACCTCTTGAAAAGTGCATCTGCTACGGTTAGAAAACTGAAATCAGTGATGCTCCCACCTGCAGTTCAAAAGGACCTTCTGAGCACCTGTAACAGTGTGGTTGCACAAGGCCCGGCATCGACACGGTTAACAGTTGTTTACTGTTAATGTATAGGACAGGGATTTTTTTTTTACTCCATTTCTTCTAATGGTACAGACCCATGAGTAGCTTAATGTAATGAAACTCTCTCTTTTCCATGTGTTCAAAAATATATTTAACATTCCACGCCTCGTTACAAAACTACGCATGTAGCAAAGATACTGAAAGCTTCCAATATGTGAAAGGAAAAAGGAAATGCCCAAACACTTCTACTTTCATATGTCCCAGGAGCTAAGAATGGCAATTACATTATCTGGCAGGATGCTCAAATGTTTATTACTCCATTAAGGCTTTATACCACTATCTGGTCTAATCCCAATAGAAACAGCTTTTATAGTGGTAGTTATTTTTGCAGAAAATTCACATAAGCAGCTGATTTGCAGCCAAGGGAGGAAATCAGTAAGTAGTGAATAACCTACGGTTTTAGCCAGAAAAGAGAATCTTTATTTAAACTTTTTTTTATTTGCGCATTATTGAATTCCTGCCCACAAAACTGTCAGTGGATGGGCTTAATTAAATTCTAGAACAACATATAAATACAGCTTACAATATCTAATTGAAGCTTTGCACCAATTGATACTAAAAGCACTCCAGAGGGACAACCATCCTCACTTCCCCATTTGTGGCAGCAACGGCAGCCAGAGCTCTGCCATCATTACCACAAGCTGCGTTCTTTGAAAATGCTGTTAAAAGGAAGAAAAGAGCTGCCACCCACGCTGCCACAGGAAGCACCTTTGAGCGCTTCCTTCCCCTTGCTCCCACCCGAAAATGAATCAAACTGTCTTCCACCACCCCCTAGACTTCCTTTCCTCATTTACATGGAGCAGCTATTCATGGGAACGGTTGCAGCCCGACTCCATCTTCATCAATAATAATAATGATAAATAATAATAACCCACCTTTTTCCCTTTTGCAAAAAAGACAAGGTGGTTTACATGATCCTCCTCCTCCTCCTCCTCCTCCTCCTCCTCCTCTTTATCTTATCCTCGCAACAATCCTGTGAGGTACATTAGGCTGAGAGTCAGTGACTAGCCCAAAGTCACCCAATGAATTTCATGGCCTGAGTGTGGACCAGAACCTGGATCCCTGAATCCTAATCCCTCCTAGCCCTATCCACTACACCACACTGAGGGGAGAGCTGTTTTTCCTGGCCCACCATTGTGGTTAGACTCCCAGCTGCCTATTGGCTGGCTATTGACTTTCCCTCCTTCCCTTCCCTTCCGCAAATGCAAACATAACTGTCACTGCTTGAGCTAAAACACAACTGCCTAACACCTTCACAATGGAGCAGGAAGGTCCTGGCTGGTTGCAATCCACAAAGAGACACAGGTTTAAACTGCACCTTAGGATGAGTCTCAGTGCCGGCTCCAGGTTTCTGGAGCAAGACACCTTCAATAAGCTGCCATTTTCACACAAGCTGCTCTTGCTCCTCCTCCTCTTTCTCATGATTGCTATCACTGGCTTCTTTGACAGGTAGAGAGCCAGCAAGCAAGTAGGCGCCGGCATCCCCTCCTCCTGCATCTCACCACCACTGTTGTCTGGGCCAAGTGAAAGGCAAGTGAACAAGCAGGTTACCATGGTGAAGAGGAGGACCAACTCCAGGGCCTCTTGTGAGTGGGGCCCTGCTGGGACGTGGGCCCTCAACAATGCTCAACCATGCCTACCAGCCCTGCTCAGCCTAGCTGAATTTTTGATCCAGGGTCTGTTGAGTGGGCCCTGTGCCATACCTGAGTAGCCAGATGCCTTCTGTGCATGCTCCTACATTCCAATAGTTATTCTTTGTATGCATTGGGGGTGGATCTTAGCTTGCATTTAGTTATGTTTTGGAGAGGTTTCCTGACTGGGAACTTACAAGTTTAAAAAAATAGTATTGTTTCTCAGTGGTGCCAAGCAAGGCCGCGACAATGCAACTTGCAAATTTTGTATTTCTAACATTAAATGTGTCTGAGCACAACTCCCATCCTCCCCAGCCAGCATGGCCTTGCTGTCTGGGGGTGGTGGAAGTTGTAGTCACTCTCATATGGAGGGCACCCGGACGAGGAAGGCTGAGCTACAGCAACAGTGGTGAATTACAAAAAGGAGGAGGTTTACAGGAAAAAGAGAAAGTCCAGTTTTCCCAGGACCGAAAAGCCTAGAAGCTGTTCTTCCTAATCCTAGACAAATGGAAGCTAGCTGTAATTATGCAATGGGTGGGAGGTTATTCTGAACATGGTCAAAGTTTATTACTTCATATTTCCAGGACAGAGCCATGGCCTTGAAAATAAGATATAATGGTATGCTCAAATTAAAACCCTATCTTTGTCCATGCAGCTGAAATAATTAGATCTTTCAATCTCAGGGAAATAATGGTGTGCTTAGGTCTTGAATAGCTCTTTTTGAAGAAGAAAAACTGCATGCATCCAGAAGCAAAGTGTTCCCAGCATTTTAAAAGCATTTATGTGTTTGCTCTTTGGGGTTTGAACAGTTTGTGTGTATGCCGGAAATTCCTCAACACCACATCCTGAACTCTTGGAATTCCCCACCCCCCACCCAGGGATCACTACTCACATGCAGTGTTTTCATATTCTATTTGGTGGGTGGGGTGGGGGATGAATTTAGTTACCAGTTAAGCATTTAAACTGAAATTGAAACATTAATACACATAAATCCAGGCAGTCTTGGATGAAACTGTTTTTCTGGATCCTCATCAATCTGGTTTCAGGTTCGATGACTGAGCTGCACTCAGAAGGACATGTGGAGTGCCACCCTGCTCGTTCTTCTGGATCTGTCAGCAGCTTCTAAGATGGTATTCTGCTAGATAGGCTCTCCAGTTGGGGCACAGTGTTTCACTGGTCCTGCTCCTACCTAGAGTGCCAATTCCTAAAGGGGTACTGGGGGACATCTGCACGACTCCATGGCATCTATGCTATCGGATCCTGCATGATGCTCTCTGTTTTTCAACATCTATATGAAACCGCAGAGTGAAGTCATTTGGAGTTTCCCTGTTAGATGTCATCAATAGGTAGATGACACTTAATTCTATCTTTCCTTTACAACAGACTCAAGTGATGCAGGTGAAGTAATGAATCACTGGCTGGAGGCAATTAGGGACTGCATGAGAGCTCTCCCACCCCCCACCCCCAAAAAAACCCAATCTAAAGCTCTTAGGTAACTTCTTAAGAGTTCTAGCTGGTTTTCACTGAAATCCAGAGCGCATTCATCACCCCTCTGACGTCAGAGCCACCTACCTCCACTGCTGTTGGTAGATAATTCATCTGTCCAGGACATGATGTTCATTCTGGAAGGGTTGCACTCCACGAAAAGATCAGTTTTGCAGTATGGGGATTCTCATTGGTACAGCTCTGTCGCTAGAGGTCCCCAATTGACCTTGACTTGGTCCAATCTACACAGCTGATTTAGTGTGGTGCAAGAGCACATCAGGCTCATTCATTCATAACAGATGGCACTGTCACCAATCTGCAGCAACCTTGCAGCTTCCCTCTGGAAAATATGCATTTTCGCAAATTCGTTTCAATGCATTGTTTTCCTTAAATACGGAAAGCTGCGATGCACTCCGTCGCATCCTCCCACATTAAATCCTGGGCCTGCCGTGTTTCTGTGGCCTGGTCAAGGGATGGGCTATCCCTTTTTCCCATCCACTCCCTCTTTTTCCCTTTTAGCAGAAGGGTGTTTTTGAACACAGGCTTCCATTCCCACTTAGAACTAGGGATGTGCATGGCCCCCCCGGATTGGAACCAGGATCGGAACTGGAATTGGCATGTCGGATTGGATCAGAGGCTTTCCAAATCAGATCGGACCTGATTCCGATCCCAAAATCGGAAGTTCAATTTTCGGACCGGACGTCATTTTAGGTGTTTTCACCATAGGCTTGCATTGGGGGAAAGAAAGCTTTCCCCCAATGCAAGCCTATGCGGAAAACATGGGAGTGGGTGAGTGGGGGCCTAACTCCCCCCTCCCTGTCCCTCCCCCCACAATCCACTGCCATCTGCTGCCACCCGCGGGTGGCAGCACATGGCAGCGGACGGCCCTGGCAGGTAAGTCCCTTCCCCCCCCACTCGCACTCCTTACCTGCCAGGGCACCTGCTTCCGTCCGCTTCCATCCGCTGTTCCAATCTACTGAGAAGCAGGCTTTGCGGCCTAGTTCTCAGTAGAGCACCAGGTGATGATGTCATCACCTGGTGCTTTACCGAGAGGCAGGCCACAGAGCCTGTTTCTCAGTAGATTGGAACAGCGGACAGAAGCAGACGCCCCGGCAGGTAAGTAGGGCCCTCTCCCTACCCCCCACTCGCACTCCTTACCTGCTGGGGCCGTCTGCTGCAGTCCGCTGCCACCCACGGGCAGCAGGAGATGGTAGCAGACAGCCCCGACAGGTAAGCCTCCTTCCCCCCCCCCACTCGCACTCCTTACCTGCCGGGGCAGTCCACTGCCATCCGCTGGTCCCTTCTACTGAGAAACAAGCTTCGCAGCCTGCCTCTCAGTAGCGCACTGGGTGACGTCATCACCTGGTGCTCTACTGAGAGGCAGGCCGCGAAGCCTGTTTCTCAGTAGAAGGTACCAGCAGACGGCCCCGGAAGGTAAGGAGCGTAAGTGGTGGGAGGAGATCTGATCCTCCTATCTTTTCCGATCTGGATCGGGTCCTTTCGGATCGGATGAGATTGGATGATCCAGATGCGGGGATCGGAATCGGATAATTTTATCCGATTTTGGCCGGATTGGGTACAGATCGTGGATCGGACCCAATCCAGTGCACACCCCTACTTAGAACTACTTCGTAGTACTGCTATTTCAACCATTCACTATATCACAGTAGTACTATTTTAACAATTCCATTCACAATATCACAAGAGTGCTGTGTCAACCACTCACTATATTGCAGTAGTGCTATTTGAGAATAAGGCTGATAGGAAGAGGTATGGGATACCCTGTTGTACTGCTTAGTAACTCATTCTCCATCATTACAGAGGCTTCAGGGAGCAGGGCATTTAATAACTTCTCTCGCAGTAGCCTGTTTTACCCATTCACAATATCGCTGTAGTGCTGTTTTAACCTTTCATAATTTCCCAATGGCAGATGAGAGGAGTAAACTACAGGGGCTTCAGTGCTTCCATTAAACTTCCCTGAGCAGGGGAACATGGACAAAGGTGGCGAACAAGCCTTTCTCATTCACTGAACACCACCAATACAGCGAATGGCATTCAGTTCTATCCACTGGACTCCACCCACCCAATCCCACAGTATGGCACAGTTTCAAGTGCCATTTGACCCATGAAAGCAGCTTTTTTAGGTAGTATATACTCTTCTTTTCTTGCTTTGTGTGCCTGATGGACCAAAGCAATTCCATGAAAATCTGGATATAACCTGAAAACACTGCTGAAACAGTTTCCATGTAGATTGGGCCCTCAATGGTATGGAGTACTTTTCTTCAGCTAAGGCTGGTGTGGCTGCTGCAACTCCTCTTCAACAGAGAGAGTGAGGCTAAAGTAATACATGTTCTGATGACCTCCAAGTTATAGACTGTTGAAAAGTCTTGTATGGGGAACGGCCATTGAAGACTGACTGGAAACTACACTTAGCAGCTAGGCTACTAACTGGGGCCAGATATTGGAAATGCATCTCACAAGTGCTTAAATAGCTCCATTGGCTTCCAGTCCATTTCCAAGCTCAATGCAAAGTTATGGTGCTTTCCTTGAAAGCCCCATATGGCTTGGGACTTGGATACTTGAGGGAAGGTATTTTCCCACATCAACCTGCCCCACCTGTACATTAAGACATTCCTCAGAAATAACAATTGAGTCCCAGTATTGGGGAAAAGGTGGGATATAAATAAATAAAGAAGAAGAAGATTCTCCCCCCCCCCAGCCATGTGTTCATTTAAAGTAACCAACCAAATATTTGGCTTCAGGTTTCTATTATTATTATATTATTATTATTATTATTATTATTATTATTATTATTATTATTGCTAATTCAGGCAGCTGGTAAGTGCCAAGGCAGGATAGTGGGACAACATTCAAAAATGGGTATAATTCATTCACAGTTAAGGATTCCACCACTGAAGTGGTTAAAACTTTCAAATTCATCCTACAGCACTCACCTCAAATACTTTCTCTTCCCTCTTTAGAGATGTGACACACACCTGTACATTTACTGGCATCAGAGCATGGCAGGAGTCTGATATTCCCAGGCAAACTTGCATCTTCTCTTAATTATATGTGGCCGGGTAATTCATTAAGTGGATAGAAGAGACAGTTCTATTCCCAGCTCCTCTAATGAGAACCTGTTGGGCCCAGGGCAAATCACCTGACCTCTGTGGCTGTGTTAAGCCTTCAGAAAAGATATATTAAGAAATAGTACTTCACAAGTGAGGTTTAATTAGACATTGTTAGCCAAGTACTCCGATACGCCTATTCAAAAAGATTCCCCTTGGTTATAGCTCTAATGTCTTATTTTACACATCAGCTTCCTAAACTTGGGAGTTTCATTGGATGTGTCATAAATGTGCCACATCCATATAAAAGTGTCATATCCACATTAGGGCTGCCAACTTTTTAAAAAAACAACCTCTGCTTCTGTGTCTCTAACTATTACTTGGTCGACAGACATGATCAGAATTCAGCATCCTGAGAATGTCAGGAATCTAGCAGCCCTTATAGCTTCAAAGACATGTTTGAAAGTGCATTTACAATGCTTGTTGAAATCTCAAAAATTAGAGAGAGAAATGAATAAGATTTCCAGTGTTTATTACAGTGTTAACTTTATTCCTCCTCCCCATGATTAACAAGCCTTGGATAAATTATGTAAAATAGTATAATTGCAGAATTCACTCTGCAAAATAGATGAGAGGTTTTGCTTACTTCACATAATTTATAGGGGTTGCACAAATGACCTTTTGGTTGTGCAGAAAATAGATGGCCTGGGTGGGGATTTTTAATGGTTTTTGTTGAGAGAGAAAATTGCCTTGCCTATATAAGAAAAGGAACAGAACAAAAAAAAATTTTTTTTTAATCTTAATTTTAATTTTGAAGTGGGAAAACCTTTGGAACTACAGCTTGACAGGAAGATTATCAAAGTATAGATGTATTTGGATGAATTGTTATTAAGCCACTACGAATCCACTCCAACTCCCTCACACTTCCAAAGGGTCAAATGTGATGTGGGAGGGGTCAAACACAATGTCTGACTAGCGAGTTCCACAATAGTTATTCCCAACATATTTTTCTTCTAAAACATGGATAGAGGGCAGGAACTAAGTAGAAAACTACAGGAGTATGATGGCAGGAGAAGACAAAAATGTGGGTATCATGAACTGAAGCAAAGAAGGGACCCCTGGGAGGATGATAATACAGAACTTCAGAAATCTCAGAGCTTGGGGATCCCATAGACTTTACTGTAGCCTCAGTCTCCTAGAGTAGTTTGGCTACAGCAAAGTAGGGTGATTGTGAACACATCAGGGGGACACCCAAAAAGAGCTAGAGTGGCCACTCATTCCAACTACATTACAAGCTTTGCTTCTTTATGGGTATAGAACTGGCAGGTAGTTTTCTGAGAATATGCTGCAGAATTTTTTTTTCTTTTCACAATTGTGGTAATAAATACACAAAGAGAAGCAACACGCTTCTCTTTATTGCATGGAACATATATAGATTTCTGGAAAAAGCAAATCACCACTATGTATTTTTATTGTTATTTATACATCACGGACATACACAAAAGCTGTTAGCTCCTCAAATAGCAAGTGTCAAGGTACTGCATATTCACCCAGTTGGTAAAATAAGTCAGTTAATTTGGCAGGTAAGTATTAAGTAATCATGTTGTCAGAATCAGGCAAGTGGCTAAGAGAGAAAGACAAAGACGAATGAAAAAATTATAAAGGGAGAAAGAAATGGGAAAGAACTGAAGAGTGGGGAGCAGAGATGAGGGTTTTTGTTCTCCACCTCAATGATCTGCTGGTTATCTAATTACTGAGGCATTTATAAGGTCTTCTCTAGCACAGTGTCAGAGTTCGACAGCCTGATTTACCAAAGGGATGCAGTGCATCTTCCCAAGTAGATAAACTGCATCACATCAAGTTTGCCCTAGGATTCATTTTCCTTCATACAAACAAGAGCTTCAAATAGAAAGCTAAAGACACTTTCCATCTAACTGTATTTGCCAGTACCTGGTTTTGAAGGGCCTTTTCCTGTGCCTTCAATAGCGATGCAGCTGGCAGAAACGGAGGAGTTTCTGACATCACCATAGCACTGTGACAGGAAAAGCCACAACTGGCTAGCATCTCCCTGCCACTTGGCTATTAAAGGCAAATGAAAAAGTCTTTGGGGATCAAGTGGTGCTGGACACTGCATCCTGCAATCTTTGCACACCAGAAAGGGAATCTGTGTTCCTGAATTAACACAGAAACTTCTGCACATAGTGCTTTAAATCTAATTCTGCTTAGTTCTACAGCAGACTGATTGACTGCACCCAACTGAGTGTGTGTGGGGGGGGGGGGGGAATGGGCTGTACAGAGGGTCACATTTGGCCAAATACGAAACAGTTGTTGTTCTAACACCTTACCTCTCATGTCCCTCACATTTTAATCCATTCTTAAAAGCAAATTTCACTTCCTCACTGTCTTTGAGAAGTTTCTACTTATTCCTCTCAATCATGATGTGCCATGCCTTCCTGAGTAATTGTACAGAAAAAAATGACTGCTCTCATGTACCTATTGGAACAGCTATCTTTTCTTCTGCACAATGTCCCTGTGAGTCTTCCCCCACTGGTACGTGGCGGCAGCCATTTTGTTTTCATACAATTATCCAGGAAGTACATGTACCCAGGTATATCATGACATACAACCATTTTCAGACATTATTTATTTATTTATTTACAATATTGATGTACTGCTCCACATCTAAACAAATTCCAGAGTGGTGAACAATAAAAGATCAAAAGATCAAAATTAAAATATCATATTAGAAGTTTTTTTAAAAAAAAAAACACCACAGAATACCAGTAAAAGCCATGGCTGGTCAATCAAGGAAGACTTCTTGAAGCAAATATGGTTTCAGAAGGCACCAAAAACAATACAATGTTGGTGCCTACCTAACCTCCAGGGGCAGGGAGTTCCACAGAAAAGGGGCCATTGTACTGAAGGCTCTTCTCTGAGTGGACTCCAATCAGGCCATGAGTCCATGCAGCATCACCGGGAGCATCTCATCTGATAACCTCAGTGACTGGGCAAGTTAGTAAGGGAGAAGGCACTCTCTTAAGTATCCTGGTCCCAAGTAATTTAGGGTTTTATACACTAGTAGCAAAACTACTAGTGTATAAATCTGGCCCAGAAGTGAATAGGCAGCCAGTGCAATTCCCTCAGCAAAGAAGTTGCATGCTGAATTTTCAACAAACGCAGTAGTTGTCAAAGTTTCTTGCTGCTAAAAGAAGCAAAGGTAAACGGTATTCCTTTGATAAGTACTTTTAATTTCAAAAATAAAAATTAAGTTCAATAAACATGTATGGATTTTTTAGGACATGAAATGGACTTAATGATCAACACATACAAAAGGAACACAAACTAGATCAAGATCATTCCATCCACTCCTAGATCACATAGTAAACACAGGAAGCTGCCTTGTACTGGGTCAGGCCATTGGTCAGTGTAATTCAATTTTACCTACACCACCTTTCCCAAACCTAGTACCTCCCCCAGATGTTTTGGATTTTGAATCCCATCAGCAACCATGACAATGGCCAGGAATGCTGGGCACTGCAGTCCAAAACATCTGGAAGACACCAGCTTGGGGAAGGCTGCTCTACACAGAGGCTCAATTCGGATGACAAGTTAAGCAACTGTGGGTTGTTAAAGCAACAACCCGTTGCGTTGTTAAACGTGTTGTCTGGAGGTAGCCACACAACGCAGTAACAACCCACAGTAGGCAAAGTGGCAAAATTCAACAACTGAGAGAAACAACTCAATTGACAAACGTGTCGTCTGGAGCAGTGCATTGTTGAAAGAACAATGGTGAGTTGTTGAGCAAGGAAGATCAGAGAGTCAAGTGGCTAGAGAGGCAGAACGCGGGCGGCCGCTCAAGCACTCTCACAACAGATCCCCGGCATTGCCGCCATAGCAACCACGGATTCCCGCCTCCCCCACCAGGCAGCTGGCATGGAGCTGAACAAGGGGCCTGCTCCTGCAAGCACGCACGACAGAAGCCCAGGCAGTCACCCAAACGAAAAGGGAAGCACACCAGAAGGGAGCCATGGCCAAAGGGGGTAGGAACTAGGGGTAGGCCCCCCACTCCAACAGGTAGAACATCAACCCACCTGAAGCATACCCCCACCACACCGCAACCTCCACCCTCGCTTCATCCAGAAGGACGAGGGCCGGGGAAGCGGCAACCAGCGAGCCCCCCACCCATTCGCCCAAGACGAACAGACAGCGACCAACAGCCACATACATCCCCAAGATGCACAAAACGGCAAGGCAAAGGGCGCCCGTGGGCGACAGCCAGCCACCTGCAGATGTTGTGGGGAAAAGGCAGAGGTATGCACAACAATCCCAAGGACACCAAGTGGCCCCGGCCAGCAACGACAACAACTCCTACACACAGGGCACATTCAGAGGAAGCACAGCAGCCCACCATCACTCACCATCATACAAACACACAGGACGGGGATAAGCAGCCCAGGGCACAGCCAGCCATCACCTCCGAAACACACATCCGCTGGCAACATGGAGGCAGAGGGAGAAGGAGCCCAGGACACCCCCTCCTCCCTCCTGCTCCGTCACACCCACTGCCCCTCCCATCCTGCCCGCCCCCCCTCTGGCCCGCCCGGCATTGGTGACTATGTCCCGGAGGGAACTCGCAATGGCCTGCTTGCAAGGAGTGATCCAGGCGGCCATGCAGAACCACGGCGACGCCGACGAGGAGGACCTATTCCGTGCCCGGCTGAGGCAGCTGAGTGGAGCCATGCCCGCGAAGCCAGTGTTCGGAACGGAGTCCTTCCGCTGGACCCTCGGAGCAACAGAGGCCTTGCCTTGTCTCCGGGCCGCCATCCTGCCACTGGTTCATCCCCGTGGGGCGCCCACGATGATTGTGGAGAAACTGGCCAAAGGTGCGGCCAAGGGAGCCCTGCAACGCCCTCCCCCCCCTCTCGACATCGGCCGAGCTTCTTGCCGAGCGCGAGACCATCCGTCGCTGGGTGCTCCCCCGGACAGATGCCATGTGGAAGGAGATGCAGGACTTGGAGGACTGGGATGACGAGCGCTTCCGTGGAAGCTTCCACATGTCCCGCGCGACTTTCAAGGTGTTGGTGGCCGAGGTGGCCCCAGTCCTGCAGCAGGAGTGTACAAATATGCGCCGAAGCATTCCAGTTTCCCATCATCTCACCCTCATGCTGTACAAGCTGGCGTTTAACGTGGGCTACCTGCCGCTGTCGACCATCTTCGGGGTGGGAGTGTCTACCACGTGCGAGATCTTCCGTGAGACGGTGTGCATCCTGAACAAGCTGTACCTGGCCGACGTCATTCGGGTGGGGGACGAGAAGGAGAACATGCGTGGCTTCTGTGCCCTGGGCTTCCTGCAGGCGGTGGGGGCGATGGACTCTGCGCATCCTGGCCCCCCCACCCGTGGCGAGGAGTACTACAACCGCAAGCATTTCTACAGCATGGTTCTCCAGGTGGTGGTGGATTCCAAGGGCCGCTTCCTGGATGTGTATGCAGGCGTGTCCGGGCGGAGCCATGACACAGCTGCCTTCTGGAACTCCCCCCTGGCTGCCAAGCTGCCAAGCTGATATCAGGGCGCTTCCTGAAGTCTGGCCCTGCTTCCATGTGCGGGCATGCGGTGGGTCCGCTCCTCCTGGCTGACCAGGCATTCACCCTGCAGCTGTGGCTGATGGCCCCATACCGCTCCCTGTGCACCAATGTGCAGCGTAAATACAACTACTACCATTGCCGTGCCCGCCTGCCCATGGAGTGTGCCTTTGGGCATCTGAAGGAGCGCTGGCGCTCCCTGTTCAGCTTGCAGGACTTGCACTCCGACATCATTCCAGATGTGATGGTGTGCTGCTGCATCCTGCACAACATCTGCGAGTCCCGTGGGGACGTGTTACTGGCTGAGCACCCCAACCTCCCTCGGGCGGGCGAGGATGCCGACGCCATTGCTGTGGACAGGCGGGACATTGAGCCTTCGCCGGGCCCCGAGAATCCCGTTGGGGAGTGTCACGCCCATGCGGAGGCGTCCCGGGTGTGTGAAAGCATCAGTGCTTGGATCTGGCTGCGCTACCCCCACCCCCTATGAGCGTCGGCTATGGAGTTTCATCTGTGGACTGGGATCTCTCCCTGGCATGCCGCCCCTCTCCACCACATCCCCTTTGCACGTTCTGTGCTTGGCTCCCTGGGGGTGTGGCCTCAGCCGTCCCCTCTTCACCGCTGTGTCTTCCAGCCGCCTCCTCCCTTCCCGGGAGCAACTGTCCTTTCCATAGGCTCTGCCCTGGCTTAGTGGTGCCCATGTGCCTTATTGCCCATGTCTGGTCTCCCTGCTGAATAAAGTTTTCTACGCCACCCCACTCTTGCCTTCTTTCCTGTGTGTGCAAAAGATGCTCTAGGAGGGAGGGGGGGTTGGGGGCTTTCCTCGCGACTGCCACGTCTCCCGTGTAGGGTGGGTGGTGGGTGCCTCCCTGGGGCGTGGGTGCCAATGTTAAAATTGCAGCGCTGGGCGTGGGGTGTGACTGTTGTATTGGTGCTGCCGTTCCTCCTGGCTGCCTCTTTGCCCGAGGCTGCTGAGTTCCGCCCACTGACTGAGGCAGCCAATGGGGCTTGGGAGGCGTGTCCTGCATCTGCTTCAATGGCAGCGCCCATGGTTTTCGGCCGCAGTGTCTTCTGGGATACCTGCTGGAGGACTAACGGAGCTTGGTAAGCGGGGAAAATGGCGGCCGAGCTGTCAGTCAGAGCCGAGTATGCTATTTGCAACCGGTGTGGTTGCCGTTTCCTTGCAGCACGTGCTGCAACGTGTTGTCTGTGGATCACCATCTCTTTCACACACCATCAGTAGGTAATTTAACAACCGTTGCTTAATGTGTCATCCGAATTGAGCCAGACTGTCAGCACTCTCCAGGGTTTCAGAAGGGATCTTCTCCTAGCCCTACCAGGAGGTGCCAAGGATTGAACCTGGGCATACAAAGCTACATCCCACCACTGTTGTGGCTGTTTCCCCAGCAAGAGTTTTTACTTTCACTGTCATTCTTAAATTCTAAGAAAGAAGATAATTCAACACATGGAAAGCAATTCACTTTACCTTCTTGAAAGGCTATGAATTCCTATGGTTCCCAGTTTCTCTGGATGCTGTCACGCAAGCATAGATGCTCAAAAGACCTGCTGCCAGAGTTTTTCACCAATGTGTATGGATTATTCAAGGACACACCTGCCCTCCAGTAAGTAATGTGAAGCAGAGGAACAAGAGTTCAATGGAAAGAAGACCACAATGAGAATTTCAGCCTCCAGCCTTTGATGTATGCATGATGCCAATATCTGAACTTCCAGGCATTCAAAAGAGATCAAGAAAATAATTCTGTGTTTTCCTGATCCGATTTGGGCACATCCTTCCATTTATCACCAAAACTCAGTTACCATTCTACATTTTGTACATTATTTTATTTTAAAGTGCAATTTTTTAAAAAAAAACACCATTGTAAAAGAACAACTTACAGTCCTACTTCAGATCCAGTACCTAAGCTTTTGAAACATGTATCCTTTACTCACATTATGCTTCCAATAACCTGTCAGAGGCAAAAACACTCATTACCACTTTAGACCTGTTCTGATAATAGTAAAAGATTTTCTTCAAGGCAATAAGAAGTGAAAAAGCTGACACTTTTATTTCATGATGCTTCATTGACAGAAACCCCTTGTCTGAAGCAGCTTAGTATCCCATCCAGTAAAGCTTATTGCTTCTTCTTTTTTAACTCACCTCTTTCAGTCCAGGAGAGCTTTTTATAACCATTGCATCAGTCTTGAAAAAAGTACACAGTACAAGGCTACTGTATGATAGCAGTCAAGCGGAGGGAGACAAAGACAAATAAAGAGCAATAAAAGAGAAGATATACAGAAAATCAGGACAATATGGTGTCTTCATGATACTAAGAATGGAGTGTACAAGCACTGGCAGCTGTTTTGTTCAAATTCATCTGCAGTCCATTAAAATATTATCCTATTATTTATTTTTCCTTTCTCTTGTCTCATATTTATAGCTTTGTTTCTTTTAGCTTTTACACAGTATTGTATGCTAATAAGCTGATTTCATCTGAAGAAATCATACAGTACTAGATCACTGTAGTTCAATTCTCAACATAAATGGGAAAAATTAATCTGAAAAGCTATTTTGTTTTCCTTTATTTTAATTTATAAATATTCTTCAAAAATACGTAAACAGGGGGAAGGCCTGTATTATCTTGGAACTGGAGAAGACTAAAGGAAAATACAAAAATACCACAACCTATGAGGCCCTATTCCCCACTGTTCAGAGTTTTAGCCCTGGTGCTCAAGTTCATTGGCTCAGTCCACATAACATGTTTCTCTACGCAGTGTGAAAACTCCCCTCAATGGTTGAGTTTGTAGGGGTTACTCACCACACAACATGTTCCAACTCCACCATTGTGTGTGGGCTTCTGTGGAGTTGAGTAAAAGTCAATGTGGCATTTGATTGGAAGTTCCTCTGCCCTCTCTCCTCCCCCAATCCTCCCAATGGTGTCCCATCAGCCGTTGCTGCAAAAACCTAATCCTGACAGCTCTCCTAGAGCAGCACTTGATCCTTTTGCCGCTCTAGCCAAGGAACTTTGTAGCCAGTGGGAAAAGTCCACTCAATGCAACAGGAAACTCCACAGAACTCTCCACACAGGACAGAATACAACGGTTGTGCAGGAAGTTTCTTCTGCACAACGTGGATATTCAGTGTGGAGTGTTTTCTTTTTTAAAAAAAAACCTCCCCCCGTGGGGTGGAGTTTTCCCTCCTCAACAACACATTTCTCAATGGTGGTGTAAAAACTCCACAGTGGAGTCCTAAAACCACTGTTGAGAAACGTGTTGTCTGAACTGAGCCATTGACTACAATTCATTTGAGGAGAGGAGCTGTATCTCAGTGGCAGACCACATGCTTTGCCAGATATAACAGTTTGAAAGCAGTTTGAAAACAGTATATGGAATTTGTCGTGAGTGCCAACAGTTGTCAATGCCATCATAAACCATTATAAAGCAGTCGTGTAGATCCTGCCATGGTCCCAGATTCAATCCCAAGTTTATCCAGGTAAGACAAGGAAAGAATCCTGCCCAAAACCCTGGGGAGATACTGCCAGTCAGTTTTAACAATGCAGAGCTAAAACTGAGTCCTTTAAAACATGTAGTTACACTTGCAATTCTTTTCTGTTTGGTTTTGTTTTGTTTTGTAGAAAATCACAATATAAAATTGATTTTAAAAACCAATACTGAGCTAGATGGACTAATGGCAACTATGATTCTAGTCCACATACAGCCATGTTTCTGATCCACATGCAACCAATGTGCAGGTTCACACGATCATGGATGGAAAATAAGTCAGTGTGGCTTATTTTCCCTCTGGGCACCAGTCGCAAGCCACCTAATTAGCTGATCTGCTACCTCACACCAAAAAAGCTCTCTCTCTCTCTCTCTCTCTCTCTCTCATTCTCGCTCCTTCCCAAAACTGCTTCTTTTGTTCCTTCACAGTTTACAACAGACCCTTCCCTTAATGAAATGTGATGGGGGGCTTCTCAAGGCTTTGATGGCTTATACTAGATGTATACCCCAACAATTTGCTCCCAGAAAACATCAATCAATGACCCTAGACCATTAACAATCAATCTGCCCTACAAAGGAATAGATGACCATCTCCCATAAGAAAACATACATCAGAGCTTCTGAGACCTCCCATCCCACTCCATCCCACTTCTGACCACATTCCCTTGTGCCACCCAGGAACCCATTCCCTAAAATAAAGGATGTTTGGGATGACCTTCATGGTTGTTTGGATCACAGTCACCTAAACATCTGAATAAGTAGCTAAGGGTGCAATCCTATAAATGTTTAGACAAAAAAAGCCCTAAAACCCCCAGCATACCCCAGCCAGTATGCTGGGAGTTGTTGGGCTTTTTTCTGTTTAAACATGCATAGGATTATACCCTAAATTACTTAACAATATTATGTGTGAGATAACTCAACCTTGAATAAGAGTTTTTGTTTCATAAACACATTGCCCTATAGGGCAATCTTATACATGCCTATTCAGCAGGAAGTTCCACTGAGTTCAATGTGGCTTACTCCCAGATAAGTTGAAATAGGATTGTTGCCTAAACTATTAGTAGTTCAAGTCAAGGTCTTAATTAATGATGAAAGGAACCAGTTAGGACTGCTGGAGATTAGAATGCATAACGAGGAAGGATATAGTGTCTCCACATTTACTCTTGTCATTTTCTAGAACTAATTTCAGAAGATTGTAATAATGAGGGGAAGGGGGGAACTATGTTAGCCTAAATGAGGCACACATTTTATTAAATGCAGGAGTCCAATATCTACACAGGAATATGAAGAACTTACTGGTTCCTGATCTCTTGAAGCTTTCACTTGATTATCATTTTGCACCCAGACTCCAGAATATGTAGACAAGACAACATAATTGGATATGAATGAGGCCACACAACTTTATTTCAGGTGCACTCCTATACATGTTTAAACAGAAAAAGTTCTACAACTCCCAGCATCCCTGAGCCAACTTCCTTATTTCCTTATTTCCTGCAATGGGAAAATACATTACTACCAAACTTCCCAGTGTGTGGATAACTCCCTGGGCTGTGGCTGAAAGTACTAATTCTCCACTCACCTTACACTCACACCAAGCTTTCTGACAAGGGTCAGGGTGTCAGTTTAGTAAAGCTATCTATCCTGTGGAGCGTCAGTTCACAATCCTCCAACATGGATTAAGGGATTCCACCAAGAAGAAGATCCACAACTATTTCATGGGTGCCTTGGGGCTACTGAAAGACCATTTTCAGACTGCATGATATCTTTCAGTCAGTTATGGGCAATAATCTCTTCCACACAAAAAGGGTACAGAATCCTCCAATGTGCACTGCTATTCAACTGACAAAGGGTTCAGAATACCTCACTTCAACCCTCTCCTCCAAATTGTGATTATGTGCAATACAACATTAGCAGCAAAGCTGCCCTCTATGAACAGCTGGGAGCCCAGTGGTAGATTCCTCCTACCCACATATGAAGAGTCAGTGCTCTCCACCCAACCAAAGCCTACAAGATAAATTGTAGTTTTCCTTAAAGCTGAGCAATTGTGGCATTGCTGAGCAATTATTACATTCCAGGATAAAAAGGAAGTGAGGGGAAGGGGGCAGTGATAAGACGTAAGATCAAAGCTTGAAAATCTAATTGGAAAAGAACTGAAACACTTGCCCTGAAATAGAGTTTCCTTTCTCTGTTGTGAAATGGAATCTTAAAGAAAATGAGAGAAAGAGACCAGTACAGTAGGAGAGCAGCGATTACCTTACTTTCAACCTAGTAAAAAACTCTGTGCCCTAAAGTTCTAAAGCTACTCTATAATCTTATCAGAATGACTCATGTATCTAGATGCACTTCACCTACTTTCATATGTCTGTTGTGAAGGCAGTGAACAAGGCATTTCTACTTGCATAGGGATCTTTTTTATTTCATAGACGTAGGGGGCAGAGTGTATTTGGGCAATTGGTTTATATTAGCATCCCCCCAAAGTAAATGGCTTATGAACTACCCTCTACAAGCTCTATAGAGTGGCACACTTTGGACCAGTTCACATGCTACGGCAGCCCATCATGGTTTAATTTCTTCGCAAGGAGCTGCAGTGTGTGCCGGCCACCATTATGAGTATGCAAGCCCCAGCCAGGGGTTGACATGGTTTGATGTGTCATCCAAATGTGGCCAGCAGGAGCTATTTGAGGGTTCAACAACCATTGGATAACCCTAAAACAGACCTCAAATAATCCCCACCACCCAGGTTCAGATGACACAACAACCTCCAGCAGGGGATTGCATATTCATCTTGGTTGACAGCATACATCACGGTGCCCCAAAGGTTAATTAATCCATGGTGGGTTGTCATGTCATCTATACCAGGTCTTTGACTCTTCCTGCTCCTCATTGCAACTCATTAGGTTTTGATTATTTGGACCAATCAAGGGCAGTGAGGAAGACTGGTGTGTGAAGGATCATGCTTTGGGAAGGATGCTGAACTTCATTATATAACTATTCCTTTGTACCTGTCCCCACCACCTAGTATTCTAGCCTGATCTATTTATCATTCCAGAGAGCAACCTGACAGATATGGCTGGTGGCTCCAAATCAGTATGTGAAATTGACATCTCTGCCATTTACCTTCTTGGCCCATAGCCCCCAAAGTCTTTATTTTTCTTTGCAAGAGCGCACCACCCTTTCTGTCCCTAAGTCCCAAAGAGAGAGAGAGATTCCCCTCAGCTTCTCTCTCCCTTCCTTCCTTCCTTCCTTCCTTCCTTCCTTCCTCATGCTTTATTTCCTTAAATCAGTGCTTCCGCCATTCCTGTTTCCCTCTGGCAACTCTTTTCTTCATTCATCATTTCCTTAGGCTCCTGATTTTCAATCCACTGTCGAACTCATTCTCTCTAACTCACAGGCATCTTCTGTTTATCTGCCAAGCCCTCAGCCTTTCAGTCTGCACAGCAGTCATGTCACTTATGCCTATTCCTGTCAACAACATACAGCCATTCCTGTTTAGAAATAAAGAATTGAAGAGAGGCTAATGAGAATATCTGATTCTTCACCCTCAAGTCCTTCTCTCATTAGCCCATCCTTTCTTCAATGTTTTATTTCTATTTACCTTCCCACCCACCCAGCCTTTGCTTTCTCCTCTTTTTCTCCACAGATTCCTGTTTCTCTCACAGACTATTCTTTTAACTTCTGGGCTTGTGTTCCAAACCTCCTGGGACTTCTATGCCTGACCCTCATCTTTTCCCGTTATCCCTTCTTGTCAGCACAGAAGCCAACAGTTAGTCAAAATTCTGTCACTGAAACTTCGCTCTGAACAATTAGAACGACAACACAGCAATTCAGCCAATACAAGGAAGAGCTCACAACTGACAGGTGACAGGCTGTTTGGCAGCTTTTAGCCATTTCTGTGTAATTACAATATTATGATTATTTTGTCAATAAATCATAACTCTAGGGAACGGCCTTACCAGAGAATTATCATATATCATTATTGTGGCTTAGGCTTTTAATGTATCTTGTACATCATCACAGACCTTTTTAACTAAGCAGTGGGACTGAATGTTGAACTGGCCCATACATTATTATTTTTAAAAAAACCTCACGTAATAGGCTGTGTTGGATCAGAAAAATAATGCCCTAGCTACCAGCCTATTCTACATCAGATGAGTAATTCACAGATGGCCTTCAGGCACCTTCTCACAAACAAAGCTCCTCTCTGCTTTGCAGTTTTAAACATACCTGTCCCACAGAAGTCACACTTTCTGGAATACTACAACCTGAAGGTGCTTGGATATATAGAAAGGTGAGGCTCAACCCAAACTAATGTCCATCGTGTCCAGAAAATCTATGCAAATAAGCACTTGGAGAGCCTCTTAAGTCATCACTCTTCCTAAAACAGTATCATGCTTCAAATCTGGTGAAATGGTTTCAAGTTGCCATAATTTTTCAAGCAGAACATAAGAATAGCCATCCTGGATCAGCCCAAATGGCTACCTAATACAGCATTCTATTCCTGGTGGCCAATGGGAAGTCTGCAGCAGGACATAATCACAACAGCACCCTCCTGCTCATGTTCTGTAGCAAATGCTATTGAGTTGTTGGCTTCAAATATCAAAATGTTGGCTATACAAACCATTCAAATAAACTGGGGGTGTTTCAGGTGAGTCAATAATTGTTCAATCACCCTGCTTTGTTCATGGAATTTGGGGGGGAGCAGACAATGTAGTCTTCCATTTGTAACCCTCTTCTTATCACTTTTTATCTTCTCATCACTTTTTCTATCTTTTTTTCTCACCAAAGAAAATCTGTTAAAGGGGGAAAGACAGAATAGCTCTCTGTTGGGGGGTTTTATTAGTAGTAGTAGCATAGGAGCCATCCATATGAAAATACCCAAAGGTTCAGGTGAATGGGGCTGTTAAGGTAATGTTACATAGACATGGGGCAGCATGGTGTACACAGAATGGATCACAGCAACCAGGAAGTAACCAGTTCTGCACAAATCAGCAGAGTAATGCACAAGGGGAGTTGTGTCTGTTTATCTAACGATTTTGATCAGGTTTCCAAAATGAAGCCTCGCCAACAGGAAATGGAGGGATTTTAAATGAGATGCAACAACAATTTTAGATAGCAATGTTTCTTGCTTTGCATTCCAAAACATCGCAGTTCTCATTAGAAATACTAAAAGGCTACCCACGCAGGGATGGTGGGAGACTATTCTAATATCTGTATCACCCTCTTTCATGTTTTCCATATTATCCTCAAACACTTTTCAATGCTACTAGAAGGTACAGTATGTTTTTGCATCTGCTTATCTGTGAGCTGTTGTTCAAATCACTTACTTCTCTTTAAGCTTTTAAACAGCTGGGCTCACCCATCACAGAAGTCCTGATTTTGCTTATTGAAATCTATGAAGAAAAGCAACATTTAAAGTGTATTTCTGTTCTAAGAAATCCACTTTTAAGACTGCAGCTGCCTAAATTCATTCCAAGATGCCTTAGCAGCAGTACAATAACTGCAGTGAACAAGGTCATGAAGAGAAGGCAGGCATTTCGGAGGCAAAATCATCTAACCTTCTGCCTCCATTGT
This sequence comes from Anniella stebbinsi, assembly GCA_029215795.1. Taxonomy (NCBI): domain Eukaryota; kingdom Metazoa; phylum Chordata; class Lepidosauria; order Squamata; family Anniellidae; genus Anniella; species Anniella stebbinsi. The sequence continues at coordinate 119,827,051 of JARDYH010000001.1, forward strand.
GAAACCAGAAATTATACAAGTTAATATGCAGGTCTCTTATGGAAATGATGCAATAATCATGTGTCTCTACATTCATTATGGGATAATTAGTTTTAATTGCATATTAAATTCTGATTGAATTAAAAGAGTTCAGGAATTTGGATTATTATTTTTTATTTGTTAGCCTATTCTTGCAATACTTCTGCAGTCCATGCTATTTTGAAATGCAAACGAGAAATTGTTCTAAAGCAATTATAATTACTTTCAAGCTCCTCTTCTTAAACCCTACTTTTCTGCTGTCATGTCACTATGCCCTACTTGACACTATGCTCTTAAACGGAACATTTCTAATCCATTACATCTATATACAGTGGCCACTGCTGTAGTAAGAAGGTAAATGTGTACATGGAAAATGGATACTCCCAAAAGAATTCCTGGACCACTCTAAAGCACAACTATCTGACATTCATACTTCAAATTCTACCATCATCACTAAAACCCAACTTCAGGTTTTTATGACTACCTTTATGACTACATTGGTCATATTACTGTAGCTTGCTAAAGGAAAATTTCGGACTTCAATGTTTGATTTTGGATATTAGTTACAAGAGGCACAGCTAAAGAAGGGGTTATGGGTACAATAATACCCATATAATATAATCAGGATATAACAAATAATTTACCATTTTTACACAATTCCCAGCTATACCCAGTCGAAAGATGAACTCTTTCCCCACTCAGTCTTCGCTCCACATGAGGGCCATCCAACTATACACTTTGCTAACTGGAAAGTGTTCCTGTACGTCTATTAGTTTCATAATGAAGACATTTGTCACAATGACTTTTCTTGACTAACATCATTTGAAGAAGAGAAATTCCACTTTCCAAACTTCTCCCTGCCATACATGCCTTAAAGGCAAATAAATTCTCTTTGCATATTAGAAACAGGTGATTCTACATTCATCTCTATTTACTCTGTCCTCATAATTTTTGGATAATGGCCTGGCTTGCAAATTAATGACAACCCAGAGTATGGGTTAAGTATGAGTTACTGAATTGTGGGTTGTTATTAAATCATGTTTGTCATTATATACAAACCCTACACTATTGTTTAACTATGGGTTATTAATCACAAACAACCCAGGAAGAGAATTTTGGGTTGTTAGCAACCCATAGTTAAACAGTAGCATAGGGTTCACACAGAACCACAATCCACGATTCCACAACAATCCATCATTCAACAACAACCCATGATTCAACCCATATTCTGGGTAGTCATTATGTGTGAACTGTGTCATAGAGAGGAAGAGTGGAACCATCCAGTGTTCCTCTGGGAACAAAAGAAATGAATTGCCAGTTTCATTCCATTTTGTAGAATGGCATCCATGGCACATTAAAGGCTAACACATTTATTGTTGCATGAACTTCCATTGACTACAGTCCACTTCATCATATGCATAAAGTGCTATTCTAAGTTATACGTGTAAACACTAGGGATGTGCACTGGATCGGACCCGATCCACGATCCGAGTCCGGTCCAGTGGGAAATCGGATAAATTATCCAATTTCCGATCCCGCAGCTGGATCGGCCGATCCAATCCGAACCGGTCCGAAAAAGCTCCGAACCGGTTCGGCGGATCGGCGGATCGGCGGGCGCCCACTGGCGCCCACCGCCGCTTCCATTGGCGGGCGCCAGCGGGCGCCCGCTGATGAAAATGGACAGCGGGGGGGGGAGGAGGGGGGCACTTACCTTCTCGGCCCGGTGGCTCCCGTCCGGCGCCGGCGCCTACTACTACTAGCAGGCTCCGCGGCCTGCTCTAGGGTGGCGCGCCGGGTGATGTCATCACCCGGCGCGCTACTCTAGAGCAGGCCGCGGAGCCTGCTGGTAGTAGTAGGCGCCGGCGCCGGCCGGGAGCCACCGGGCCGGGAAGGTAAGGAGGGGGTGCGTGGAGGGGAGGAGGGGGCGCGCGGAGGGGGGAGGGGGGAGGGGGGCCCTTACCTGCCCGGCCCGGCGGCTCCCGTCCGGCGCCGGCGCCTACTACTACCAGCAGGCTCCGCGGCCTGCTCCAGGGTGGCGCGCCGGGTGATGTCATCACCCGGCGCGCTACTCGAGAGTAGGCCGCGGAGCCCGCTGGTAGTAGCCGCCGGCGCCGGACGGGCCGAGAAGGTAAGCAGTGGCGGGGAAGGGGGCTTACCCCCCCCGGAGCCGTCCGCTTCTATCCGCTGGCGCCCGCGGGCGCCAGCGGATGGAAGCGGGCGGCCCCAGGGGGGGTAGGGAGCGCGGGGGAGGGGGTTTACCTGCCGGGGCCGTCCACAGCGGACGGCCCCGGGGGGGGGGAGGGAGTTAGGCCCCCCCTTACCCACCCGCCGCCATTTTTTCCTCATAGACTTGCATTGCAATGCAAGTCTATGGGGAAAAAAATGGCGGCCGATCCAAACATGTACGATTTTTGGGTCGGGATCGGACTCGATCCGGTCCGGGGGGCCTCCGATTTTGTCCGAACCGGTCCGGGACAAAATTGGAGGTCCCGATCCGGGTCCCGATCCGATCCGGGGGGTCCGTGCACACCCCTAGTAAACACTGATGGTGAGGAGGGATTGTAAAAAATAAAAAGTGAGTTAAAAGGAAGTATAGACAGTGACAATCATAGTATTAACAGTGATTATTTACAAAACAGATGCTGCTGATAATACAAACATCCTGACATTGGCTTGGCCAATTAAAACCTGTAGTGTGTTTTTTTAAAAACAAAACAAAATACCATTGTCCCAATTCAAGCCACAGGAGACAGAGCTGAACTTTTTGAAGAAGTGTAATTCAGCAGTCTTCCATGTTCTCCTCCCAAGTAAAGCCCTGACTCAGAGAGTTTCAAAAATGGGGGAAAAAACGAGGAAAAAAGGAAGAGCATCTATTATATGCTTCCATACTTTGTACAAGCTCATTTAAAATCAAACTTGCTCATCTTCTGAGGTGATGAAATAGTCAAGTTCTCAATATAGCGCCTTCATATGTGTCTGTTTCTCCCCCTATCTGGCCACTTCCCAATTTTGGATAAAATGGAGACAAGAAACGTTGGCCCAGTTCAATAGACAACTTAAACCACGGTGAATAAGGCAGACTTATTGAGTGTGGTTAAAGCCGTGGTGTAAGGCAACTTCTGAATGGGGCCAAAGAAACACACATGACTCACAACAAAAACCATTATTAGTTTCATTAAACCAGGTTAGGCAATGACCAGGGTTCAGGACACCACACACCTCCCCTGCTAAAACTGCCACCACCATCAAAATTGCATTGGCAGTGAAAAAATAAGAGAGAGGGGCAATTTTGCAGAGCAGATACCTCTTTTACAAGGAAAATCACACTCTCAGAAAGTTTCCAGGAGCACAATTCTGCTTCCAAACAAGTCACAGAATCCCCACACACCTTGTTTTCAAGCAAAATCACCACTTTTTTGCCACCACAGTGGCAAATGCAGCGGGGGCAGAGTACACACAAACGGCCACGGGGGCTACACATTGCTCACTCGTACATTAAACTATTGAGAAGAGAAAGGCTAATTTCTTGCCTCATCTTGCTTATATCTGCTGCTAGAGGAACTACACATTTCCAAAGCAGAAAACCACAGTGATTGCAAAACACATTGCTTAATACTGGTAGCTACACACGAGCAGAAGAAGGAAGATGCTCCATGGTTCCTCTCAGCTATGTCAGCAGACGCCCTCTCTTGCTGCCTCTTGCACTCAGATTGCAAAACATGGGAAATAATTATGATATTGATTACCCATCCTTTTCTGAGGTGCAGCCAAATGTGCCAGCTACTGGCATGCCCTTCATGCTAGATTGACTGGCTGGCATGTCAGTCATTTCATTAATTCTTTGACATAAAGAAAAATGTATTGTAGTGGAGGTAAAATAATGCTATTCCACATATTGAGCCCCTCTCCAACTCAAATTAGAGTTTCCCAATTTAATTTTGATTTTCCTAACAAGCATTCCTAAAGGTCATTTAGTTCTGCAGGGCATGCTTTGTTTTAAAACTTAGCACTCATTTGTTCTTAGATGAGTAGTTTCGGTGAGAGAGATGTTGAACTATTACATTCTGCAATGCACCTTGTAAATAGAGTGAATGATCGTTTATTGCTTAGTTATATCGGGAGATCGGTACCTCAAGCCTTATTCTGCTCAATAAATGGTGGAACAAAAGGGTATTCTGGCATGAAGGCTGTTTATGTTTCATAGTGGATTTTAGATCATTTTCTGCTAAACTACTGAAGGTCCTTGCAAGTATGATTGCCCCCTGTCACTCATATTACACAGCCTTGGAGAAGCGGCCTCATCCCTCCATCAGATTCTCATTTGTCGGAACAAGCTGGTAAAAAACAAGGTACCTAGTCAATGGTAAGGGACTTTTTATGCCACACACACAAAAATATTAAAATACATAATATAACTTGTCTTAATATACTTTTCTGAGTCTAAAAATATGCCAGACCAAAAGAAACATATTTACATAAAAAGCAGACAAGGTCAAATAACAAAGAAAGCCCTTAATTAGTTGTAATCAACTTTAATTTGCATACCGTATATAATTCCTAAATGATTGTTAATAATAACTTTATATAATGGACTTCCAATTTTCATGAAAATGGCACATTTTGATAAGCAGACACAAAACCCTAGTACTAATAAGGTTTAATTTGCATACATTAGACTGATTATCCAAACAAAAGGATTACAGTATTACTTCCCCATACCTTTATGTCCTTATTATGCACATTTATTAACTTCACAAAAGCTAGCTGTTACTGACAAACAATAGCCATGGGTGAAAGAGAAATCTTCAACATGAATAAAAACATTTTAATGCAAAAGAGCAAAGTTTATACAGTATAAATGCTTCACTTAACTCTTTCTTAGCAAAAGCCACACATTCTGGAAATTCTATTCATTAGATAGATTAATCATTTTCTCATGCATAATATTCCTGGATGGCATAATATTAAAAATCTAACATTTAGTATACTAATTTAGGCCACAGACCTTTGCGCAATTATGACGAAGGAAACTCCCCTATAGAGTCTATGGGGTACCAATGCATAGAACTGTGTAACAGAATTGCGGCGTTTAAAAGGAATTTCCCTGAAACTATATATAAAAATTATGGGAAACATATCTTAATACATTTATTTTTCCAATTTGTATAGATAATTTCAGAGAAATACCTGAAACAAAGCTGTAATTCTGCACATGGAACCATGTGTAGAAACATTTGCAACTGGAAAACTGAGCTTTGAACCACACCAAATATTGATAAATATTTCAAAAGCATTGCTTTTCAGAACTAGAAATAGTAAAATAACTTGCACTTATATGCCTTTGTGTGGAATATAGAAGGGAACATTTTACTATTTATGGTCGACCTGTACAGTCACTAAGGAAAAATTGCATTGACTTCAGCAAAGCTATCATCAGAAGTAGAATAACATAAATCTAGAATCTTTGATATTTCCATTGACCTCTGTGAAAAATATATCTAGTAGATACTGAAAATTAACATCTTAAAGTTACCATCCTATGCACACTTACCTTGGAGTAAGCACCACTGAAAACAATGGAACTTCTTCTCAGTAGACATATAGGATTACATTGTAAGAGCAGCAAGGATGCTTTAGACTAAAACAAAAGAGCAAAACTGTAACCAATTTATTGAAAACTGGAAACCATTTACCACTTACTGGAAGAAAGCTTACTCTCCTACAAACTATGTAGTCAGCCTTTTATAGACTCCTTAACAAGTTCCAATTTTGTTATAGCAACCTACTTTGTGAAAAAATGTGTTACAGTATGTTTTAATGAAAACTCTAATTTAACATAGCACTAGTGATGGTAGGAGCAGGGGTCTCAATTCCTCACAGTATCATGGACGCCTAACAATTGACATTTATGGCTAAAGGGAGTGGGAAATGCTGTAAACAGATCTCCTACCCGAACACAAATGAAATTCACAAGGACTTGGAAAAAAGCCAATGGGCTTGAAACTTAAACAGGATACTACTTCAAGATCCCCTCCAACTTGTGTTCTGTGACACGGAGCTCTCCTGACGTGCAGTGGTGTTAATGATGTGGGGGAAAGAGTGGAGGAAATTAGGACATGAAGTGTTTTTCACAGTTGGCTCTTCTGACAGGGCACGCTGCACACAAACAAAGATGATAACGTTGCACCTACAAAGTCAGCTTGAATATGTTCATTCTCAAAGGCCCGGTCACTGCACAATCCATGCTTCAAAGATATTCAATTCAATCTCTCTCTCTCTCTCTCTCTCTCTCTCTCTCTCCCCCTCCCTCAAGGTGCTTTAATTTTTAGTGTGATTAATTGAGCTGGTGAAAGCCACAGTCAGGAGTGACAATCAGGAGTGACAGGCACATGTACCTCAACCAGGCACGAAGCCAAGCAGGGAAACACAGAAACAGTCAAGCAAGGAAAGCAGTATCAAAGGGGATGGGCAGCCTGAGGACAGCTCAGTCTGTGGCAGCGTGAGGTCTCGTTCAGATTAAGGAAACAGGTCAGACACAAAAGCTTTATAGGTGGAATTGAGCTCCGTAGAATAGCACACACGCAGCACACAAGAGCCTCAGCTTCAACCCTAGGTCAAAACGCTGCAGCTCACAGTTGTAGCAAAGCTGCAGAAAGGTGCATTGGCTCCACTCCCATCAATGCCTGCTGCTGCCTTCCTGCCATTCATATCACCTGAGTGAAGCTAAGTAAGTACAAGACAAAGACAAGTTGAGTGTTGTGTTCTCTATCTTGAAGTACCCTGAGGGTTTAGCCTTCAACTCCCAGGGCCTCTACAATCTCAACTAATCCTGCAGTTTATTCTACCAAACTAAATTTATTTAGTCCACAATATCTCAATGTCCTGGTAGATCTCTGGGTGATTTGCAGTAGATCAGCAGGGAGTTCTGATTTCCAATGATTTAACAATAGCAGAACCAAATTACTCCCCTCCAGCCCAAAATGTGTACTGCAGCAATGAAAAAAGTTGGGAGTAACCAAGAGTGGGGGTTTGTGGAGAACGACTATGAGCTCTGTTCAGTTCAGATGCTCAAAAAACAAAATTCTGAGCTCAGAAATTTAATGTTTGTCTTTTACACCAGCCTTTGGTTCTCATAAGAAACAAAATAGATCCCAGAAGGCTGAAGTCTGCCCACTCCTGCCATGTATACTTACTTATCAGTTAGATAAGTCTAATTGAACTCATTGCGGTTTACTTCTGAGTAAAGGGCTACACTGTTAGTGTAGCACAGCAGAGCACCTTGGATAGCTCCTTTAGAATTCTGACTAAAACCTGAAGCTGATTTATCACCCCACTGACATCGGAGCCACCAGCCTCCACTGGTATGATTATTATGGTGTACCTATTCATATGACTATGGTCTCCAACCAGGGGAGTGTGGAAGGCATCCATGCCCAATTCTACCCACACTACAAATGAGCAGCTATGTACTGTATAATCAGTCCTCTATTACGACTCAGCAATTTTTGCAGAAAACCCTCCGTTCATGCGTTACATGAATATTATTTAGAAAAAAAATTAAAAGATAAGCACAACAGTTTGACTAATGCAAAACACATTTATGTCCAAGGGAAATAAAATGTTAGTTTCCCACACACACACACCCATTACAAGCATCACAAGATGTCGATTTTCCTCACAATAAAATCAATTTGCTCTTTTCCTGGGACTAATAGGCAAATCAACCACAGTATTATTGTGAACTAGAGCAGTGCCATCGCAGAGTGGAAGTTGAGGAACATTGATCACTACAGTAAATTGTTTGAAGGCAAAAACAGGTAACTACCTCTATCTTGATGGGGGTATTTTAAAAGAACACACTTTTCTTATGAGAAACAATTCATGAAAGGAATGTCATTTCCTTAGAAGCTGTTAATTTGCTGTGGATTTACATGACACCTGATCAACACCATTTTATACACTTTCTGAGAATCCGCATTTTGCCCAGGAATTATCCATGTTCACATTAAGAATCTACATAGTGTTCTATTTAACTATATGCACACTTTCTACAAGATCTGTCCTTTTTATCTAATCTACAATGCGCACACTACTGAGGGTCCATTTAAGTGTATGAGTGTGTCTGACTTCAACGTACCCCATCCCTCCTCCTGCATACACCACTGTGTCTCAGAGGTACCTCCACCACCCAGGCAAAACAGTGACCGCATCCTTGTAGAAACCGTACTGCCTCAAAAGAAAACTTTGTGTGGCAGAGGAAAAAGATGTTGTTGATGCTGCTGCACCAGGTGCGGGCGGGAAGATTTGCAATAGCATACATTGGCAACAAAGCAACTTTTCCCCACTTTCTAAAATCAGTTTGTAACTGGGATGTAAATTTGTAGTTGCATATGCAGATCAACCCAAGGCATCTCATGAGGTTTGGTAGGCAATTGGCTCTTCTCCCTGAGCCCATGTGACTCCACTCACCAAGTTACCATTTTGCAATCGGCTCCCACTGGTGGATCTCAGATTTTAGTAAAAATAAAACAAAAACCAAACCCCATAAAAACAGCAAAGTAGATTCCACAAGCCTGACATCTGTCCACACAGTTCATCATCAGGTCCTTATATGCAGTTCTACAGAATCTCAACAGAGCAGCATATAGAATTGGAATGAAGCAAAGAGGGGAGTTCATTGCTTTAGCATCCAGTAGGAAATGTTTATGGATTTCATGACAACCATTTTGAAGTATACAAAACACTACCAAGGGAAAAGCTGGAAGTAAATGGCATCAGTTGTTTGAGTAACTCATAAGTCAATTATTGATGTCTACTGTATTACAGCTCCATTTTCACATGTTTCAATACTGTGTTGTTAACTGCCTTGGGCATTCTCTTTTCACTGGAAAGGTGGAATGTAAATGCTTTTTATAAATTATAATAAATAATAAATCAGGCTTTTCATTTCCAGAACCTGTTATTCACATTTGCGAAAACATACAGAATTTAATGTCAAATGTCCATTTTCTATCCCATTAACAACATTCACAAGCAATGCATTGATTCTGTTTTCCAGTGGGGTTTCTTCCCATGTGGAAAGTGCTGTATCAGAAGCTTCATTCTTTTGTAGCCTTTTTTTTTAGCTTGAGTACAATCCCTCCACACACATTGACTATGTTCAGGCAATCTCAGTGACAAAAGCAACTACCATGGCAGCTCCCCCCTCCCCCCGTGTGTGCAGTGCACACAACCATTATTTGCACACGGGTTGGCATGTTGTCCAAACCCAAGGCACAGCACAGCAGGGAGTTCATACCCACCCTGCAACCTACAACAGGTAGTAGAGATTATAGGGTGGGTACGAACCCACCCAACCTCACCATTTGCCAGATTTGGATGACACACCAACCCATGCTGCAGTGAGAGGAATAATGCAAATGGCAGCCCCACATGACACGCAGGAGAAGCAGCCATGATGGTTGCTTTGCTTGCTGCGATCATCCGAACTTCCCCATTATCTCACAATCTTGCAAAGAACATCAAGTAGGTCAAGTGACGCAGGTGGTTCAACACTGGAACACTCGTCCTAGGGGAAAGTTGTCCCTGTGTTCTGTTCATATTACTTCTTTCCACAACACTTACATCCAGCAAAATGAGATACCAGAGTAGGAACTGGGTGAAGGCCTGATGAGAGTGCTTACTGTTTATCAGTGTTTCTCCTATGAGAATAACTGGACACACATAACTTTTAGTCTTGTAATACTATTGGCTGACTAGGCCAACCATTGTCTTTCTTTTCTTTCTTTCTTTCTTCTTTTCTTTCTTTCATTTTTTTGCAAGCGTTCAAGCATCACAGTTGCTTCTTGAACAAAATAATAAAAAATAGGTTTTCTTATATGTCCAAGCTGATGGCTACCTGTGGTGCTGCCACAAGAACAATGAAGGTGAACCAAGCAGACAACCATTACAGCCAATAAAGAATGCCTGTCTCTATTCTTAGGTCGCTAATTCCATGGCAGAAATCCAGCTGCAAACGCCCCAATGAAGTCAACTGTCAATGTAGGTAAGTTCTGATTTCTCCCACATTTTCTCAAGCTTGCAACCCTGTCAGCAAAAACAAAAGGGGTCTTCTAGGATGAGGTGGAGGAAGCAAAAGATTCTGATGTCCTTGTAGTCATTGACACAGCCTATGGAGGGAAATTGGCTGACACAATTTGTAACGTTCCTGTCTGTGCATAAAACATCACTGTGCCCATGTTGTGCAGAGTTTCCCCATGTAGTCGTAAGCCCGTGCTGTATCGGGATTTATTTTGTATATGAATCCACCCTGTTCAGTCCTCTCTTCTTTCAGTGCATAGGCCTATTTGTATTGGGACAGAGTCTCGGCTGGTCTGAAATGGAACAGCTATGCTCTTTACCATTAATTCCAAGCTGCAATTATGCACTCATGAATCAGAGACTTTTACTATAACTGCACAAAAGCAATACAAGAGCTAAATTCAATACTCAGGCTCCAACTCTTGCGTTAGCAGTGAAGAAGGGTGGGTTTCTCTTTGTGCACGTCCCTCTCCTTTGCAAAAACCTGGAGCACTCACACGAAAGGAAATGCATTCATCTGACTTGTATTCCCTCCATCCCTTCCCACTGTTTTTCTATACCCTGCAGAAAAGAAGTAAATAATTTTCACACTGCAGGGACATTCCTTTTCACATACTGTACTCCAGATAAAAAAAACAAAAATACAAAAAAACTAGTTCAAATTATATGGAGAACAACATCCATTTTGCCTATTTGCCTGATTACAAGGAAACATTTGGCTTCATCAAAGCCCATTTAATACTGAATGCATGACATATTTCATTTTCTTCCCATGAAGGTATGAAACCTACCACACATTTCAAGATGGAAGAGAGTTTTAAAAAACAAAGCATTCAAATTATTGTCCAATTAATCTCAAAAAGTAACAGAATCACCAAAGATGGGATTGAGCCTGTTCAGACATATGTTAAGCCATGGTTAGGCTGCTAACTCTTTTGCAACAAATGGTTAGTGAGCATGTTTAAACCATGGTTATGTAGCCACCATGGCTAGGAATGGTTACGACACACTAAGCCATAATGTTTAGCTCAAAATGATTAACCACTGTGGCTTAGCATGTCATCTGAACAGGGTCAATCATCTCATATCCTGACTCATTGATTTGAACATAAGTCTCATTGATTTCAATGGAAATTCATTTGCAGTGACATGTACCAGCCTTCCCCAACCAGGTGCCCTTCAGATGTGTTGGACTAGAACTTCCATCATCCCCAACCAGTGTGGCCTCTGAGGAGAGAAAATGGAAGCTTGCTTACTATTTTACTTTTTATTTATTTCTCTGTTATTTTTATTACTATTGGAAAATTAAAAATGGAAGCTTGCTTGTGCTGGTTAGGGAAGTTACAGCATCTGGTTCAGGATGAATCACCCCCCTAGGGAACATAAGTAAAAATGTTTTCTCCAAATAGGGATGGGGTAGAACTAGGCAATGAATGCACAATACAGCACGACCGTTGGCCGAAGGGCCACTGTGGAGGAAATGTATGCCAGAGATATTTGGAGAGGGGCACCATATACAGGTATTGATAGGTGAATGTTACCAAGAGCAAGAGCTGGACTCTTAGTTTTAAGGGAGAATACAGAGCATCATGGAAGCCTGGAGAAATACAAAGACCAGTGGACTACAGTCAAATCTGGATGAAAACTGTAAAAGGACAGGGAATGGCATACCAGTGACAGTGACAAACAAACAGAAATCTCACAAGGGGAAGAGTCCTCTACAGAAAACCAGGCACAAAAATAAGTTTGTACTGAAGACTGCTGTTATTTATTTAATTCTATACTGCTCAATATCTGAAGCTCTCTGGATGCTTCACAACTTTTAGTGATTGTGAGATGGAGAAAGAAATCAGGGAGGCATCCAAAGGAGAAAGTGTTGTAGTAATTGATGACTTCAATTACACTCACATGGACTGGGTAAATGCATGTTCTAGTCACCACAAAGAGGTAATCTTTCTAGGTATCTGGAATGACTGTGCCCTAGAACAGTTGGTTCTGGAACCAATGAGAGGGGAGCGACACTGGACTTACTCCTAAGTGGTGGAGCCAAGGATCTGGTGTGACATGTAAGTATTGCTGAACCAACTGGAAACAGTGGCCAGAGTGGTCTCAAATTCAATTTAACCAAACTTATTGAGGATACAGCTATCAAGGGCTACTAGTTGTGATGACTATATGCTATCTCCAAGACCAGAGATAAAATGCCTCTGAATACCAGTTCCTAGGAAACAACAGAATCCTATTGCACCCATGACCTGTTTTGGAGCATTTTGTTGTCCACTATGGGATACAAGAAGCTGGACTACATAGGCCACTGATTCAATCCAAGAGGGCTCTTATGTACATGTGGATTCATGGGCCTGAAGCGAAGGACCATATGACACAGCACCAGCGCAAGTTCTCCTGATGCCTGAGGCAGAACAGTACATGCACCACCACTGCATCTGTTTCATGCACACCCTACCACCATTATGCCACGTCCATCTCCTCCATCATCTACCACTACATCCATCTCCCTCCTCCCCACCCACTGCCACCCCTGTCCAGTCCATCTCCCCCTCCCTCTGCCTCATCTGTCTCTCCCATCCCCTCCCACATGCTCTTTGCATCCATCTCCTCCTGCCCTGGCCCACCCCACTCAACACACCTCCCACCCTACTGCCACTCTCTGAAGAGCCATGTCGGCTGTAAAATGTGGCAAACAGAGCTGGCTGGGCCCAAATGCCTAGTTCAAGGAATCTTTCCTCAGAGCCAGGCATTTGGGGAAGGGGTGTCCCTGGCAATCACCTGTATCATGGTACACCCTCTCCCACAATGTCTGACTCTGAGGAAGGATCCCTCAAGCCAGGCATGTGGTCCTAGCTGGGTCTCTGCAGAGCCACACCAGTCCTTTTCCAGGCAGAGCAATGGAATATAGTGGGCAATGGGGGAAAAGGGCAGGCAGCATACAACGGTGGCAGAGGCCCTCTGGTGGGAAGGAGCATGCAATTCACCACTCCTCTTGCTCCACTTCCTGATGCAGGTACCTCACCCTGCTTCATACAAGGGCCAACCCTGATGTTATGTCCAGTTAGCATAATACATTGGCTAAATTCAGACAACACAATAAGCAATGGGGGGGGGGGGGACAATCGTCAGTTGTATTGACTATCGTGTCGTCCGAATGCTGATCCTAATCCACACCACAGTTGATTATTTATTACCATGTTGTGTGGGGAGTACCCCCTAGATGAACAACTGCAAAGGTGATTATTACCCCACCACTGACTATCGTGTTGTCCAAATTCAGCCATTGTGTTTACACAGCATTTCCCTCCTATTGTAGGGAAATGTCATTGAAGCTAAAGGTTGACTTTTCAAAATCAGTACTTAATGCTTTTTAACATGAGTAAAACAGGTAGGTAGAAATAGGTGCATTTTGTCATATAGGACTTTTGCACTTTTAATCCATCTCTACCCACAAGTATTCAATTTTGATACAGGTTTCCCATAAAAAGGCCCCAAGGTAACAGCAATTAGTTTGGATGAAGGGTGGGGAATGGCTGGCCCTCCAGATATTGTTGGACTACAACTCCCAGGAGTCCTAGCCAACACAGCCAACGGTGAGAGATGATGGGAGTTTCGGTCCAACAACATCTGGAAGGCCACCAATTCCCTATCCCTGGTTCAGACAGAAGTTTCCCATAAGGAAGATTAATGCACAGTTAATGTAATGTGAAACTATAGTTTATTTATAAAATGCAATTCTGTATAGAAATAAAGTCAAAGCTTTGTACAAATAATAGAAACAAAATAGATATCAGAATTGCCACTTTAAAACAAATGAAAAGCCAGACTGCCCCTAGGATCTACTAACCTACTTAAAGAGTACCAGAAAAGGCCCTCTTTCCCACTCCCCCAAAATACCATGTTTTCCTAATGGTGAAAGAATACAACCTGGGCAAGGAATCCCAGGATGTCAGTACACACTGGAGGGAAAGGCCCACCGGTCTAAACCAAATATAAGGAGGGATACAAAACACGGCCTTAGCAGATGGGGAAACTGTACGGGAAAAGGACATTTTTCAGTTATAAGGCTGCGTAGGACTTTAAAGTTAACAATGTCTACCTAGATTTCAGCCTGAAAACAAATTAGCCAAAATACAGACCAGCCAAAATGCATATAAGATCCTCTGTGACCTGCCCAGGTCCACAGGTAGGGCAGAGTACTCCACAACAGCTGCAGTTCTCCTGAAACTTCAAGAGCAGAGTCACACAGATAGAGTTTGGTCCCATAATCCAGATCAAAGGTTACTAATGCATCCATGACAGCTGCAACATGCAACATTAATGCCCTCTGCCCTGGCACCTGCTGGCACCACATGCGACTCCAGCAGCAAAGCCAAGTCCAGGAAAACTCTCACGCTTCACACCTACATCTTTCAGAAGGAACGTGCCCCCACCAAGGCCAAGCCAAGTGTTATATTCCAGACTACAGTGTTGTAGGGAAATAAACTTTTGCTGTTGGAAATCTTCTCAAACTCAACAGAGGCCCAAACAACCACACGTATTCACAAGTCTTACGTAACTGCTCCAAGTCTCTGCTTTCCCCATTCTCCCCTCCCCCAGAATTCCACCTGTGTGTGTTTTCCCCTCTCAAATGAGTGGTAACCTATTAATACTCAATAAAAGCAAATCAAAAGGCAGACTCTAATTACTTTTCTCTTGCTCCATTCCCAGAAGCACCCTTTCACTTGGAAACAAGAAGTACACTCTTTGCGTGCCCTGTTTCCTTGCTAAATGGGCACATTTTTTGCCACAGCAAATTCAGTGGTAGTGAGGGTGGCTCCCAGTGGATTGGGAGGGAGTCATTGTGGCCACTAACTCCCAGAAGTTGCCCACTGCTGGCTTAACAAATTAAATATAAAGGAACAAACTATACTGTGACAGTCACCAGATCATTCAGTCACTATTGTTTTTAAGTGTTTTTAATTTATAGTTTTAAATTTTGTATATTATATTTAATGTTTGAATCTTTTGTAAACTGCCCAGAGAGCTTCAGCTATGGGATGATATAGAAATGTAAATAATAATAATAATAATAATAATAATAATAAAGCATGAGCCACAACCTAGTGTGCAGATAAGTATGCTTAAGTCCCACTGAATTACACCAGCATCCTCATTCTTTTTAAGGCGCAAGCATTATTGAATGGGCTTTAATCAGGCATACCCTGTGACTATTGGCTACTATTTTCTTCAGGTGCTAGACACAGTTGCTCTTTCAGCTGTGCCCTGATCCTATTCCCTGGGGCTCTACCACTGCTGCTGAGTTACTCTTGTGCACCACAACAGCACCAAGATATGGGGGGGAAAACCGACACTACAGAGTTTATAGCTATTACTGTCCCATAACCATTGGAAAGGAGTAGAATGTAGAGCCATTACATACTGGTGATGCCAGGAGGAATAACATGGACCTAACCCACACCACTAACTCACCTAGGATCCGTTCTCTTCACCTAGGACCCGTTCTCTTCACCTAGGACCCGTTCTCTTCACCATTGTCCAAACAGAAAGATCTGCACACACAGACATTCACAGACACTTCTGACCATGTTTTTTTTATGAAAGGACTACTATAGCATTGGTCAAATCAGGGGGGATCTGTTTGCAGTTAACAGATGCAGTCAGACAATGGGTTCATACATACTTTTTCTGGCTCCCACATGCAAGAATAGATGCAAGTGATCTGTTGTCATGAGCAGTGCAGCATCAGAGAAAGGTTCCATGAGTTTCTGTGAGCAAAGATTTCCCATTTCAAAGTTTGCCGTATCCCACCCACTCCCAGCAGAGGCCCATGAGTCTCCTGCTCAAACAAGCCGCAAGCCTAGACCACTCGCGTAAGGTCTCAAATGCATACGGGAGATGGGGGAAGGCACATATACATTGGCCCTCAAATACAAAGCAACTGAAGAATACAATAAATTAGAAATAGTAACAGTGAGAGAAAACATTGCTTTGCTCATAGAGGTCTCATGAGTAATGGAAGAGTGGATACATTTGACAAAATGAATAACTCATTATGAATTGTTCACCCACTTTTAGGCAGTGCAGATGACATAAAAGACCATTTGAAGAACTGCATTCAATAAGCCAGAGTCTCCTCAGTGAGCAAGGTAACGGTAGGACTCGTGTGAGTCTTAGCTGAGTAAATATCTTCATGGAGCTGCTCTAAAGTAGAAAGGGCAATGTGGCAAGAATGGAAAGGGTTCTCAGATTGCTCCAGGGTGGGAAATGCCCATATTACCAAGGTATTGGGGGGGGGGGGGGGTGCAAAGAGAAAGAAGGCAGTAAGAAAGACAAGAGGACCTACATGAATCAGTCAAGGAGTGGGTGGATAAGAGGGTCAGAGACAGAATTAATCTGTGAAGAGGAGAGGGAGAAAAAAATAGCACATACAGCTTCGTAGGTAAGAAGTGATGGTGACAAAATAAAGCAGTTATATTAGCTCACAGTAACGAATTCTCTAATTATGAATTAAAAACTAGGGATTTGCTGAATTTTCAGTTTGTGTTCATATCAAAACATGTTCTTTCAAATGAGATCATTTATTAGCAAGTTAGTAGCTACATTCTATGAAAAATCAATGCTTGGTTTGTAAGGTTTTAGTGCATTTTTGCCTATATCAAAGCCCAACATGTTTTCAGCCGCATTTTTGTTGTTGTTCACAGACATCATGTGGTGTTAGTTTATTTTATGAGAATGAGAGATCACATGGCATTTTTAAACTAGTGGGATAGAACAGATGAAACCGGTACAATGAAACATCAGTAAACTTGAGCAAATGTAGTTGCATTAGTCCATATAGCTAACTTCTACGTGGCAGATGGGGCAACTTTAGATATAACATGACATGACAACATCACAAGCTTTAGCAAAGGACCACACAATTCAAATATTTAATGGACAAAATTCTAACAGGAGTGCCAAAACAAAGTTATTTCAGGAAATGTAAAAACAAATTTAATCACAATAGATGTTTTAGTTTGGCTCCAATAAAGATGTTGACATCAGTAACATCCTGAAAGGCAAAGGCTCAAGAATTTTAATAGCTGAGCTGCCTGAGATATTTTAGAATTCATTTTATATTTTTAATGTATGAAAACATTAAGCCACATTAGCCACATTACTTGGACAGCATAATAGTATGAAGTAATGATATTTGGAGATAACAGTCCACCATTCTCTGGCGTTTGTTTGCTTATTTTAAAGATAGTCACAGATTGCCTCCAGACAGACAATAAATAAAAAGAAATTGCAGCTACTCTGTTTTGTCCTCCTCAATGGATTTTTTGTGGAAAGACAAAAAGAGAAGTAGTAGTGATAGGTAAGCATGAAAGAGTTACAAGCGGAAGATGACATCATCTGGATGTGATCTGGAAGTCACCATGCCCATCCTCATAAAATCCCATGAACGAGACAGGGCAAGTGGATGATAAAAGCCTCATTGGGACACACTCATATTCTCTCTTTTCCCACTCCAAACGAACTGAGCCTGATCATTTTTAATGTGAGTTGGGATTGGTAAATGTAAAGTGTTAAATATAAAACAGCAGTTTAGGTATAACTTATTGTCTAGCAGAAAACATACACAACCAACACAGCTTTTGTTTATCACAGAATTCCTGACCACTTTCCTATCTCTTCTGGTAGTTATTGGGCTACCAGCTGCAGCAGCTATGTAAAGCAAGAGGGCGGAGAAAGACCGCTCCACTCCACTTTCCTGTACAAGCAAATCTCCTAGCCAGGGCTACTTAGGGCACAAGCCTATGCATGTTTAGACAGGGAAAAAAAGTCCTACAACTCACGACATTTAACTGCACCCTACATCAGTACAAGATGCTGCCAGAATTAGTTCTGAAGTATCGGTGAAGAAGTTCCAGAACAAGGGGGCAACTCCACATCTAATTCTATTATTATGGAAACAGGGTTCCCTCCCATCCCTGCCCCCTCTAATGGAGCAATTGGTTTACACATATGGGAGGAGCTTTTGATAGTATACCAAAAGATATGAGAGAGAGAGAGAGAGAGAGAGAGAGAGAGAGAGTTTCACACACACACACACACACACACACACACAACCAGCCAATGGATGCCACAGTAAATGAATACTTTGATATTATACATCTATATGCTGAATAGTGTTTTTCTGTGATAAATATATTTTATTAGTATTAAAATTCATTACATATTTTCTCCTTAACTTTCTTTTTTCGTCTTGTGAGTAAGCCCCCTTTGAACACTATGGGGCTTACCTCTGAGTAACCAGACATAGGATTGCATTGAAGTCACATGTATTTAGGATGGCCAGAAATACATCTACTGATTTTCACATCCAACTGGTGTGCTGCAAGTTTTGGGATCTCGAAACAAAACAGACAAAAATATGGTTGACATAGATGGGAATGTACCTTTAGGTACACTAACTTTAATTCTTTGTTAAATACCACTATCTCTGGACTGGGGGGTCTAATGATAGTTGCATAATGATTCTTGAACAAATGTTACATGAAACAAATATATCCTCAATATTTCATGGTTTCTTCTCCCACCCCAGTAGATTACATTCCCAACAAATTTCATTTTCTCCCTCTTGCTTTTCATATATTGAGATCTTACTATATTTAGTTTTAATAGCAATATCTAACATTTAATACAGGGTTCATAATATAATTGGCATACAACACTATTCTGCTTTCTTTATCTCCTGCAGAAAGGCCCTTGATTTCTGGATTACTTCTTTTTAAATTCACCAAAGGCTCTATGCAGAGTACAAATAAGTGGGGTGACAGCAAACATCCCTGTCTTATAACCCATAATAGTAAAAATCCCCCAATCGCAAGTGTTCAAGAGATAAATATGACAGCTGCAAAGGAAGGCGACAAAGAACCTGGAATTGTCAATAGCTTGCAGGGAACAAGAGCAAATGGGTTTCAGAAGGAAACTATAAAGAAACTTAAAGCAAGAGGATTTTGAATGTGATGCAGTAGGTCACAAGAGACTACTTTATAGAACATTATTTGAGGAGAAAGCTGAGCTTGTGACTAAGACATTACAATCCTATGTATGTCTATTTAGAATAAGTCTTGTTGAGTTTAATTAGACTTACTCCTAGGTAAGTGTATATAGGATTAGTGATTAAGGTCACAATCCTATGCATGTTTAGACAGAAAAAAATGCCCTACAACTCCCTACATGCCCCAGCCAGCCATGTAGAAATCAAGTGCCTTATATCATAGATTGCCCATTTCGGTTTTCCATTTCATAGGCAAGATCCCTACCTGTGAACCAGTCAATCCCACCTTATCTGTGTGTGAGAGAGAGAAGGGGTGAGATCTTCATTTGTGATTTAGATCATTATGTCTCATTACAAGATGTTTAAAACTGTTAGACGAGTCAAGTTGTTACACACACCCCTAACAGACTGTAGGCTCCATAGCTAGAGTAAGGCCTTAAGCTGAAATGCAAAATACACTTATCTAGCACTAAATCCCATTCAACTCAACAGAACTTACTTCAGAGTAGACCACAACAGGACTGCACTATTAAGGCTTCAATCCTACACCAATTTACCAGGGAGTAAGTCCCACTGAAGTCATTGAGCAAATATGCATATGATTGCACTAATAGCTTTGCAAGCTGTTGAGCACATCTCCTCATAAACATCTTACTTGTGATGGATCTCCCTAAAACAGACATCTCTTCCATTTCCAGAGCCAGGGCTTTATCTGAATGGAAAACCTGAGACAACATAATAAGAAATGTACTGGTTCCTTTCTCAATGTTACTTGCAGTGGGCAACCATGTTTAATACTGGAGCTTCCCCAACCCGCCGCCACCATTACACACACACACACACACACACACACACACACAGTGTTTCGTTACCATAATAGAAAAGCTTATAGCTCATTAGCTATAACCTTTATGCCTTACTCTTCGCACTCTCCCCAAAGGCAGCCTCCCAGTTCCTTGAGATATTTAAAACAGGAATAGGAAATAAATTATATAATTACTTAGTCTATTATACAATTAGCTCACCATAGAGATGGAAATAAATCTGTCTTCAGAAATGTTTCTCTTGTGACTATGATGGGAAGACATATCAAAGACTTCACTCTCAGTTTCTACTTTCCAGGAATCTCTCAGCATCATTTTCCACTTCATTTCTTGGTGCATTTTTAGAACCTCCTTTTAGCCATTTAGAGTGCAATCTTTTGCATGTCTACTCAGAAGTAAGCCCTATTGCATTCAATCAGGCTTACTCACAGGAAAATGTATATAAGATTTCAGCCTCAAAAACTGATACTTTACCCCTCTCCCTCTGAGTCTCCCAACCTTTTTCCTCCTTGATTAAAGAGCTAAAATGTAACACACACACACACACACACACACACACACTTCTTGACAAAGTTTGAGATGAGATATCCACCATATTCAAACGTTCTTCAGATCTTTCCCAAACGAATTGGTCTCTGCCAGCCACCAAAGAGCTGGGCTTTTCCTCTAGAGATAGTTCTGTTTCACATTGGTGCTTCGAGATGGAGGGCTCCTAGTGCTAGTAAACAGAAGGCATTGATCTAGCTTTTTCTCTGGGAAAGGAAAAAGATAGAAGAAGTTCATAAGAAAACTCTGGAGGGTCATGATGACAAGTAGGCTTTTCTTCAAATTCCATGAATGAGTCAGGGTGATGGTACCATAAACAGGAAGTCCAAACCAACTCCCAGGCACTATACTAGAGTGACCATGTACAAAAGAAGGCAGGGCCCCTGCAACTTTAACTACTGTGATGAAGAGGGAATTTCACCAGGAACTAATTGCATGCAAATGACACTGGCTGAAATTCCCTTTTCAATACAACTGTTAAAGTTACATGAGCCCTGTCCTCCTTTTCATATGGTCAGCCTATATAACAATTCAATGTGTAGAACGAGTGAGCTACATACAGAGTGAGACACTCCTAAAGAAGAATCATTACCAGAGATCCAAAATACATTGGAGGAGACCTGCTGCCCTGCCCTCTTCCCATCTCACGAAATGGAAATTGCTTCCCTTGATTTACAGGAGACAGATACTATTGCTGAACATTATCTTTAAGGGGGAAAGGACAGGAAGGTAGCACCAAAAAAGAGGACAAGATGGCTTCTAGTGGCACTAGGAAACATGTTTATTAAAATGATCCCAACATGTTTTAGTCCAAAAAAAATCCATCAAGGGCAATTCCTCTTTTCAGGTTCTTTCACAAAACATCCTCCTATGTCTAGGCAATAGCCAAAACGGAGAGCTGTCTCTGAATAAAATATTCATCCAAACCAAAACACGTTAGGAAGATGTGTTTTTAACCTGGAGTATGTTTGTCTGTAAGAGTGGATTACTTAAGAGATTATGTTGGAATTATTTACATTTTCTTAATATAACGCTATAGCACAATGGCTACACACACATTTATCACTTCTCTGTTTTGGGGGCAATCCTATTGAAAGAGTGACTTACCTAAAACTTCTGAGCACAGATTTCAACCTGAGTTGCTATCCACACCCACCGCACCACCCCTATAGGATTGCAGCCTACCTAAGAGATAGAACTGGCAATGGAAGTAATAAACATTTCTCATATTACTTTCTCGTTCTCCTGCCTAATTCTAAAGACAAAAATATCCACGTTTACTTGCGTACCATGGTGACAGGAGTAGAAAGAAGGGCCGGAGTTCTGCGCCGCCACTAGAGGGCGAGCAGTGCGCCTCTCAGGAGCATGTGAAAGGAACAGGCCGCCGGAAGCCTGCGCTATGCGCGCACGTGATTGAAAGCAACTCTTACGTGCAGTTCCAGCTCGATTGAACCTCGATTTGGAAGAATATATCTGGGTTTATTAAAAGGATACGTGGAAGTCGGGGAGGGATGTCCGAGCAATGGGATGCTAGGGGAAATTAATGGCCATTGAAAGAAGTTTAAACATTGACCCCGGTGATAACAGTGGGCCTTTAAATGTGCATCGAAGGAGGGGGGGAGGTACGTCTAAAATGCTACCACAGAAAATACTGAATGTTTTCCCCCTCATTTGCTGTTAAAAACGAAGGGGGGTAATCAAGTTGATCGGGCAAGCAGAAAACAACGGGGGGAGGGGGGCAGTAATGGAATGGCACTAATGCCAAACTGGGGACACCAAACAGATGAAAAACCCCAGGGAGGAATGAAAGTGCAAAGAATGGAATGAGAGGCGAAAGGCAGAGGGGGATGGTATCGGAATAGCCGGATCTAGATTGGAATGACAATATAATGAGGTCGTTCAAAGAGGAATTAACAGATCAGAAAGGAAAGGGCTCAGGAGTGGCATCACTCTGCCTAGACGCGATCCAGAGTCGCGATCGTGTGCAAAGGGACATGGCAAGGAGCCAAGTAGGGCCGTCACCCTCGCAGCTGACCCGGAGCATTTGGAATCGCAGCGGAATTCGCCTCGTTCCACCGTGGAGCCATCATTCCAATCCCACCAGGCACACTCTGTGGCAACAGCAGGACCCTTGCTGTTCCCTTCCTTTCCTCTCTCCACGCCCCAGTTACAGGCACGTGGCCAGGAAATGCCTGCAGCGCTTCACCTCCTTGCAAAACCAAGGAAGAGTCCTTGGGCACCTTAAAGACTAATAACAGCCCATCTACACAGGCAGGATAAAACACTTTGAAAATGTTTTGAAAACTGTATATGGAGTGTGTCCTGGGCCCCAACAGTTCTCAAAATTGTTATAAACCATTTTAAACCGTATTAAAGCAGTAGTGTAGATAGGCTAACAGTTTTGAGAACTGTTGGGGCCCAGGACACACTCCATATACAGTTTTCAAAACGTTTTCAAAGTGTTTTATCCTGCATGTGTAGATAGGCTCTTATTCTGGCAGATGCTAGAATAAGATGCTGAAATGGACAGTGTCCACGAGAGCTTCTGCTGGATGGATCATTTTTTCAGGGTGCAATCCTATACATGTTTAGACAGGAAAAAGTCCTACAACTCCCAGCTGGCTGGCTGGGGATGCTGGGAGTTGTAGGATTTTTTTCTGTGTAAACATACATAGGATCGCGCTCTCAGGGTGCCTCTACAAGAGCGATTTAAAGCTCTTTCAAGGCACATTACCAAAGTGACCTCTACAAGAGCGGAGCGCAAATCAGGGGTCCAGGCGCGTTTTATCTTCGATTATTCGCATTTTCAAATGCGTGTTAAATAACAACTTTTAATTTACCGTGGGAGTTAAAGCGCCTTATGCCCATGTAAACATGCAATTCTCTGCATGTAAACAACTTTAAAGCGCGTTTCATACAGCCCGTAATGCGCTTCACCACCTCTCGTGAATAGGTATTAGGAGTAAATGCGCTTATCCGTATATGCGCATAATTGGGCAACCGGTCTTTAAGGTGGCTTTGATGTTTTTGGCTGCCACAGACGGATTCGGCTGCCCCTCTGGAAATCCATTTCCTTGGCCTGCTTTCCAGTGGGTGTGCCAAAGGAACCCGTCATATTCCCAACTGGTCTCTTCCATTCGTTTTCCATCCTCTGGGCTACAGTAGGAGGGAGATTCAGATGTGCCAATAAATCGATAGGACTGGGGGAATGTAGGTTCTTGGTTCAATTGACGTATGGAAACGAATGTGAGAGACCAGCTCAGAATAGAATGGGATCCACTCTGTAACCCCACTGGAAAAGATGCCAAGAAAATGCATTTCCAGAGGGACAGCACAACCAAGGAACAGTCCATGGAAACTTAAGGACTAAAACAGTTGTTGTTGGAAGAACTCCTTGGAAAGTTCAAGGAAAAGACCTGGCCATGGACCAAGGGGGGTTGGGCTGAAACGGGGGTTGCCAGACAGGAACCTGCGAGCAAATATATTCCCAGGAGGCTAACACCTGATCCCTACATGTCAGGGCACAGACCTGAAGCGCAGTCCTGTGCATGTCTACCCAAAAGTAAGCCCTAAGCACATTGAGTTAAATGTATTTAGGAATACAGTTCAAGTGAATACGTTGGTCCCGACCCGGAAGAAATTGGTCGCGCTCAAATCCTGTTGAAATGAATGAGGCTCACGTTAGTTATGATGGACAGATTGTAGCAGGACACGAGCGGCACTAACTTTGTCTGGATCGGGACCGTGCACCTGGAAGTCCTGCTGATATCAACTGAACCTACTTTCAGGCAGTGCAAGCAGCTGAGGGCTGCACCCCAAGTGGGTTCTCTTTTTGCCTCTAGTCTTACATTGTCTGTAAAGATAGGGGTTTACCACTGCTATCTCGGTTTTCTCACCACCCCCACCATTACATAGGCCCAGGATCTACAATCCCACCCACCCGATATCAGAAGAAGTATCACTCAATCCAGCACGTAGTTTGCTCGACGTTCAAGGCCAAAAGCACACATTACTTTCCAAAGTGTGTCTAGCAGCTGTGTAGTCTTTTCTATTTTACTCTAGAGTAGGCATGGGGTGGACGATCCTGATCCCCCCCGTACACCCCATCCTGAGGCCATGGTCTTGATCCAGACTGAGGCCCCTTCGCCTACTCTAGAGTAAAAATGAAACGGAAGAAAGTCGTAGCTGCTGGACACATGTCTGTTTTAGCCTCAAGTCCCACGCGGGGCTGGGCTTTCCACACCGGCTCGCTTGCACCACCAGCACCTTCTCGGAGGAGGAAGAGGAGGAGGAGCGAGGGAAAGCCATGCAGAGACTCGTCTGGGCTGCCAGCCATCTCCGGGCCCTTTCTGGAAGCGGGTTTGCCCTGCCTGAGTGGGGCGGGGGGAGCCAGCCAGCGGGGGGGGGGGATGGGGAAAGAGAAGGGATTCGATTTTTCCTGCCTCCTGTTGTCACAATTGGGGGGGGGGGGGAGAGATGGATCACCCTCAACACGCGCGGAGCTGAAGTGGGAAGCCCCATTCAAGGAGGTTAATCTTGGCAGATTTGCGGTGGGGGGGGGGGGGGGGATGTTCAGGAATTGTGCCGGCGGATGCCCTCCTGCCTTTCCCAGCGCTGCCTGTCACTCCCCAAAGCTTGTTATCCTTACAAGGCATCAGTTTGTTTGGCTGATCTCAGCAAGGTTTTCTCCTCCAAGTAGAACTCTAATTGCTATAATTCGACTGTATCATTTGGATCATTGCACTATTGTTGTTTTCTCTCGCTCCCTCGCTTCCCCCGAGCCCTGCAATAAGGCGCTCCGGTGTTAAATTAGCAGGTTGCAGGAGGGAAGAGGGAGAAAGAGACCATCAATGAAGGGAAGTTTGTTTTTATTGAAAAGAAAAGGAAAGGAAAAAAGCGGGGTGTGGGGTGGAGAGAGAGAGAAAGAGAAAGAAAGGGGAGGAAGGAACCGAGAAAGCGCAAAGGCGCACGGGGACAGCGCCGGCTCGTCGGGGATCCGAGCAAGCAAAGAACCTCCTGGGCTTTCGGTCCATGGGCTGGGAAGGTGGTCTGCCTTCGTCGCAATGGAGCGTTCAAGTTGAGGATGGAGAGAGGGAAGCGGGAGGGGGGAGGGGGGCGGAGAGGGGGGCAAATCAGGGCTGCTTGAAGACCCCTTCTGAGCCCGGGGAAGAAGCGGGGAAGGACCCCAACTTGCCAAACGTCAGGGAGCCAGGGAGCTTCGCTGCCTTCCGAAGCGCAGATGTTTCGGATCGGGAAGACACCAGCATCCAGTGGCTCGAATGTAGATGTGGAGAGAAGAGAGAGACGGTTTAAATTATTATTATTATTATTATTAATAATAATAATAATAACAACAATAATAATATAATAATTATTATTATAATTATAAAATAATAATAAGAATAAGAATAAGAATAGATAAATGCAGACTCTCCATTTAAACAGAAAGGGGCCCCATGTCTAAGTGCCCTGCAAACGATTTTGCTTCGGTTCGACTGAGCACACCGAGCGCGACCAGCGTCGGTTTTGTACCAACAACTGCAACAACAAAACCACGCAAAGCTTTCGCCTCCTTTGGTTGATTTGTTTTTTAAATCTTGCCTTCGGCAAGAAAACAGACCGCCTGCTCATTCCTTTTCACTTCAGGCTCCTTCTCTTTTGCTAGAACCGTCCGTCGTCCTTTGGAAGCGGGCGGGAGTGTTTATTTGGGGGGACGGGACTTGGAGGAGACTCCTTGACCAAGGAAGAGGGGGGGGAAAGGGAGGCTGAAAATAAGGCTCGCCCCCCTGCCTTTCGAGTGCATTTTATTTATTTAATCGGCGGGGGGGGGGGGAGAGATCGACCGGGGGAGCCCAAAGAATGAGCGACTTTCTGGTCCGGCCGGCCAAGTGGCTGTTTCTGAATGAAGCGATGGTGTGAAGTTGTGGCACCCAAAAAAAAGCCGGGGCTGGTGAACATCCCAGGCGGCGCGGCTGCCTGCCTGCCATCCCGAGCGGTGCCACGGCTCCTTCCTAGGAGTGTATGTGTGGCAGAGGCGGAAATGGGGGCGCCTTTGGATTTGGAATGTTTAAAAAACAAAGGCCAGCCCTTTAAACAAAGAAGAAGAAGAAGAAGAAGAAGTCGTCTTCTTCTCTCGTCTTTTCTTGGAGAGGGGCCCAAAGAGGAGGGTAGGCAACATCGGCTGCTGGGACGGAGCCTCTTGGGCGGCCAAAGGGCGCCTGAGGGCAGGCTAGGGCGCTCCCTCCAGTCTGGGGGTGGCGCAGGCCAGCCTCGGCCAGGCGCCCTCTCCCTTTCACACTTGCCACCAAGTTGGGAGGGTTTGCGAGATGGAAAAGGCGAGCCAAAGGCAGCAAGGGCAGCGGGATCGGAGCCAGCGGGGCAAAAATCCCTTCTCTATCCCATTTGACACAAGTATGTGGGGGGGGGGGGGGAGAGAGAGAGAAAGCCACCCATTCCTGGGATACCGCTTTACACTCCCTTGCAAGAGGTGGCAAAATGCCGCGACTGATTCCTTGATTTGGCCACAAAACTGCAATTTCCTCTCCAGGCAGCGATTGCTTTCTCAATATTGGTTCCTTTTCACGCTTTCACTGGCCTCCCTTTGACGCTTTCAACCCGATCCGTTCTTGTTCATTTAGTGTCTCTTCTTCCCCCACACCCACCCCACTACACACATACAATGCTCCCCTTTCTCTGGACCTGGGAAGGGTGGATGGGACCCACGATGATCGCGGCTGCTCTTTCATTCTTCATAATGGTCCAAAGGGCTCTCTTTCTCTCTCTGCCACCCAGATCTGGAAACAAATAAAAATAATCTTATTTCTGCCTGTATTTCTTTTTCTTTTTCTTCCTCTGTATATGTACCTTTGGGTGGCAAGAACAAGGTCGGAAGGGCGCTCTTTAGCAATCATTTCACTCCCCTCCCTGAGTAGCAGTAAAAATGAGTAAAGATTTGATTTTGGTTTTAGTCTTGAAAGCTTTGCCAGGACCAAAGGGTGGCGGTGAGCGCGACCTACCCAAAGGCGCAGGTTTCTTTGGACGGGAAGGGTCACAGGGGAGCGAGGGCAAAATGAACGGAACAGGCAGGCGGCCGGCCGGCCGGCCGGGCAGGCTGTGGCTGGGGAAGGGGAGCTGGGGGAGCGCTCCGCTACCAACCTCCCGGAGAGGCTTCCCCTCGGGGAGCCGGCGCGGCGCTTCCCAGCCCCTTCCCGCCGTCTCCAGTTGAGCACGAAACTCTTCTGCCAAGGCAGCCCCGGAACGTCGGTCGCACATTAGCATTTGAAAGAGTTATCCAGATGTTTATTACAGTAGAGACAGAGAGAGAGAGAGAGAGAGAGAGAGAGAGAGAGAGAGAGAGATCCCAATTATAAATCCTTGTATTTTTAAATACCAACTGTAAGCGATTCAAGTAGATGCCTTTGTAAATTTCTTTGACACGTTCAGAGAGAGAGAGAGAGAGAGAGAGAGAGAGAGAGAGGTTGAGTGGAAAGAAAACCAGGCCTGGAGTCTTTCCTCTTGTCCCAAACTTGGATTGCCACCATTTTTTTCCCGCTCTCTCGTTCTGCTCGCCTCTGCCTCTGTTTTTCGCGGTGCCTTTCCAAGGCGGTGGGGAAAAGGGTTCTGGAAAAGCAGCGGCGGAGCAAATGCGCTTTCCTGGCCCTACCGATGGTCTACGCATTTAGTGGCCCAAATTAAGTCGTCGTCGTCCCCAATGTCAATCGAGCTTTATTTCCCAAGTAGAATGATCGCATTCTAGATTGACCAAAGAAAGGGCACATTTTCTTTGATGTGATTAGGAATTCTTTAAATAAAAACAACTCCACCCCACCCCACAGTACTATACACAGAGATATAGCATCAGGGCCGGTTTGACAGGACCCGAGACTGCGGCCGCAGCCTCCCTTCCTGGGAATGGCCAAAGCCCCCGCTTCTTTTCCTCCTGGCTCTTTCACACAGGGTCGAGATCAGGGGCCGGTGGCAAGGGCCAGAGACCCCGAAAGCTTTCCTTGCGAAGCGCCAGCTTCTGCAGAGAAAGGCTGTTTGAGGCTAATTTAGAAAGAACAGCCGTGATAGCCTAGCTGCCCAAGATCCCTGTTTCGGAGCGAGGTTTTTCGGTTTGGAATCAGAACAAAAATTATTTGGCGTGCCCGCTCTCTCATCCCTTCTCATTCCAGACCAATCACTGATTTGTACCAGGATTGTTTTTAATCGTGGGGCTAAGGAGGATTCGCCCATAATTTTGCAGGTTTGTTTTAGCGAGATTCTAGAATTCCACGATAGTGACCAATGGGGTCGGTGGGCCCAGTAGAACAATGAATGAGAAATCCCCTGATGAAAGTGTAAGAAGTTGCGCTCAACAATTCGTTCTCATCATGCCCACTCGTTCTGTTGGGTTTCACTTGCGCCTGTTCATTTTAATCGTTTGGTCAGTTTAAAAAAATATTATTATTATTATTATTATTATTAGCCCAATATGTTAGAGACTGGCTGACCATGCGAGTTTTTCTGTACAAATTTGTCAGTTGTACAAACTCTTAAGTATCTATCTATCTATCTATCTAATCCCATGTGTTTTAAATTTCCAGTTCACTCAAGATATAGATAAATATATATGTATGTACGTGCGAGTACACACACAGACACACACTATGTTAAGGTTGCAATCCTAACACTTTCTAGGGAGTAAGAGTAATTGAACACGGAGGATTTTTTTCCCAACTCTATATGGAGAAGATATGCGCTGTTATATAGAAATCCTTGCAGATTATTCTTTGCCTAACAAAGATCAGAACCATCAATCTACTAACACTGGCTAATTTAATAAAACCTCAGCAACTCACTTTCTAAAAATTAGGGAGAGGAAACTTTCCTTGAGTGCAACAGTAGCCTAAAGATTTGAACGGAATAAAATCGATCCACACGGAAGAAGGTTCTAGTTGTAACAAACGTAGTTCAGATTTGTTGTGATGTGGATTATATGGGTTTATCCCCCACCCCACCCTACCCCGCGGGTCCGGAGGTGTGAAGTGGGCAGGACGCCGCCCCTTGCCTGGGAGGAGGCGTTTAACGAGGCGACCTTCCTCCGATCCCTTCCCGTCCTTCAGCCCCGGCAAGGGCAAGGGCTGCGCAGGGAAAGTTAGTCAGCCAACTTTGTCAAACCCGTGCCATTCCCCCCTCCCCCTTTGGAATCCGTGCCGCGTTTTTCCCTTGGCTGGGCGCCGGAGGCTGCCCGGCCTCTGGCGAGAGCCAATCAGAGCGCGGCTCCCAGCACGTGGAGGAGAGGGAATCTAGAGGCAAGCTATTGCGCCTCAGTCACTACACTTGTTCCTGGTGTCCTGGGCAGGAAGAGCGAGAGAGGGGCGACGAGCGGCAGCCGCTGCCTGGTGGGGGGAGGAGGGGGGAGCCGGACCGAGCCCACGCGCGGCCGACCCGAGCCCGGCGGCGACGGCGGCAGGGGCAGGAGGCGGCGGCGGAGGAGGAGGAGCTGAAGGGGAAGCCAGACCAGCCAAAGCCATGAGCAACCAGTACCAAGAGGAGAGCTGCTCCGAGAGGCCCGAATGCAAAAGTAAATCGCCAACTTTGCTCTCCTCCTACTGCATCGACAGCATCCTGGGCAGGAGGAGCCCGTGCAAGATGAGGCTGCTGGGACCCGCGCCCAGTTTGCCGCCGCTGGCCAACCGCGCCGAGCCGGACAAGGCCGGGCAAGGTAAGGGACGGGGCAGGACAGGAGAGGGCAGGAAGTGGGCCTGCTGGCCCCTTGGCCCCGGGCAGACCTAGAAAGGGGGAAGGGGGACCGCTGGGCTCTCACCTTGGAATCGGGCCTAGGGAGCCGCCCTCGATAGAGATCACCGCTTTGCTCCCGGGGGGGTGGGGATGGTCTGGCTGCCATGAGCCCGTGGCTAGGGGCTTTCCGAGGGGAAGCTGGCGAGTGGGATCGGACTGGTGGGAACTCCGCTCCCCCTCGGCTCCGCTTTCGCGAGGCCCCCACTGCCCCCGGGCCAGCCTTTGCGCCGCTGGGAGAGAAGGAGCGGGGGTGCGGAGCGAGGGGGCCCTTTCAACCCCCCTCTCCTCCTCCTCCTGTTTTTGGGTGAGTGGCCCTGTGCGGACGCATGGCGGCCCTTGTCCGGAGGTTCTGGCAGCGATGTTCTTTCGCACTCGGCAGCGTCTTCCTCTGCCAGGCCTGAAGGGCGAATGGATCTGGTGTCCGCGGTGACGCTCCAGGTTGTGGGGAATCGGGGCTCCATTGAGACTTTCTCGAGAAACGGGAATGGAAGCGCAGGCCCGTACTCCGGCTTTTCCGCTGTGGCCTGGAGCTCCCTGCTTGCCTGCACGCGTGGGGCGCTCTTGGAGCGGGCAGAGATATCCGGAAATTCTTTTGACATGACCGACAGGTGTCTGATACCGTCAGGAGGAGTCAGGCGGGCAGGGGGGAGCAATTCTAGACAGGCTCCCCTTGACGTTTCTTGAAAGGTCAAAATGGGTTGAACGGAAAGACCGGAGGGAACCGATTGCTTCTTCTCCAGGGACGTTCAGGGGTGTTTTCTCCAAATAAAATCTCCGTTTTGCATCCGTGTATACTGTCGAATACCACCCTGAAATCTGTTTTGGGGGTGAAAGTGCGGTTTATGCATTTTTAAAAATTAAACAAATATTTGGGTAGAGGTTTAGGGTGCTTCCATTTAAGCTTTTGCCCTCCGGGTGTAATCTTGAAGAGATTCGACCTCGTTAATGAGGGACCAACCTGGTTAGAAAGTTGGAGACGCCTGGAGCAAGACTTGGGGGGAGGGCTATTTCCGGCTCTTGGGGTGGGGCATTCTGCGCCTCTTGCTCCTTTTTGCGGGAGGGAGCGTGCAGGCTTAGAGGTCTCCCCCTGGGAGCTGCTAGGGGGAGGGGGGATTTGAGGCCAGGCTTGGCAGAGAGGGGTTCCGTCCTGCCCGGCCCGGTTGGGTAACCCGTACGTGTCTCTGTCTCCCTGGCAGGACCAGCCAAGGGCAGCCCGCCTGGCTTCGAGGCACCCGAGCTGCACCTGCCGCCCAAGCTGCGCCGCCTCTACGGGCCTGGCGGGGGCCGGCTGCTGGCGCGGGCCGAGGCAGGCGTGTCGTCGTGGGACTCGCTCAAGATCAGCCAGGCGCCACAGGTCAGCATCAGCCGCAGCAAATCGTACCGTGAAAACGCGCCTTTCGCGCGGGCCGCCACCCTCGACGATCTCAGTAGCCCCGGGGGAGGAGGAGGAGGAGGAGGAGGGGGCCCCGACGGCAGGCCCGGCCGGGACGACGAGCTGATGGAAGAGGACGACGATGATGAGGAAGACGAGGAAGATGAGGAGGAAGCTGAGGAACTGGACGAGGAACTGGACGAGGAGGACGAGCTGCTGGCCGAGGCCCAGGAGGCCCGGCGAGGCGCCGCGGGCGTCGTCGGGGCCGGCGTGGGGCCCGGGGCGGCTGCGGTGACGGTGGGGCCGGGGAGTGAGCGCGCCGATGGCTCGCCGAAGGAGGAGCTGCTGCTGCCCACCGACGAGCTGGCCGAGGGCAAGGACGGAGAGGACAGCGTGTGCCTGTCGGCCGGCAGCGACTCCGAGGAGGGGCTGCTCAAGCGCAAGCAGCGCCGCTACCGCACCACCTTCACCAGCTACCAGCTGGAGGAGCTCGAGAGGGCCTTCCAGAAGACGCACTACCCGGACGTCTTCACCAGGTAAGCGACGGGGCGGACTCGGGGGAAGAAGGCAGAGGCGCCGGGCCCCGCCTCGCGGTTAGGGATGAGGGACTGTCTTTGGCTCAAAATGGGGTGGGAGTGATAGCGGGCCGGAGAAGAGGACCCCGGTTGGGACGCGGCTGTGGGGGAGATCGCAAGAAGGGGGCGAGAAGAAAAGCCAGGACTTTTTGATCAATTCACCCGATCAGAAGTGAAGGGGAAACAAGAAACTTTGAGAAGCTAACAGGAAGAACGAAAGTCGCGGGTGGGAAATCCCTGCAGGAAGGGTCGGAGGGCTTTCTTTAGGCCACCGCCTTCCTCTCTCCTCCCCCCCCCCCGCCCGCCCAAACCACCTTCTTTGCCGGGGGAGAGCTTGGTGGCAGCAAAGTTCCTAGCCTTTCCTCTTCCGAGGTTTCTTTTCCCCACTCGCCCGCTTGGCCTTTCGGAGCCGACGTACCCAGGGCTCGAGGAGAGGGACTTGTCTCGCCGGCCAAGGACAGGTGAGGCTGAGCCTGGGCCAGGTCCTTGCCAAAGCCTCTCCGGCGTCTATTTTTGCCCTGATCCTCCGGCTAGGCTGTGCGGTATCAGTTTCGCGGCTCTCCGTGAAGCTGGAGTGCTGCCCTGCTGTTTGGAAGTCCTACACACACACACACACACACAAATATATATATGAAAAGATCAAAGTATTCCGCTATGGAAGGCTAAAAATATGGAACGAGAGGGCAGCTTGGCTGGAACGCGTTGGCAAAGGCCCCAAATACTCGCTCCCCGCCCGCCCGCCGCCTACTCGCTGGCTCTGCTAGACGTTCCTGGGCTCCGTCCAGAAAAGAAAAGAAATAGGGAAGGGGGGCGAGGGGTGGGCTGGGACAGAAAGCCATTCCGATCTACTGCCTTGCTCTGGGATCCGTCCGGGGCAGCGGGTGTGCGCCTTAAGCTGGTTGACTTTAAAGGAAGCTTCCTTTAGGGTCTCGACTGCAAGAGCGATCAGAACTCTCACTTGATCCGAATTAAAGGGGCTTGGAATGCACATGCACTTTCAGAAGGGAAATCCTCCGCCTCCCCTTAGTTTAAAATCCTGCTTTGGGAAGCGAGCTTAATTCAATTTTAAATAAAGTCGCAAAGATCCGTTTTGTTTGTGGCCTATGCATAGATCATTTTTCTTAATCGGAGTCAGATCCTTTGCTCTCCCTACGGATTGTTTCCCCCTTTCCGGTCCCAAATTATTCCCCTTCTATTGCCAGCGAATCAGGAGAAAAGGAGAGAACAAAACTCTCTTATTAAAC
Source organism: Anniella stebbinsi (assembly GCA_029215795.1). Lineage (NCBI taxonomy): Eukaryota > Metazoa > Chordata > Lepidosauria > Squamata > Anniellidae > Anniella > Anniella stebbinsi. Next base: position 119,860,551 of record JARDYH010000001.1, read on the forward strand.
GTAGGTTGACCCGTTCCTGCAGGGAGGGGAACAGAAATTTAATTTTGAACTGCAAAGGGTGAAGATTTGTGTGTGTGTGTGTTTATTTATTTACTTATTAAAAAAAATTTGTGGCATCCGAAATCGACAGGGGTCACATTTTATAATATTCGTGGCAAAATTTCCTGGTTTTGTTTGTTTGTTTGTTTGGTTTGGTTATAGCAAAAATAGCGATTTGTTCGTCCTTTACTTCCCAAAAAATGCCTGCTGCTTTAAACTCGTGCTCCTGCCCTCCTGAGCACATTTCCCTGGAAACTGTCTTAGCACACCTGCTGGAATATTCTCCGGAGCCAGCGGAGTTAGAATCGCAGCCTCGACTGAATAAATGGCAGAGGAAACTTCGCATTCCCTTGCCACGGAACGGAACTGCAGGCTTGAGAGCAATCCGGCGGTGTCCTTTGCCTCGCTGCGAAGCGTGAGACTGGCCTGCGCCTCTCCCTTGAAGTCTATGGGGTGGGGGGGTCACACATATACCTGGCCTGGTTTCAGTTCAAATTGTTCTTGAAGTGGACATGTGGCTTGGTTTTGCAGGATGGGTTTAGCCAGACAGGCTGCTTCTCTCCATGCGCACGTCGGGGCAGGAAAGCACAGCCTTGGTTTGCTTGTGGGGAATCCTGGGGTTTTCCCCTTTTGGCAGCCGGAAGGAGCCGGGCAAAGGCGGACTCCTCTCGCCGCTCCAGCCCAGCCAGGCTCCCTCTTTGGCCAGCGCGGCGCTTTTCTTCCTAGCGGAAGGAGAGCCAATTATCCCGGGCGCTCTCATATTCGAGGTAAACAGATTATGAGCAGTTTCCTAACATCCTAATGGTTTCCGATTTGCCTTAATTGTTGCAGTAATAACCGCAATGAAGGGCTCGCGTTGCAGCTCAATGGATCACCCCTGTGCCGCGGCGCAGCATTTGGAGGGGGGAGCCGTTCTGCCAGGGCTTTGGCCGGGACTTAGGAGGAAAGGTGGGCCTGGCCCATTTCGGGAGGACGACGCCCTTGGGCATCCTCCCCCCACCGCCCCTTGCCAAATTATCCCTTTCCTTAAAATAAATAAATAAATAAATAGTTAAATTGAGAAGTAGGGCCCACGCAGGGGCTTGGGGTTCCTTCGAGCCTGCACTGTTCACCTGATTCGAAGACAGCGTGCTGGGGAAGAGCTTCCTGGTTTGATTTCGGGGGCGGGTGTGTTGTGGGAGGGAGAAATGACTCCGAGGTCTGGAGCGATCCAACGTCAGAAGGAGCTGGGGCGAAGGGCAGGAAGTTGGCCTAGATTGGGGCTTTTGGTGGGGATGGCTGTTCCCTATATGGGCAAAGAGGGGAGGATCTGGGCCCCAGAGGAGTGGTAGCCACCACCACTGGACTCTTTCTCCCCCTCCCCTTGCAGGACCTCACCTGAGCGCCTGTCTTTTTGTGCTTGTTTCCCTCCCAGGGAGGAGTTGGCAATGCGCCTGGATCTGACCGAAGCCAGAGTGCAGGTGAGTCCCGGGAGGGCCGGAACTGGGAGTAGAGGGGGTGGTTGGAAGCGGGGTAGGGGTCTCCGCAAGTGGTGGGAGTGGTGGGACGAAAGAAGAGAGGAGGTTTGGAGAGCCTATACCCAAGTGCCCTCTTTCCACCCCGCCCACCATATAAAGACCAGAAGCCGCGGTGATGGGCAGGGGGTAGCCGTCTCTGGTTTCCTTACCAGTCCGTACCTCGAGGGGTGGGAAACACACCAGCAGAGCTTTCTTTCTCTCCAGTGTCCACCCCAAGCCCCAACCATCACCACCTCACACTGAATATCCTAGCCGTGGTTGTCAGCCCAACGCCTCGCCAAGCAGGTAGTTGGCCGCGCTTTCCAGTGGCCAATCGGGCCTCCATCAAAGGGCACTTTGGCGCTAGAGCAAACAGGGCCCTTGGAAGGGGACAGGCTGCTGGCTTCCTTCTCCGCCCGCCCGCTCCGGAAAGAGCCAGGCAGCTAATACTGTTTGATTTCCCACATTTTGTTTTTGGATCGAATGCGCAATGCTATCAAAGGTGTTTGCCGGGGTGGAGCGGGGGGGGGGGGGGGACGCACACGTCCCTCTCCCCACCCCAAGCCGAGCTGCTTCTCCTCCGACTGAGGCTGGAGGCTCCAGAGCGAGGCGAACGAGAGGCCAAACACGCCCAGCTTTGGCCAGCCCCAACAGATGGCTCCGGCCTTTTGGCTCTGAGCAAATCACTTTACACTGAAAGTCAGCCGCGGCTAAAGCATCATAAATTCCATATGGCTCATTTAATACACAACAGCTTCTCGCATTAGAGGGGCTAATGAAGAGCCCGGTCCCCTCCTTTCTGTTGACACATTTCTCCATTGTCAAACAGAGATGTGACAGCAAATCAGGATTTTCAGCTCAGGGGAATGAGTCGTGGGAAAGTTAAATAACTAAAAAGAGAGCGAGCAGAGAGACAGAGAGATTCCCCCCCCCCCGCCCTCCTTTCTTTCTTTCTTTCTTTCTTGCCCGCCCCTCCCTCCTTATTCTCCGGAGAAGATGTAATTAAGGGGAATATGAATTATTAGAGCCCCTCGGTTTACCTTTGGGTGTACTCAAACTTATTAATTCAATAAGAGGGAGAATTTGCAGTGGGGCCAAGTTGCTAATTGAGTTGGAGGCGGGAGAGACGCGCCGAGACCGCAAGGTTTCCGCTGCCTTGAGCCCCACTGCCTCGGCTGGCGGTAGCAGCGGCCCTGGGCGGAGGGCGAGGAGCAGATCCAGCCCCCCCCCCAGGAAGAGCCCTCGCTTTCTCACACCCCTCGCGAGCTGGGGCGCCTTTCACACACACCCTCCCCGGGCCTTACCCCTTTCCTACAATGGAAGCGAAATCCGTTTGGATTTCGAAAGGGAGCCCGCCTCCTCCAGCACACACGTTCTTCTATTTTGAAACGAGCCGTGATTTTATTTCATGCTAGAGCTGCGCGATTTCAGTTCCGTCGATTCAAAACGGGAGAACAGAGCCGGATGGCTAAGATGAATTGAAAATCCTCCCCACCCCACCAGTTTTGGTTAAGAAGCACATTTATCGCTCCTTTTTTGTCCCACCCCCTGCCAATACGAAATGAAAGGATGAGAAGTATCTGCAAATCTTAACGCGGATTGAGAGATCTTGCGGAGGCGCTGAGTGTGGGCGGCTGCGGAGATGGCGTAATAACCACCACCGTAATAATAATAAAAAAAAAATAATTTCCATCGACTGGAAAATTAGCGTTAGAGCCTTTTAAGCGCCGCGAAGAAGGCTTGGCTGTAAAATTGTAATAAAAGAAAACATGATGTTTAGCGTATGTGTTGGCGAAAACATTCAACTGTCTGTCAAACCAGTGGAGTTGAGAAAAGGAGAGGGGGAGCGGGGGAGAAGGCGCTGAAAAGCCTGTAAGGCTTTGAAGGGAACGAGCATCAAGCAAGGGGCCCTGAGTACAGTTCCCTTTGCTGCATTAGAGGCAACATCTCAGAAAGGGGCTCTGGTGTGTTTCTACCCGCGGAACTCGAAGCCCGGACCATAACTGAAAATAAATAGATCTATATCAAAGATGCCTTATTCGCTGGGAGGGGGGAGGGGAACATCAGTGATCTTAATTATTTATATCACACCATCCATTTCCATGGATGCGTGTGTGTGTGTGTGTGTGTGTGTGTGAGAGAGAGAGAGAGAGAGAGAGAGAGAGATCTGCCAGCAAGGATATTACAGTCTAAGGCCCTGTGCATGTTTCGGCAGGAAAAAGAAGTCCTACAATTCCCAGCATGATTGGTTGGGAGTTGTAAGGCTTTCCCCCCACCCCGCCTAAACAAGCATAGGATTGTGCCCTATATTTCACCAGTAAGGGAGACAAAGACAGGAGAGGGAATGGCTGTATGACGTCACGTCAAGTTCTGGGTTCTTCGTTCCAGAGCAAGAGAACTTCAGGATAAGTCACACCCCTCTGCTAGGGTCCGCCGAAGGCCTGAGCTTAGGTGGCCTTCTGTCGCTGTGAGTAGGCGTGGACATATTCCCGAGCTAAACAAAGTGGAGTGACTTTTTTATATAATTCAGCCGCTTTCCACTAAAGAATCCTGGCCGACCGTGGCGTTCGTAGATGTCTAGCGCACTTGGGCCCAGGGAGAGTCCGAAGGTTCCGGCTCGCGCAGGGGCTTTGGGGAGGCCGAGCTGGGGCTCAGTCCTCACGGCCAGCAGCTCTTTCCGCTCCTGTGCAGATGCTGGGCGGGTGGGGCTCGGTGGCCAGCCCCCCTCCCCCCGTCCTTCGGTCCCTGCGGGAGGCACCTTCTTGGCCTTGCTGAGGGCTGGCTGCGTGGCGTGGAAGAGGAGCAGGATGGGCCCGCTTACTAACCGCCTTGCCCCCTTGTTTTCTGTTGGCTTCCAGGTCTGGTTCCAGAACCGGAGAGCCAAATGGCGGAAGAGGGAAAAGGCCGGCGCGCAGACCCACCCGCCCGGCCTGCCTTTCCCTGGGCCCCTGTCGGCGTCTCACCCGCTCAGTCCCTACCTTGATGCTAGTCCTTTCCCTCCTCACCACCCAGCTCTCGACTCCGCCTGGACGGCCGCCGCCGCCGCCGCCGCAGCCGCCGCCTTCCCCAGCCTGCCGCCTCCTCCACCCGGCTCGGCCGCGCTGCCCCCCAGCGGGACCCCGCTAGGCCTCAGCACTTTCCTGGGAGCGGCGGTGTTCCGGCACCCGGCCTTCATCAGCCCGGCTTTCGGCAGGTAAAAGACCCCGGCCGGCCCGGCCACGGGGTACAAGAAGGGCCGCGTGGGCCTGAAGCGCCCCTCACAGGCAGGGGCCTGAGGGAGACTTCCTTGCGAGGAGCTGTGCGTGGGGTCGGGCCGCACGTGTCTGAAGGCGAAGGGGTGGGGCCAGGCGCAAGAGAAGGCCGGGGGATGGGGAAGGGTGGAAAGCCCCTCCACTGGAGTGAAGGCGGCGCAGTTTTGGAGAGTGCTCAGGTCAGGGGCGAAGGCGGAAATATGTTGAAGCCTTGAGCAGCTAGGAGAGCGTCTTGGCCAGCCTTCTCCAACCTGGTGTCCTCCAGCGGTGTTGGCCGACAACTCCCAGAACCCTCGGCCTCCATGACCACTGGCTGGAGGACACCAGGTTAGGGGGCGCTGCTTCTACCTTAAGAGCTATTCTATGCATATTAAGAGCTATTCTATGCATATGTAGATAGGGAAAAATAGCCCTACCATGCTGCCCGGGGAATGGTGGGAGTTGCAGGACCTTTTTCTGTCTATGCATAGAATTGCGCCTTAAAGGTCATCTGTTTGCAGCCCAACCGTATCGTCTTCGCTCAGAATGAAGTTCCTCTGTGTTCAGTGGGTCTAGCTCCCACTATTGTGGCTTGGGAGGTGTCAGGGACGTTCTTCCAGTCCATTGGCAACAATTAGCGAAAGATTTCCATTTGTGGACAGGATGCAAGAGTTCGGTCTCTTTGCAGCTGGGTTGCAAACATCTTTATTTCCCCAGTTGGTGTCTTTAGAATTCGGAATTCGAATGCTGTGGGACTAAGAAAACAACACCAACCCTGCACGTGCAGATCACGTGTTACTTCGTAATCCCTGATTGGATATGGGTAACTTTTTAAAAAAATCCGCCAATCTCTGGCAATTACACATAAACCGTGATCTTAAGCACATTGACTGGAAGTTGTTTTAGTTGTTCTTAATTAGTGAGAATTTTTTTCTGGTTTGGTGACAGTGATATTACTTCCATACAGTGTATTTAGGAGCTGCATGACAGTCTGTTTCATGAAAAATCCACCCTTCAAAATTTTCTATATGTGTACAATATATTTACTTCTAGTGTAGTTTCCCTTCCCATACCCCTCCCTCCCCCAACGATTACAGAAAGGAACTGCGAGAGATAATTGGAAGAAGTTGGGGAGAGCGAAATCACGGGGGAAAGGATTATTCATTTGTTTAATGCATCTTAAATAAACTGAAACTCACAGCATTGACGAGAGAGAGAGAGAGAGAGGCTCAGAAGTCTTAATCTTTGTAGTTTACACCTGAACGGAAAATCAAGCTTGTAAATCAATTGGGAAAAGTTACACTGTACCTGCTTTTCTTTAAATGAAAACCAAACAGTGAAATAAAAAGCCAGTAGGCAATTAAAGAGACAAAGAATCAATTACTGGGTTTATTAAAGGTCGAGAGAGACCTGAAAATGCAAGGGAAATATAGCTGAGGAGAACAAAGGAAGAACACCTTTGGGGAGAGACGCCTCTTAACAAAATTATCTCGGGGGGGGGAGTGGAATCCAAGTAAAATTAAGGTGGTGTGTGTGTGTGCCGCCCAATGAAAACGAACCCATTTCTGCCTCTCAGTTTCCCGAATGGCGACAGGCGGAGGGTGTCCTGTAACGCCCCCTACGTGTAGCGCTGATTCTGTAATTGAGCACAGACTTTCCCCCAAACCTGATGCCCCCTCCAGATGTTTTTGACCACAATCCCAGCGTTCTTGACCATTGGCAGTGCTGGCTGGGGCTGTTGGGAGATAAAAAAGAAAAACATCTGGGGGGGGCACCAGCCTGGAGTAGGCAGCTTTAGCACTTCTGGCTCTGGCTGTGATATTCCTCTCCTCTTCTCCCCCCACCCCACCCCCAATAAATTGAAACATGAGTTGAAAAAGCTCACTAAACAGACTGGCTAATGGGCTATGCGATTAAAATAGGCATGCGACAAAAGAAATCAAGATTGAGAGACAGGGAGAGAAGCATTGGGAACAGGAGGAGGAGGTGTGTGTGTGTGTAGGGATCTCCTCCTCCACCCTGCGATTCCTTCCTGCTCTTGAAATGTAGCATTATTAGGAAGGCATTTAGGCAATCTGAAGCGGCTCCTAACCATTTCACCTAGCACAAAAGTTGCCTTCGGAAAAATCGATTTGGTTTGGGGTTTCTTCCTCCCCTGACATCTTGAGCGCAGCTCAGTGCTAAAGTAGGACGATCTTAATTTTACAGTTCTCTTTGGGACAAGGTTTTTTGAGGCTTTAATTCAACTAGGAAAAAAGAGGAAAACACACGACACACACACAACACTGGGTTTTCCTCTGTCTATCTGTCTATCTATCTATCTATCTATCTATCCATCTATCCATCCATCCATCCATCCCAGATCGTCATCCTGTAGGGCTGAACTGCACCTCAAACCACACAACCCAGCTACCAAATCCTCCAAGCCCATCCTCCCGCGTGCTGCGGCAGGCAGGCAGGCAGTCCCAGAGCTTAGCCGCCTCCGGGCTTAGTATGTAGCCCCTGTTGCCTTCCAGGCCCACAGTTCAATTCCTAGCCGTGATGATGTCAATAATCACCTCCTTGGTTAATGGAGAGTCTGTATATCTCGACGTGCCAGTCAAGGGGGTCAGTTGCACTCTTCAGAGCGGCTGCTCCGGGGAGAGGCAGGGAAGGCAAACGAGAGGGGAAGGCATTTCACAGATTGTGTCATTGAGCCGGGATGCTAGGGTTGCCGCAGAATAATTGGCATTCCACTGTGAGGAAATCCACAGGGACCGCGCTCCCTGCTGGGCATGGGCATCCGCAGTGCGAAGGAGCTGAGGCGGCGGCGGTGCAGGCGCGTGCACGGACGCACGCACGCACGCCGCTTTGGGTATACAGGGGCTTGCGGGGAGTGGAGAGACCGGAGACACATTCCTTAGAAGAAGGGGGGCAGAGAAAGTATATACATCATAATAGGTAGGTCTGCACAGGACAGCGCGAGTAAAGAGAGTAAAGAATTAAAAGAGCCACGTAGCTTTCGGGAAGGGCGGGGGTGGGGGAGAGAATTGAACCACCCAGGGAAGAGGGAAATCCATCCATCACTTAAGAGCCGCGATTTTATTTTTATTTAATTCTTGTCTCTGATCACAGGCTCAAGCGCTCTTGACAGCCAGCTTCTGTCACCAGCAAATGAGCGAGAATTAGACACTTTACAAATAATCTTTTTGATTGTCAGCGTCGGGGATTTTCCAACCTGTCGCTCTCGCTCTCCCCCCCCCCCCCCATTTTAGGCTCTCAGGCGGTCTGAATAAGTTCTGTGGGGGATCAAGGGTGGTGGTGAAAGGTGAACTTCAGTGGGGGAGCCAGGCAGCCCTTGAGCCAGGGAAAGGAGGAGATATGGAAGTGCCCTCCTCCCTCGGTCTGGTGCAACTTCCTATGCCAGCCGGCCAGGCGAGGGTTGCCAGCTTGCTGTCTGCGCCGCCTGCCCTGGTTTTTGGGCCTTTCCAAGCAGCCTGACGCACAGAAAACACGAGCAGGCGTGCTTTGATCGGGCGCTGGAAGAAGTTTGGCCTTCTCCGGCGAGAGTGCGCGGGGGTAAGCCGGCAGTTCTCGCCCAAAGCGAGGCACTGCGCGGCCTCCCCTGACCGCCCGGTGTCTCCTTTGCTTGCAGGCTCTTCTCCACCATGGCCCCGCTGACGAGCGCTTCCACCGCGGCCGCCCTGCTGCGCCAGCCGGCCCCAGCCGTGGAGAGTGCCGTGCAGTCGGGCGGCGGCGGCGGGGGTGGCCTCTCGGACCCGGCCACGGCGGCGGCGGACCGACGCGCCTCCAGCATCGCGGCGCTGCGGCTGAAGGCGAAAGAGCACGCGGCGCAGCTCACACAGCTCAACATCCTCCCCGGGAACAGCACGGGCAAAGAGGTGTGCTAAGCGGCCCTGAGTCGGGAGGACAGCCGGAGATCGCCTCGCCGAGGGACGAAGCCAAGACCAAAACGGGAGGGAGGAAGAGACAAACAGACAGACAGACAGACCCACAAGGGGACAGAGGACCAGCGGCCCTGGAGAGGTTCTCCGGTTAGGAACTCTGAGAAGGGCCAGGCTCCTTCCTTTGGCTGCTTCCTTCGGGGCGAATCAGCAGGAGAAACTCCTTCTTGGCTGGTACATTTGTCACAATTTGTGTGCGAATCCTGTTCGTTGATCAGCAAGCAACACACCCAAGGAGAGATTGAGAGGACGCATTTGGAGGGAGGCAGGGCGGGTGGATTCGGAAAGAATGGCAACCCCACATTACTCTCTCCCGTTTCCCCCTCCTCTATATTGTTATCCTGGCCCGTTCGTGTCATCGACGGCGAGCGCTGGGGTCTTCGGAGCGGGAGAACTTTGAAGCAAGGAGCAGTTTGCTCCTGCTGCTCCTGCTGCTGCTGGCAGGGCCAAAAGAAAGCCAATGACGCGATGCTGCTGCGTAAAACGAACCAGTGCACTTAAGGCAAAGGGGCCTGGTCTTTGTTGTCCGCCTTTGATTACTACACCAACCAAGGGTTTTATAGCAAACCAAAGGGAAATACAGTGCTAGAATATGGACTGTTTAAAAGTCACTAAACTGTGATGCTCGATACTGTACATATGCCATTATTAAAAAAGAGAGAAAAAAACAGAAAAAATAGCCAACAGAGCTTTGTATATTTGAAATGTTATATAACAATTGCACTCAGTGTAGTGTTTGTACAAGTTTGTCCTTTCTGTAGATTCTTACCGTGTTATAGATATCATAGGGGCCCTAGACAAATATTTATGTACAAAAACCCTTTATTTAACTTATTAACTGTAGAGGTTCCCGAGACCCAAAAAGAGAGCGAGAGAGAATGAGAGAGAGAGAGTGAATGGGCATTGGTACAGTACTTTTGTGTAATGTTGTTATTGCTCTCACTTTCCCTTGCGATCAAGTGGAAAAGTGTCACCCATAGAAAATAAAGTATATATATATATATACGTTTATCAAGAATTCTAAAAGATACCTGGAGGTGCAGCGTCATTGGAAGTAATCATGCTAATAACCAAAAGGGGGGGGGGGGCGAGTGTGCCAAGGAACAAGAGAGGGAAGAAGAGTGAACTTTGCAAATCTTTGTCAGATATATGCCTAAACTGAACTATTTAAACGAAAAATAAGACAAATTTGTATTACTTTCACAAGTTTTCTAAGTAAGAGTCTTTCCACCCTTCACCCACCAAAAAAGCTCAGTTTCAGTTAGTCTCTGACATACAGTGGACTAAATAGGCTGAGGGTTGGTGATAGGTAACAGATTGAGAGCGGAAGCGTATACATATCTATTGGGAAGTAAACCCCATTCAATGCGGCTAAGACTCATGTAAGTGGCTATAGGATTGCAACCTAGGTACCCTTACCAGGAAATAACCACTGGACACTGTGGAACGTTTTCTGAACAACCATGCGAGTAAATCCCACTGAATTTATAAGTATGCGCAGGATTGTGCTGTAAAACTGCGCTGCGGAGTTTACTGGGTCCACACAACACAGTAGGACTTTCTTCCTAGTAATCCGTGCAGGATCGTGCTGCACAAGAAAAGAGGGCCCTAGCTGAGAGCTCCTCTCCGCACCATCACCATCATTCCTTTTAAGTTGCTTTCTTTCTTGTTAAACGTTTGACCAGGTCTGGCAAGGGCGACTCCCCTATGATGCTCTTTCTTTCCCGCCACCCAGCGCAGAAAAGAAGTTCCAATTTGCGCACCCGGCCTTGGACGTGGGAGTCCAAAGAAGGGTTCCTCTTGACTGGGTCAGGCCCTAAGGCGAGCTTGCTGCAGGTCAAGAAGGGGGCGGGGGCGGGGGAGAGAGTGGCGTACCTCTTCGTGGTATGGCCCATGTTGGGGGGAGGGGGCGACAGAAGGCCTTTGCCAATGACTCATTTGCCTTTCGGTTGGGTTTCGCCCGAAAAGTGCAGTGGAGGAAGATCGTGCAGAAGGGTGGGAGGCTCTCGACGGCACGCTGTCACCTGGGTGGGCCTAGAAGCACCAGCAAACCCCACAGGAGTGGTTGGGACACGTCGGGGGGGGGGGGAAGCGGGATGTCAAGGCCCCCTCCCCCGCGTCCCACTGTTCCCTTAGGGTCGCCCTCGCTTGCTGGGTTGCTGGAGGGAAATCTCCTCCCCTCCCGAGCCAAATGGTCCCTTCGCCCCAAGCAGCTTTGGGGACAGGAGCTGGGGCAACGGCGAGATGGTGGCTTCCCAGTGGGCAGCGAGACACGCCTTTTGGGAGAGAAAGGCAGCCCGGTCCCGAGAGTGGGTCTTTCACTGGGCCGCGGCGTTGGGGCTCCGCGGGCTGGCAGCTGCCGAGGAGCTGCCAGGCGCATCCGCGTCCCATTCTCCCCGGGCCTGATCTCTCCTTTTTCATGCCATTTTCCCCCATTTGACCCTACCATGCAGCAGAAGCAAATCGCGTGAAATTACCTCCGAGGATTACATCGCCGGCCTATTGAAAGCCCCCCTCGGCCCTGGTTTACAAACCTCCTAATCCTGTGTCATTCGGCGGCTGCAAACAAACCCAAGCCGAAGGCCCCCTATTCTTCCCCAGCTGGTCGAGACCCTTTCCCGACGGCCGCGACCGAGGCGTCCCTCGCGCGCGCTTCAAAAAGGAGACCTGCGCGTCCCGCGAGCGGGCCAGATTAAAAGAGGGGCCGCCTGACAAGCCCTCAAAGCCGCCACAGAAACCCTGCGACCTTTCCCTTTCCCGAGAGCTGCCCGAGGAGAGGAAAGGGGCACCGACCAGAACCTAACCGCGGGATGGCTGGGGCATTCTCATTTTGATCCAACTGTGAACGTTATTCATGAATGAATGTTCTGCTCTAAGGCTCCCAGAAGCCTTTACTACGAGTCAGGACAGCCAGCCTGCCATCGCATCTCACCCCTAAAGTTTTCAGCAAAGCTCCTCCAAGCAGAGTCCTTTACAAAATTATATTATTATTATTATTATTATTATTATTATTATTATTATTATTATTCAAAGCTACAGTTGGAGCTGGACCAGGCTAGGCAAAAACCTAACTATATATATATATATATATATATATATATATATAATCATGGAACTTCAGCACAATGGGACACCAAAAGGTAGCATACTGGGATATAAACACTGGTGGAGTCTAGTTGATGTATTGTTTTCTTTGCCCAGGGAATGGTGAACATGGCAATACTATTTCACTTTATTTGGTCGGGTAACCAAGGTCAGGTTTGCCTTAACGTGCAGTTACATTAAGCTATCTTGTAGGCTTCTTGCAAAATTGTTTATTTGGATAAGAGTTACCCACGTTAACAACCCCCCACAAAACAACCCACCCACCAACCACAAACACTGCTAAAACTTGTATAATGTGGAATAAATTTAAAATTGAGTGTACTTGATCACAATACACGAATATTGCAGTAGTAGAAGGGGATGCAGCTTGCCCAATTAAGAAGGAATTTGAAACATCAGTTCAAGGAACATTTTCAGTGGGACGGCTCTGTTGGAAGACCCCTACAGAGGGGATGGCAAATATTGCTCAGGTGGATTTTCCTCCCCTCACAGTTCACATTGACACACAGTGGGCTCTTTACAGCATGTTTGTTTTTATGAACAAACTGCAGTTCCTCCAAATAACCATACATTTAACTGACAGCATCTTATACACACACATATATTTTGGAGCGTAAAAAACTCCACCATAGGTGCAAAAAATATTTTCATGGAAAAAGGAAATGCCCCTGGACATGATTAACAGTAGAGTTTGAAGTACATATTTTACTTTAAAGAAAAGGGAATCATTATCAATCCATTACACATTAAGAAATGTCACTCATTCATTTTTATTCATTCTGCAGAAATCTTTGTAAAAGCCAGAATCATACTTCTGCAAGCAGCAATTTTGCTAATCCAGGGGGGTTATTACTCTGGTCCCTTATTAGGATCTATACTACTGCCAAGCAATCCTATAACTGTCTCAAAAGAAGTTTACCTTCATGTTATAAAACCAGTAGTGGTATTTATACTGTGCAATAATTAGTGTATTACTTGAATCCACTAACAGGTTCATTTTATCTCTGCACAAAACCTCTAGTCTGCTTATAGAAAGCTTGTGCCTCCTTTGGCGCTGTTAAAGTGGTGAAAGAGTGAATGAAGGCTGGTAGCACTTTCTCTTTTTGCCTTGCCTTAATTCCCATCTCTTTTTGCTCTCATCCAATTAGTGCAGTGTATTAAGCAGTTTATCATCTCATAGTCAGCTATTGAGAGAAACAAGGCGAACACTTTGCAATAGAGCCTGCTCTCCTTTGACACCCTCAGGTACTTACATATTCCACTGTGCTATGAATAATAGAGGAAGAATAGAGCACTAATTCCCTCATCAAAGAATGCCTTGTCTGCTGCTTTGCTCAACAACACCATTCCGATCAAAAGAAAAGCAATAAAGCTTAGCATAACAAAACGAAACCTACTTATTAGCTTAGTGGTTAAATTAATGCAGAGCCGCTGCTATTCAAAACCAAGGTTTGAAAACAGCCTCCAACAACCTGATAATGCTGCCTTCGGGATGAAGGAATTTTAATCTGAAATTTGAAGCTGGCACAGATGAGTTAATCTATTAAACAGCTATAAGAGGAGTGCAGGATGAGCGGTTCAATTAAGAAATATTTAGGTGCTCGACAGAAGAGAGGCAAATAAGACAAGAAAAAATGGGCTGAAGTTGGGAAATAGAAAAGTATTTTCCCCCAGCAAGACATGGTTCTAGCACAGGAGGAAATAATTAAATGGGTTTCTTTCTTTCTTTCCTTTTACAAACATTTAACTGTTATGTCTAATTTGTGAGCTTATGTTTCAAAACCTCTATTCCCCTCCCTCAACGGAACTTTAAAATTATTATTTTTATCTGGAAACAGAAAAGATACATGGGTCTCCATCTAGGCCATCTCTGAAGAACTCATGCTTACTTTTTCAGTCTCTCCCAATTCTAGTGTAGCATGCATGTAACATATGTCTAAAGATTAATGTATATATAGAAAGATGGCTTTGATCCTCTAAAACTTTCTAAAGATATTCACGCAAATGAGGTGAAACATTTGAAGCAGGCTGCTTAGCTAGAGAGATATCAAAGCAAATTGGTTTTTCTCTGACCACTGTAAAACACTAGGCATTACACTAACTTGGGGAACCTATGAAGCTGGGGGCTGGGCAACCTCAGGCGTGTGGGTCAAATCTGCCCCTCCTTAGGTCTCAATTTGGCACTCTGGTTCCCCAGATGACTATGCCTCCCCCCCCCCCCCGTCGCATCCCATTTCTCCTGACCATTTGAACATTTAATGGGTTTCCAGATTTTTTTCCATTCTAAAAGGTTGAAATGCCGCCTAAGGCCTTTATCACACGTACCATTCCTCCCCATTGCTTCTGCAGATTCCCCCTCCATTTCCTATGCAAATCTAGCATTTTGAATCATATGTGGTCAGTTTTGCTCAGATACCTCAGCTCAGCCTGTTTTGAACTTGCCTGAACTTGCCTGAAACAGACTTTGCCCATTCAGGGTTAAATCGAAACAGAAACTAAAAACGGAGCACTCAGGGCGCGAGAACAGCATGAGGGGGACGTCATGAGAGTCCCTTGCTGAAGAAGTGGATCGAAGTCGCGGTGAGTGTGCTTAAAACTGTGTGTGTGATAATGGCCTAAAACTCAGTAACCAGCAGTAATATTAAATATGTTGACTTTTTAGTATTTTGACCCACTTCCTTTTTCCTTTGGCCTTGCCTGCAACTGGAATGAGACCCTGAAAAAGGTATCCAAAATTGATATCAACCCTCAGGCCAAAAGAGTTTCCCCATCCTGCATTAAGAAAACAAACTACATTTCCCCTAGTAATTAAAAATAAATGCTAAATTATGACATGGAGATCTACATCAGATTTTCAAGTTTCAATTTAGAGAAGGAAAATGGATGCTTGAAGATTACTACTTTTCCCATATTTTTCCCCCTTTGTGATAATGATGCTTGTAAAATGACAGCCTTACTGGAGATACACACACATACATTACTTTTTAAATTTTTACATCTTGATCATTTAGACAAGTCTATGTCATATCACAATTTACAAATATGTTAAAACTGGAGTATAGTAATACCTGTGATACTATTAAACATAAGGGCTTTTTCTAACTCGCCATTAGGAATAGTGACACATAGCCTGGGTTATTGTAACAGGGCTGTTTATATAACAATGGAACTAACTAATCTAACATGACTTAATGTGATAGTCCACTTTAAATGCTGTTGAAATGGCATGCTGGGAAAAGAAAAAAGAAAATGGCATATGGAAGTTCAATTGATATCACCCCAATCCAGAGCTCTGTAATGTGCCTAGAAGTTTCTCCACTCACTTTGATGGAAGGGCCAGGTTTGCCTGTTAATTTCTTGTCTGTGTTGATCGGTTCACCGAAGTGAATGAAGAAGCCTTTGTAGGCAGGGGAGATCTATGGGCACATTACAGCTCATGTTTTCTCAAGGGATGCTAGATTGAAGCAAAATTCCAAACACAAAATGCTAAAATCCATTAACAAGCATAATACCTTTATTATAGGTGTGCTGAAAGGTCACAAAACACTGTGCAAGCTTTTGAATTTCTGCAAAATGCATTATTGGGAAAGGTGGTAAACAAAAACAAAAAAAAGGAGGGGAGCATAATTCAAAAAGCGAATGTTAGCCAATAGAAATTTGCTTT
Organism: Anniella stebbinsi; assembly: GCA_029215795.1. Taxonomy (NCBI): domain Eukaryota; kingdom Metazoa; phylum Chordata; class Lepidosauria; order Squamata; family Anniellidae; genus Anniella; species Anniella stebbinsi. The sequence continues at coordinate 119,876,029 of JARDYH010000001.1, forward strand.
TGGCCAACATGGCTACCTTTGCTTTTTGTAAATCAAAAAGTATTCTTAAATATATACAGTACTTGACTTCTGGATGGGGCCAAATCTATGAAGTAGTAAAATCTGAATTTGATGTTACCTTTGTTCATTTATGCCATGCTCACATATAAAGTGGAGAAATGGGTTACAAATTGCTGTTCCATTAGCCTTGGGGCTGTGTGTGAAGGGGCAATCCTCAAACCCATGGTATTTGTCATTTTGAGGTACATTATGACATGTGTTAATAAAGCCCAAGGAGAGATGTGTGTGTGTGTGTGTGTGTGTGTGTGTGTGTGTGTAAGGGTAACTCTTTCCAGGAACCCTTATCAGATGTTCATTTTTCATTTTTGATGGGAAACAACTGTCCGGGGTCTTTCCCTCCCTCAACTGTTCAGTAAATATTCTGTTCCAAAGGACTAGAAGAGGCAGAGGCAAGTGTTTCGAAAGATGTACAATTACTGGGGAATTCAATATTTAATTAATATAACTAGTATTAATCCATAAGCATAATCTTAACCATCCCCTTCCTACCTACCCTCTTTCTTTCCAAGAATTTCAGAACCTTCTACTACCTATTCAGAACCTTTGTCCCTTCCAAAGGGAAGATTGGCTATCCTTTGGGTTTCAAGGAGGCACGAACATACAGCGCTTGCATTCTACAAGCAGATATGTTCCTACTGGCCGCTGTGAATCCATATGCCAGGGATGCAGAACCTTAGGCTTGTGGGCCAAATCTTATCCCCACCCCTTTCTCCCAACCACCAATCGTTTGATGGTTTCCTGGCTTTTCTGCAGTTTCCCCCCATTCTAAAAAGGATGAAATGCTTCTCTTAAGCTTAGTTACTGGCAGTAAGAGCTTTACACTAACATATGCTGGTATTTTAGGTAACTTGGCCCCTCCTGCTTTGCCCCTGCCCCCTTTTGCCTTCAGCCCCATCCACTACTGGAATGTGGCCCCTAGAGCTTCTGTGAAATTGAATTTGGCTGCCAGGCTCAAAGAGGTTCAGTATCCCTGCCCTATGCTCAAGCTGAGGTTGGATTGGGTCTCCCACAACAGCGTTCCATCTAATGTGTTCATGGGCTTGCTTTGTGTTGGAATGTTGGCCAATGATATGAAGCAACCACTCAAGTTTCAAGGAAGAAAGGTTAAAATGTCCTGGTTTTAGCTTCCTGCATCTTTATATTAAAATATTTACTTCTGGGAAAACTATATGCTCTTTTGGTGAAAATACCAGTACAAATGCTTTCCACTGTGCTTACTCATTCACTGACAGGCATAATTTTTTTTAAAAAAGATACCACCTCAACATTAAGCTGAAATTAGGGAATTTAATCTTAAATGCAACCCGAACTCTCTTGTTCAGCCTTTTCCAACTGGTTGCCCTCCAGATGTGGATTACATCTCCCATTGTCCCCCAGCCAATATGTAAATATAGTGTAAATTAGTATCATTATGCTATCTCACTGAGATGTTTAAAATGTACACATCATTCCATTGTTCTTATATTACAACATTTTATTATTTTTTCTTCAACTGTGTAAAACTTTACATGCAAGTTTAAAATGCTTTTACATAGACCAATAAATGACAGTGTTAACTTTCTAGAAATTTAACAATCATAGCTCTGTAAAGAAGTCTGCATCCTTCTCCACCCCCACCACCAAAGCTACCCATGTCATAGTTTGGCTTCTGTTGTTTCTGGTCATTATTTTACTGGCAAGAAATACTTCAAACAATATTTATAAGCCTCCTAAAACTTTTCCTAAACTAATATATCAATGACTTGTATTTATTGGCTGAAATATGTTATGTCTCATTTCTGTTTCCCCACATTATCGCAGTAGGTTTCACTACTTATTTTGTGGAATCCTAAGGAACCAAAGTGGAACATTTAAATACATGTGTGTGGCTGGGAGAATCTGCTACACACACACTATCTTCTTGCCCTGTACAAAAGTCAATTGGTGCTTTAGCATTAATTTCCATGTGGTTACTCTGTATCTTTACAGCACCATATTGTCTGAATTAATGTTGTTTAGAAGAACCCCACCCCCACCCTTCAAAAAGCAGTTTCACAAATAAAGATCATATTGGAATCAAGCATTAATAGGAAACATTTAGGTTTAGTATTGTTTTTCACTGCTGTGTATCTGGTTACAAAGTAGATAAACGGTGAAAAGGGAAAACATTAGTGCTCCTACTGAGACCTCCACTAACCTCTTTTCCTGAGAGCACCTCTACTAAATACCCTGGAGCAAAGTCTAGGATCACTTACATTCCAGCAACTCTCACTGCGAATTATTCAATTAAAGGAGCTATTTCTCCTCCCCTTTCTTCCCTTCTAGGTCTAGATATACAACAAATAGATATTTATTGTAACATAAGCAGTACAGGTGGCCAGTATATCTACCAATTTTAATATGGCTTTTCATTCTATATTTTTTACCCATTAAATAAACTCATATTAAAATTAAAGTATACTTGTGTGGATTTTAAACAACATAAAACAGGGCTGGTGTGCAATCATAAATGGAAAACTATTAAAGAAAAAGAGCAAGATTTTTTTGCTTAGAGAGGAGTCTACAAAAGACTTTTTGTCCCGTTCTACTGAAATGCAGTGTTTAAGTACTGGGATCTCCTGCAGATTTTACTACATTGAAGGTCTGAAACAGTTTGCTGAGGTTCACTTCAGAGTAGCTGCTCATGGACAACCATTTGTCTACTGTGCTCTTCAGCTTTATGTAAAAGTCCTTGATATCATTCAGGTTCTGAGTCTTCGACAAATTATCTGTGTGAGATAAACAAATTAAAAGATCAGAAAAAGGAAACGTTTTCAGTTCGTAATCCTGGGAATCATACAGTCTTTTAAAAACATGTTCTGATATATTGTGTTGCTGACTTTCAAAACCCAAATTGGCTGGAGTTGTCTTCGAGATGTCTTTTGCTGCGCTTCTCATTCTTCCATCTACCCTTTTTAAGAACACCTTGGTCAGCATATTTAGGGAAGTGTCAAGCTTGTTACTTACAAAGAGATTGAACCCAACTCATCAAGTAGTCGACGCACCTGTCATGGCCCCAACTGAAGTGATGCACCACCTTACGTTAGTAAATGTCACAAAGCACTGTTTGCCCATCAATGCTGAATAAATGGGGCAGGGAAGGAACAGCAATAAAGGAATAAGTTCAACTAATTTACAAGAACCAACAGGTAGTAGTTGCTCTTTAGAGAGGCTCAATTAAGAAAGCAAAACCCTATTTATTAGCATGGTTGTCTGACAATCTGCTTTCCAGGTTTGAACCATTCCCACTGATTGGTTTATAGAAATACTTTCAATGGTGAGCAATACTGGGAACTTGCCTTAATTGCCCATTGTAAGGCCTATGGAAGTCAATGTAGGAAGGCTTTGTCCAAAAGTTATTACAATGAGGTGCACTTTCTATTCCACACCTTAATATTTGAGAAAAAATAAGAAAATATGAATTTCTCGATCAACCAGTTAAAGATCATTAGGGGAAGCTCTTCTCCAAGTATCATTGGGACATTATGACAAGGGAGAGAGGCTTGTTTGCTGAGGGCCCCCAATGGTGAAATCTCCTAACTGTAGAGGTATGACCGGCACCAACATTATATTCTTTTTGGTGCAAGGTCTAATTCTATTTGTTTGCTCAGCATTTTAAATGGATTTATTAAGCTGGTTAAGTGAGAGGTCTATTTGATGTATTTTTTAAACGTTTTTTTTCTGTGGCCAATGTAGGCTTATTGTTTTTATTGGGTATTATATTGGGATTTAAAAAAAACATTTTGTATACTCCCATAATATTGTAAGATAAAGGGTGGTTTAAAATATTATAAATAAATACATACATACATACATACTCTAGTTGAGTATTGTTGACTGACTGGCAGGAGCCTATCAGGATATGAGGTCTTTCCCATCACCTGTGACCTGTTCCTTTTAAATCGAGATTTCAGCCATTGAACCTGGGATCTTCTGCATACAAAGCAGTTTGCTCTACCACTGAACTATGGTCCTTCCCACAAACTTTCAATAAGTCTGTTCTAAAACAAGTCTTAAGGACACTGGATTTGAGGTCTACAAGCACATGCTATTTTTGTACCAGGACATTTCAAGGAACTGTGTGGTTTCAAGAAGTAGGAGTGTTAACAGAGTAACAACAACTGCTTGCCAGTAAACACCTAGTTTGCATACTATTGAGCCAATAGAGAGACTGCTTCTGCTGATCTACTGTAGGTGTGACATGGAGAAATAAGCACAACAAAAAGACAAATGCTTCAAAATAGGAACAAGATTATATGACTACATATTGCACTTATTAAAAAGAAAAAAATGTAGTTCAATTACTTAGTTTCAGAAGACATAATATCAATTATTTATCAACATATAAGCTAGTAAGAACATACATAAGCAATGAACCAGGAAGTCACCACAGGGTCACCAGTTGGTCTTAGGCAAGGCACTGTCACCTCAAATCCAGCTTGCCATTTGAATGATGGGAGTAATAATACTGGCCCTTCTTACAAGGTGTTAAAAGGATTACTGACATAATGAATGTTAAGTATAAAGGTCTGTAGTTGCTTTGTTCTTGGAATCTCAGGTGAAGCCTGTAGCTAGGAGTGCTTCTGTGCAACTTAGGCTATTGTGCCAACAATGCTTGTTTTTGGAAAAGGTGCACTTATCCACAGTCATGCTGTCTGCGGGGCTGTCTTTGAAAACTATTCACTTGTATCTTGTACCAGCTGAAGTTTCCATCTAAACCAGAGCTGTTTGCTGTTGGTGGTGGTGGTAGTGGTGGGAGCTTGGAGGGGATAATTGAACCCTGTTCCTGGAAAAAGGCCTTTCCACTTGGAGAAGGGGTTTGGATCCAGCAGAGGTTGAAAATGTGTGCGTGTGTAACTTTGCAGTCCCTCCACCCGGGTTCTACCTTTCTCCTACATCACCTCCCAAACCACCTCCCCCAAAACATATTTCCAGGAAGCACGTAGGGCTGCAGGAGAAAGGGGGAGCTGAGACCAGAGACCGTCCCATTCTATGAGCACAACTCTGCTCATGGAACTCTAGAACCAATCCTTTATCTGCTGTGCTGTCTGTTTTGCTTTTTCAATATTATATAGATAAAATGTTCATGGTATTAACTGCCTTGGGTGGTTGTTGTTGTTATTATTATTATTATTATTATTATTATTATTATTATTATTATTATTTTACAATATCTTTGGGTATCTTTGAAATGAAATGAAAAGGCAGGATATAAATGTTGTTCCCTGCCTTATTCCAGAGGGAGAGGCAGAAATATATTAATATTATTATTGTTGTTTAAAATAAATTAAGCAAGAGCTTTGAATAATTAAAATGGACTATATAAATGCAAAACATTATTATACCTTTCCTAATTATGGATTTTTGAGTGCACCAGCTTGCCAACAGATAAGGAAATTACCTACAGAGTAGATTCTACTACCAAGGACGAAGCGACAGTTATATACATTTTTAAAGCCTACAAGCACATTGGCTAATGAAGTCAGAAATTCTTAAATGAAATTTTAAATTTCTAAATTTCTTTTAGGTATGAAATTCTTACTCTTAGGTTCTAGGCTTTTACTAAAAACTTGCAATTACCTTAAATTGATTAATTGATTACATTTTATGCTACTTTTCCTCACAATAGCTCAGGGCAGTACAACATTTTCTCTGCCCCCATTTTGTCTGGTGAAGTTGGTTAGTCACCCAGTGAGCTTCAATGGCTGAGGAGAGATTAGAACATGGGTCTGCCCAATTTATAATCCAAAAATTGAAGCACTACTACACACTGGCACTCTCTACTGTAGACCTGAGAGGCCTTGAACTGTGGAACTTGATCTCACCATGTATTCAATCTTTGTTACTCCTCATTGCTAAAAAAAGGGCCTGAAGAGGGCTTTATTCTCCAGGTGCATACTGTTGTTTCCTCTTAAGAGTACTGACTACTTCCCTTCTCTTAAAAAACATGTACAATTAAATATTTTACAAGTGACAGAGAGCAAAACATCTATTACGTTTTATAAGGCATATGCATCAATTTTACAAAGTTCTTTAGTACATGTCTAAATTCTGTGAAGCATTCAGACATTTTATATAGTGGGATTGCATACATCTAACTATGACATATCATCGAGATGTGAACTCAATGTGGCTCTGTAAGAGAGCTTTGTGTGAGGACAGACTAACATTTTCTGACACTAAAGAGAATCAGGGTAGCTTCCTGTTCATGCAATGCTCTGAGAGTACATTCACAAAATATGATAAAATAGGTTTGTATAGACTTAAGTGTGTAGAAGTCAAATGGAAATACAAAAAGGAACCCAAAGAGATAATAGAATTTACTTGTAGCCACTTAGTACTACTCATTTCTCCCCTTTTACTTCAGATATATTTAGCATAAAGAAAAGTTATTTAATTATCCCGCCATTAAATCATACTCAAAGCTGTTGAAGATATTTGTTAATGAAGGCATTAATTTAAGTGTCCATTCATATCTTGTAGAAATTGGAAAACCAAAAATTAAACAAACCCAGTTTTTGTACATTAGGATGATAATTTATTGCTGGAATATATGGAGTATCAAATTCGGTTTTTTAATTTTGTTTTTAAAAAATCACTTCATAGTGTCACAAAATGAAGGAAATGCATACCAGCACATTACTATAAATATGTTGCAAGTTCAACTTTCAAAACATGGGTAAAATACTCTTAACACTTCTCAGAGAAGAAGAGTAATCAAGATATACTGTCCAGAAGCAGGTTGATACATTAGAAGGAAGATGAAGTCCTGCAAGGCAGCCAAGACATATTTTAAATAAACAAATAATGTATAACCGAGGAAACCATCATTTGGTCCTTTATCGTTAACTATTTTCTACCCCCTTGATTTTCTTATACATTTGTTACTATTTCAACATGGACAATATTCACCTTTATTTTTTGGCACCTGATGTTTTCCCCCCACCCCCATTTTTAAACTTTCTTCCTGCTGTTTCGTCCAGGTTATCATCTTATTAATTTCTCAAATACAGTTTCTTGACTTAGCTCCTATTTCTACTCGTTTAACTTGAGCTAGTATTTCTAGTTATCGTTCTCATGTAGAAATATGGGTGTAGTATTTCTTTCTGTTGATAGAGCTTGGGTATTCAATGTGAGTATTTTGAAAATGTGATCATCTGTTGATATTTTCTACACTTTGGTTCTTTCAGTCTTCCTTATTCTCATTTTAAGCTTCTTACAGAAGTAATCCCCAATGGGACTTACTTCCAAGTAAATGTGCATACTGTGTACGTGTGCACGTGTATAAGTACACTTACTAGGGACTTATTTCTGAGAAAACACAATGTTGGTTTGCATTCTTATTCCGTGATTGGTTTTTACTGCCTGCCTAAGTCTGATCACATTCAGCTACTTTTTATTTCTCTTCATTGGCTTCCTTTCCCTTATCTTATACAGTTTAGATTTTGTTAACTGCATCTAGATATAAATGCAGTTAACATTTTCACGATTCTCTTCTACTCTTTGATCTTTATATTCAGATCTTTTTTCATATCAAATCTCGATTTCATCTGCTTTTTCCTCTCAATGCCCCATCTTTGGAATTCATGGCCAGCCAAGGTCCATTTTGTCGAGTTCTTTCCCCTTTCAAAAGAACTCTCAAGGCCCATTGATTCGAGCTAGGTTTTGCTTAACATATTTCCTTGTATTAAGTCTATTGGTTATATCATCCTTCATCTTGCTTTCCCCCGCTTCCTTTAATGTTGATTTAATTAGATTGTAAACCTGTGAGAAGAACCCTGTCTCTTTGTACAGTGTTTAGCTTTTTCATCATCATATATAAACTCTAAAGCAGTTCTAGTTATCAATAGAAGAGTGGCTCACTTTTGTTCACTATGTTCAAACATTAACACTGACTTCCAAACAGGAGAAAGCACAAGATAAATAGGAAGTTAAGCAATGGGTGGGACGCAGAGACCCAGGTATGCATGCACAAAGGCTGTGTTGCCATTTTTTCCTTCCAACTAAAGTCTCTTGAACCTCATGGAAGAGATCTTGTGCAGCACTTTGGATGTTGGCTAAAATGTCAAGGTAATCTGTCTAAAAAGGAACCCTGCTTAAAAGAAGAATGCTAATTACATTCAAAATAAAAAAGAAAGAAGTCTAAGAAAGTTTGTTAATAGGAGAAAAATATGGTGACTATGAAATTAATGAGGGCATGTTTTATTCTGAAATATAAAATAATACTAAATTCAGGCTATATCTATATCTGCACGGTAGCAATACTATACATTTGAATGACAGAAGTGCATCTGATGACTGGGGAGAATAGATTTAAAGAACTGTAGTAATATAGAGCAGGGAAGATGAGAGAGGACACAGCTCCTGATGTGTTTACCTCCTCTGCTGATGGGATATTGACTTTTCCCACCAGGTTGGTTAGAAAGGGGACTATTTGCGCTGCCACACAGCAGAGTAAGAATGACAACCAGCATCACTCTGTGCTCTTCTTAGTAAAAGACAATTGTGACCGCTGTATATCACACAGCAAGTCAATACTTTCAGGTTACCATACCATCCAACTTAAGAGATGCATATAACAGCTCACTTTTTCTACCTAAATGAGACTTTAATCAATAAAGCAGTTAATCCTTTCTGAGAGCAAAGTTGTAATATGACTGAAATTGCTTGTGGAACATTTAGATATATGTATAGAATACAATTTATACCAACTGCTTCCAGAGGCTTTATAGAATATCTACATACATGAGAAAAAATACAAAGCAATACAATATAAATACTATGACAACAATAACTGTTTTTCATGTAAACAATAAGGGCATGAAATATTACTAGCTTTATAATGTAAGATGAAAAATAAAATACAATTCAGATAGCATCAACAAACCCTTAAACCTAATTGAAAAATGATCTTTTGTAACTGACATCAGAAAATATTTTACTGATTATTGACACTGAAGCTAATTGTTATGCATTTTTCCTTATAAAAATAGTGCACATAAAACCTGAAACCAAAAATCTTCAGCTTCACTTGTATGGAAGGTTTCTAACTTTTACATCTATGGACAACTGGGCTTTTTCATAATATTATTAGTCAAAGTAGCTGCATTATTCTGTCAGATGACTTGGCTTTTGCCAATGTCAAGACAAATTTTGTGTGTGAAAAATACATTGCAATGAATGAACATTCAATTTCAAAATGATAGCTTGACCGCACCCACCCACCGCATATCCTATTACGCTTTTGTGTTAAGGACCCAGTGCATCAATCTTATTCAGTTCTCTTGCTAACAATTTTATTTGAAAAAGAATATGCTAAATTAGAAACCATTAGGAACTGTTTTTTTTAAAAAAACTTCACCTACTGGTTATTGTATTTTAATTATAGAAAGCACAGGCACACAGGCAGCAGACTCTGTTCTAAATATCTGTGTTTCATTTATTTCTATGCAAAGGTAGCAAACAACAGTCAGTCATAATTGTTTCTGTCAGATGTTATACAGTCAGTCATAATTGTCTCTGTCTAGAGGTGTGTCAATGTACAGCAAGTTAAATAAATATTCTGTCAATTATGGAATCAGTTAAGGCAAGTCTTTTTTAATTACATGGGTTCCCTCACTTTATAGCACAGCACCCTGATCCATGGTGTTAACCTAGCTTTGCCATTTCTACTATGTAAATACAAAGGTGGTGTGTGTGTGTGTGTGTGGGGGGGGGGAACCTAGCAGCAATACAAAGAGATGAGGTAGGTATATAACATTATTGCTGGTAGAATGTAGCAAAGTAACATCAATCTACTTAACATAAAAGGTTACTATGTAGAATTTCTGCCAGCCAGTTTCCTTGTAGACACAGGTCAATAAACCCTTACATAGGTTCCTAAAGATATGGCACAGAAATAAGCTGCATTCATTTCAGCTGGACTA